>JABSTQ010009598.1:1200000-1700253 GCA_013358835.2 Ixodes persulcatus
ACATAGGCGTGATCGACCGCCTGTAATTAATTCTAAAACAAAACGTGATATTTTTTTTTAAATAGCTGCTTTTTGAGCTCGTCACCGGCCCATGTCAGCCAATTGGGGCTAGGCTACCCTAGGTGACGTAAAACCTAAATGGCGCACTACCGACACCACAGCAATAAACGTTCAGTTTCTGACATGCTGTCCCATGGCCGGTGGCTTCCACCTTGCTACAGTGGCGACTAGAATGGATTTACAAATGACCGGAAGTTTGTCATCGGGAAGCATGCATAAGCAAGACTGCGTTACGACGACCGTCGGCATGGCCTACGTCGTTCCACCCTTCAACGACGAAAAATATAAGCGGCCCACGTACTACATACGGCTTAAAGCCTTTTTTTGAGAGTAACGCTGTGACCGACTCCCGGAAGGAGCGAGCTTTGCTAAATGATATTCATCCCTCGAGAATGGTAACAAGAGGGACAAAAGACGAGCACAAATCCCCAGAGGATTTGTGTTTGTTCTATGGTCCCCTTGTTCCCCTTCTCCAGGGATTATTATCATTATTCTTTCCCAACTCGCTTGCACCTTTGCATTAATGAGCTTTGCTTGTCTCGGTTCTAAGCACAAGAGCATTTGTGTAGGAAGCGTCCTACGGACCGAACACCGTAAACGAGCTCTCGTACAAGAAAGTGGTCAAGGCGCTTGAAGACTACTTTTCACCGACTCCAAACGAAATCGCGAAAGTTTCAAATTCTTCAACAGGAATCAGGAAGAGAATTGCGATTTCGGTACAATACATGGATCGGATGCTTCATGATCGGTTGGTTTGCGGAGTTCCCAGTGAAAATGTGCGCAAGCTGCTCTTATCTCGACATTAAGTGTCGTTGAATGAAGCAGATGCCATCACCGTGGCTGCCGAAGTGGCCACCAATAACGTCGCCGTCATGAAGTCGTCACGGACTGATGGCACCCAAGTCAACGCAGTCACCGCGCATGAACGGCGTGGAGAGAGGCACAAAAGTGGGTTTCAAAAAGACAGGGACTCAAGCTCTCCGGACACCTGTTGTCAGCGATGTGGATAAAAGTCACATGCAGCGGACTCGTGCAAGTTCAGATCGGCTAAGGGTTTTTGGCTGCGGGAGACATGGTAATTTGTCGCGACAGTGCAACGGCCTGAAAACTCGGGACTCTACACTGTTAGCAAGTCCCGTGTATTTAGGGAATATTTGGGGTGAAAAACACGGTATTTACACAAATTATCATAAATTTACATGTTGAGTAACGGATAACTCGTTCACAAATCATGCGAGGTTGTAAAAAACTTGTTTTGGTTCGGTCATACACCCACAACCGTGTAGCCGACCTCGAAAACACGCATCACCCCCGGCGACGACCGCAGCATTGCCGGCTATCGAAGCACCGGAATGCTTGGGGACACACTTAAAAAGGACCGTCGAGAAAAATGCCGCGGAAAGAAACATGTCTCGGAGGCAGATATGCACCAAAAGCAATTGCGCCATATCGCAGGACGTTGGCGAAACCCGCGCTTACCACTGATCTCTATGTCTATTTGCTGGATCGCGTTTGACCAGCTCCGCCTATAGACGGGAATGCGGCCACGGTCGGCCATCTTTTTGGTAGAGTTATATCATCTCTAGCCATTATAGTAATATGGCGGACAGCGCAATGGCGGCAGGCATGCCATAAAATAGCCGTAGATCTAGTACACTGTACCGTGGGTGATATTTCGTGCTTGATTGAAGTTGTTCGACGAAGCAAAGTCTTGAAACCCGGCGTGAAAGGTAGCCTCATCTTTGAGGACCCGGCGAAAGTTCTACGAAAGCGCAGCACCGGGGGAAAGCAGCGCAGCTCGCATCGAAAGCACACTCCGTACCGGCGTCTGCTTTTGATGCTTCTTTCGATGCGACTTTCGATGCGTGCTGTGCTTCTTTTCCCCGGTGCTGTGATTTCGTGAAACTTTCACCGGGTCCTCAAAGATCGGGCTACCGTTCACGCCGGGTTTCAAAAATATGTTTCGTCAAACAATTTCAATCAATCACGAAATATCACCCACGCTATTTTGATGGCAGCCTGCCACCACACCTGCCAAAACGCTGTCTGTCATGGATAGATGATAGTGGCTGCAGCAGCTGCACTTTGGCTAGAGGTAATATAACTCTACCAAAAGGATGGCCGCCAGTTGCCGCATTCGCGGAGCGGGCAAACGCGATCCAGCAATTGTCATAGAGATCAGTGGCGCTTACCGTGCTCGCTGCCATTTTCTGGTCGATGGCAAGGCGGCTTCCCTCATGTCGCCCATATTTGTATTTAGTTTAGGGGTCTTGATAATAGTTTCTTACACACCACAAATAAAGTTATGGGTCTAATTATTCGTTTTAAACAGGTAACGTAGATATAAAAAAGCGTGTCCTCGATCTGAAAACGTGACATCGCAGTTAGTTTCGTTTTGGCTTCAACCTTCAACTGCAAGCGATCTGGCCACGGCGCAAGCGCAACGCCGATGTACGCTGGAAGCTAGAGCTGGTTTGCTTTCGTTGTTTTTGTTTGACCGGAGAAAATCTGGCATCGACGCATGGCGCCGCTATTGTTTTGGTTTGACCTAGAGCACTATATAGCTCCTACGGAGCAGAGTAGCGCAATCCTTTGATCCGCGTGTTTCGCCGACAACATGGCCGACAGAGCAGTGCGGGGGACGCCTTTTTTGGAGGTCGATACGGGGCAGAGCGAAGTAGCAGAGTAGTATTTTGACGTCTATGACGTCATGTCCTGTTTTAGTCATTTACCATTTACTTTGACATCTTCACTTCGCGTACTCCTCCGGAGTAGGCTCCCAGCTCGGTCCTCCGAAGTCAACACAACTGTCATAGTTGGTAAAAAACGGCCCGTGCCAGTCGTTTGCAAAGCGACGTAGATGGAAACAACTCGCCGCGGCGTTTTTCGCGGCCTCGGAGTTGCAAGAGCGAGCCGACGTTAAATAAGATACATTTCAACTACGAGAGTGTCGGTAAGAGCCACGTGAATACCTGTGCACACTCGGAGCGGACGCGCACGTGTGATCGAAGTGCTTCGGGACCGATATTTTACGAGTACCAGTCGTTACTGACGTGACACTCGGCAAAGAAAGGTGGAACCGGCATTGCGTAATGTACTATCGGAAACAATTGAGCGTGAACGCGCCTCCGCGGCGACAAGCGTGTCAGAATAAAAATGGCCCACTAATAACAAAGTGTATACATACCGTGTTGCGAAAGTAATCCATACGGCGTTTATTTGAGCTCCATATCACACAAAACAAGGAGATAGAATCGACGACAGCGTTCGCCACCGCTGTTTCGGAAAAGGAGATGACAAGGGGAAGAGAAAGACCCCTCAATCTGAAACAGGTCAGCGATCGAACTATAATCACTATAATACGAAAGGGTCCACAAGGGTCGCGCGGGCGCGTATTCCATTCAGCAAGCCAGCCGGTCGGTCGTGGGCAGACGGTCTTGGCCAAGGACCGTCGGAGCAACGCCGCGACGAGTCGGAGTGCCCGTTGGCGACGTTGTCGGTCATGTTGATTTGATCGTGGAAAGACGGCTCCGGAGCTGTTGTCGTACGTACATTCTTGGCGTAAGATGTTTCGTGTATCCGACCTGTTCTTTAGCGTATGGCACTGCAACAATAACACGCTACGACCGCCGCCTCCCCCGCCCCAAATAGACGAACAACCCGCAACAAGCTCTCCGCCAAACGTTAAAAAAAAAAGAAAAAAAAAATTTTTTTTGCTTGTTTTTATGTTCCCGGGAGTGACGTCACGGACGTCGTTGCCCCGTATCGACCTCCAAAAAAGGCGTCCCGCAGTGCGGCGCGAGTCACGTGGTACTCAGGGTTCCAGGAGGCGGCCCGCCCTATGGGAGAATACATGGAGATCGACTCAACACGGCTGATTAAAAAATAAACGCCAAGTTCAGACTTTTCGAAACTATTCTATCGTGAAGTTGGTAAAGCACTAAACACTTTATCAAAGTTTTCATAATATCGGATCCGTGTGAAAATTTTGAGAAGGCAATTTCCAAGGCAATGGCGTTTGAAGCAGACGATTTTTGTACGCAGCGGAGATGGACTTCCTGGGTTGGCCGGAGCGGATCACGTGGACGGTGCGACGTCTCCGTGACGTCGCCGCGTCGTCTGCTGCATGATGCCGCTCAGGCAATTAAAAAAAAAATTATGCCCTTACATGGCACGCAACTTAGCACAAATTATTCTAAAATGTTCCTTTATTATGTCAAAAACTATTGCCGTTCCGTACATCCCCACAATATTGAAGAAACAGCGATTTTCTCACGTTCCCCATGCATTTCTGATCGGAGTTGGAACCCCCGGGCGTTCGCCGCTAGTCGCCGAAAGATGGCGTTCTAGATTGCGCTACTCTGCTCCGAAGGAGCTATATAGTGCTCTAGTTTGACCGGACGCGAGAAGCTTCGTATAGAGCTTCGCAGTTTGCGAGCACATAGCGAAGACGTGACCGGAGAAGTGCCCCTGTGATGTTCCCGGAAGACGGAAAGTATCATTCGTAATCGTCGTGTGTGCTTTGAAAGCGAAGGGAGTCACAGGCTCCATGAGTGCGCAACCACAGAGCCAAGGTTCACGACAGCGCTGCGTTGACTTCGGCGATCTCGTTCTGTTTGGGGCAACACGGCGATGCGAGAAAGAGCCGAAACGTTCGTGGTGTGTGGTGCGGCGCTTGGAGATAGCAACCCACACTAATACGGACCTCAAATTGGTTGTTGTGGAGTAGAGGTTCAAAGGGGTCAGTCCCGTCGTCGTCAGCTGATCCGGTCCAGCTGGTCCGGGAGGACGCAGCGAGCGTTTTTAAAAGTAAATCTTCCTTCGTTCCGTTTCAAAATGTGGAAGATTCCCGACGCATACCGTGAGTAAAAAGCTCCGGGCGTTTTCAACAAAATTATGTCGTTTTAATTGAACAATGGCCTTCGTGTTGTTGGACTGCATTTGCACAGCGACGTGTTTGCACAGCGACGCACACCGCTCGAGTAGCTGATTCGGTCCTGCAAACGACCGGTTATGCAGAATTTCAGGGAAACTTAAGTCACCACCGATATTTTCCTGTAAAACTCGTGTGACTCGTGTGAGTTTGTTGCGCTCATCATGCGGTGTGAATAAATTAGGGCAAGATTTCCTACCTGCCCACAGATGCATGAACTGAGACCATATTTTTACGTAGTGAGCATAGTGCTTTTCCTTTACTTTGGGAAGAGGCGTTGGTGCATTTATTATGGTACAATCTTTGAGAGTTGAGAAATTGGGAGAGCGACAAGCTTTCCCGACTTTGTCTCTTTTCTCTCTGGCACTGCCCCTAGTTTCAAGTTGCAGTTTCAGTAGACATACCTACTAGCAGGTACAAACTGCTCTAAAGCAGGTGAAAGACTGGGAAGTCAGGACGGTGCGGACTCCGTGTTTTGCGCTTTTCGCTAGGTGACTGGGTAAATGCTTTTGCGAGGTATGCGGAATATGCAAACGATTTTGTTATGCCCGTCGTTTGCGTCTCCAGCAAAACGAATAAGATGATCTACATAGGGGCAATCACAAGCCAAGATTTACGATAACTGCGTTTGCTTCGGTGGTCCGTATAGTTGTATTTTACCCTGCTCTCTGCAACACCGTGTCATGACGAAGAGCTGGAACGGTCACGGTTTGTGCTGGGCTACCGGTTGACAGAAACCCGCATCGCCCGCATCGGCACCGAGTACGCTTGGGCTGTCGATGCTCAAGCCTTTCATCCGCGGCTTGTCGCCAGCTGATCCTGCTGCTCGACGGTGAGGAAGCGGCGAGAGTGACCTCTGAAGTAGATGTAAATTCTCGTTAATCCAGTTATCCTCTGTCAAAGTGTGGAAGATGTCCAACGTGTAGTGAGGGCGGGAACTACGAGCGGTTTGCCTTGCTTTTATAACCGAAACCAGAGCAGCGAGATAACTGCCTTGCGTAGTCCAAAATGACGGAAGCAATAAGTTTCAACAGGTCGAGCACGTCACCGCGGATGTAGGCGAGACGGTGCACACTGTTTAAACGCTTGCAGTATCCACGAGTGCTACCAGAAAAACGACGTCAACAGAGAAGGCGCTCGCGATTCAGCATAATGCAGTGCCACGGGCCCGTGAATTTTCAATGTTCGGGGTAATGGCGGTATAAAACAAATATTAAAACAAAATGCATCAGTGCCACATTAGTGATCACGAATAACACCGGTCACAAACTCCCAAGCCCCACCGCTCCACTCGACACCGACACGACATACGACAACAAACTGCATCCGAAAGCCCCAAAAGTGAAGGCGTCTGCTCCCGTACGCGTACTACAACTAGCGAAAGTGAAGTGTTGGGCGGATGTCCTTCGCAAGAATATATAAAAAATGCTTTGCGCAAGGATAATTTTCATTGATTATTGAATACATAATGATAAAATCCCAATAATTTGTTTTTCTATCTGATTCAAGCTAGTCGGACTGCTCATAACTCTGATCGAGCATGAAAATAACAAAAAATTTAACTTTTTCATGGCCGGTTTAAGATGTATTGTTAATACATCGTTGTTTTTCGCAACGGACTAACTTTACAGATTTTTCCTCCATACTTTTTTTAAATTCCAGCAGTGCAGTGTTTTGTGTCTTCTTTTATAAATCTGTAACGGTCAGCGACCAAAGAGCTCACCCGCACATATCAAGCATATATACGCCACGGGGAGATAAAGATGTTAGTAGGAAGTGTCGGGCGCAGTGTCGGTGTTGTGTTTGTGTATGTGTCGGTGCTGTGTCCTACGTGGTACTCGTGTTGTCTGTGATGTATGTAGGGTTGCTGTCTACTTGTGATAGTTCTCAGCGTATTGACGGACTCCTGATTGTTTTTTTTTGTTTTTTTCACTGGCTGCTAGAAATCTCACTAGGTGGCGCAAGTTACCGCCCGACTACAAATAGTTTGCTCGAGATTTATCTATGTAAGTTCGGTATTCTGTCTAGCGGCTCCGTGTTCCGTCGTAGCTGCCGACGCCACCGACCGTTGACGACGCACGTACGTACGTTTGCACATAGCTACGTCCGCCGTTTGGAGACTGTTTACTGTGTATAAAAGACATCGAACGAGAACAAACGCGTCCTGTGTGCTTTCAATTCGGCTGAAAGGCGCGCGGCTCGCTGGGCTCGTCTTTCGCCTGTTCTCGGCTGCTGGCCGCCATGTTAAGAAACACGCTGAACCGTGTTTCTCGGAAGGCAGACACGGTGTAGCGTGTTACGTTTACACGGCACCTCGTGTGTGGGCGAATAACACACAAGGCTGCGTGTAAAACGAACACGTCTCGACGTGTCCGCTATGGGACAACGGTTTACACGTCTGGGCGTGTTATTTTTGCTAACAGTGTACCAAGGGAGGCACCAGAGCACGCTACGGGAAGGCCATTCACGTGCCCGCACAATAATCTCCGCCCCCCCCCCCCCCCCCCCCCTCTTCGATTCGAACGGTGCCGCGGCTTTTTTAGTCCCCTCATTCCATCCTTCGCTTCCCTCGCTCGAAGATATTAGAGGAGGTAAGTTAGCCGAATATCAGGTTTGGGCTCATTTGGCGCATAGGACCCCTACTTCACCAATGAGGAGTTGGCGGCGAAAAGCAAGGCTCTGTCTCAGTCATTCAGTTAATCTAGATGGGCCCCTTATTATTGAAAGTAACGAGATTCATTGCACGCACTCAGCATTCCTCTAACGCTCTCACCCTCAAACATTTTTCTTCTCCCTCCCGGCAGACAGTTTCGACAACACCTTCTCGAAGCTGAAGGCTGCGCGCTCGCACTGTGGCGACACTGTAGCTAGGCTAGCGAGCGGAAAAGCGACATTCGGATGGGCGTTGGTCTTTGTTGTGCCGACGCCCTTGAAGGACGGCCTGTAGCTTCGATTGGAAATATTGTACGAATGCCACGTACTCGTTCGTGACGATGACGTATGTATTTCAATTAAGCTTTTTCAATTAGAAGTCCATACAAAACTTAGACTTTTAGGCTTTCCTACTAGCTTATGGCGACTGAAAACACATGATAAATAATTGCGACTACACCCTTCCACAATTAGTTAAATTGATCACCACTAAAAGCGTAAAGCGCTGCTTGGCAATCATAAATATTTTAATTTGAAATGTAATTTTGACTGCTATGCTTACCGCATAACTAGAAAATATGTCAAATAATATTTTATGCATAGCGCCTTGCACGTGGTCCTCCGTAAAATAAAATAAAAGTAACAACTCGCTCTGGACCTCGCACCACAACGTGGACGGCCATTTTTATAATAAAAAAATGTACCAAATTAGTTGACGAATATAAGTGACGGACACAAGGATCGATGTATGAAGTTTGCAACGAATGCCCGGCTTCTTAATTCGGTAAAGCTAGCATTTTATCTGGTGCTGGCAAATTGCGGACTTTTGGTGGCCGATGAAGAAGAAAGTTGGTGCAATGCCAGCCATCAAATGAACGCTAGCGCTACGTCAGCGTTTATTTCGGATTCGTGTTTAATTAATTAATCGAAACACACTTTAGTGCCGAAAGCCTCTTTATCTGACCATTTGTATAGAGAGATTTGCACGTGTAAGCACCTCGTACATGGGGGTAGTTTGTTGTCGTTATCAAAATTGAAGCAAAAATGGCGGTTTCCGGCAACGTACTTGACTTTAAGTGCCATTAGCCTGGAAAAGTTACACTGATGCTTGAGCCACTTGATGGCACTCAATTTTGGAAAGGGTATATCAACGAGGTTTGGTAATTAAACATTTTGGTGCGACTCGTTTTTTTTTTTTTTTTTATGCGAAGCTTTTGTTTGAACTTTAGGCAGCGCAACATTTGGGGCGATTCCAAATGTAACGAGAAAAATATACGACGTTTTCATGAAGTCGGTCAGTTATTTTAATTCTGCTTAGACAAGTAAAGACTATAGGGTTAAAGCTTTTTTTTTTCTCAAATGTTTGAGTCTGAGCAATGCAGTGGAACAAACGATGCCGCCAGACAACTGTCAAAATTCTATTTCAGAACAAAAGAGTAAAAGACAGGCCACATAAATTTCGTACACGGACCTCGGAAACCTCAATTTGTAATACCGAAAAGAAGTACTGATTAGAAGGTAATTGCATTTCACAAACATCGCAGCATAACGTTCGGTTTGTTTTAAGCTCTTTCAGTCGAATGCCTTGACTGTTGTGCTCAGGTACGCAAATATGTGTCAAGTACTAATCTGCGCTCGGCCCGTTAATGTGTCATGTCCCCTTACCTTTTAGCACCGTTTCTCTCCAATTAATGTCGCTATCAAAATATCCGAGCTGAACACCTCGTGTCTGCAGATTTATGGACCTCAGTCAATTCACCGTTAAAATGCGGCTAAAAGATTGGACGTGGGCGTACGAGAGCTAAGATCGTCTGTTAGCAGAAAGAAAGGCTTTTAAAGAGTGAATAAGCGAACATTTCGGAAGAGGACTCACCGCTGCTTCAATACGCTTGGTTGGTGTCTCGCCACTCGCCGGTTTTATGAATGGGCTGCTCTTTAAGTCGACCGAGGGAAATGCGACCATCCCGCCCCCAGCATTAGTTTTATGCTGCCGATATAATGGACGGCTTCTCAGGAACCGAGACTTGGTATAGAAAACAAACTGAGGTGTGTGGTTTTATGGCGTCCCAGACTTCCAGTTGAGCTTGATGCTTATACCTGATAAGGCATAGGCTTGCATGCGATAATTAAAATTGTTATGGAAAATATTAATACCCTGGAAAATAGGCAAGGCCGGTACTACTGTTTGAATGTACAGAAACGTGACACTGGGGGGGGGGGGGGGGGCACGAACAAATAAAAACTCGACATGATTTTCCTTCTTCGCACCTTAGAATCGGATAGGACCGGAGGAAAACAACCTAACTAACAGGTCAGTATTTTTGAGAACCTGAGAAATAGGAGACGCTGTTCCAATTGAACTCGGAGTGTCGAAATAAAACGCAAATTAAAACGAAAATCGGAGCCCCGGGATTCCTCCTCCGCTGCGCGTTCCCATAAGGTTTAAGAAACATCTTGAGTGTGCCTTGAACGCATCAACCTATCCAATTGGAGCGATCCAAAAAAGATATGTTTGCTACATTATTATTAATTATCGCCACGCTGTCGATGTAACATCTCTCAAATTAACTTTGGGCTTACTTAACTTTGCATCACGCCGACAGCTTTCCACAGTTGACGCCCGTTTCACGTCTAGAAATCTACTACCAGAATTACCTTTGGAGCATCTACATCACATCGCGGCTAAATCAACTCAACATGGTTATGCATGTCTGCAAGGATATAGCATCTTTTGGTATTAAAGCATGAAATACTTTTGAACTGTAGAAGGGTATGCACTTGGGCTAGTTGGTGATTTATATTTCTGAGAGGAAAATCGCTAAAAACAACGTACAAGTAAAAGAAACGAACAACACGGAGCGCTCTGTGTTGTTCGTTTCTTTTACTTGTCCGTTGTTTTTAGCGCTTTTACTCTCAGAAATATGCCTTTGAACGTTATCCTCCAATCCCAAACTCTTTTCCGTCCATCCGTTCATGCATTTTCCGCTAAATTTAGGGGGGAAGTGGCGCCATGTGACGTCACGTGATTTATATACCTTGGGGAAATGGACGGCACGTGACCTTTACGCAAACTCAGTTTCCCCGTTAAATTTAGTGAGAAAATTCGCGTCTTGTGTCCGAAACATCAGTTCAGTTTCCCCACTAAATTTAGCGTGAAATTGACGCCACGTGATCAGACTTGGAAAGTAATCCGTTACAAATAACGGATTACTTGTAATACGTTACTTTTTCGAGTAATTTTGTAATTGCCACGTTACTTTTTTGCGGTAGTAATTTTGAATGTAATTTCGTTACAAAATATTGGTAACGAATTACTTTAATTACCCGTTATTTCTAAACAGAATATATGAATATGATACACAAAGCAGAGCAATATGAGCAGTACAAAGATAGAAAGTTCAACAAAATTGAAAACATCGTGAAGAGGAGAATAACCGAAAGGAAAACGCAACCTTTTTTTTTTCTTAAGCTGGTCACAAGAACCAGTAGAAAAAAGTGCAAGGCATACACAAATATGCGAAAAACAATAATCAAGAAGACAACGCATGCGGCCCATGCATTTTTCGGACCATGCGTTTTTTAGTACTGCTTGCAAATATACTCCCGTTCATGCGTAAGCGGACAGTGCGTCAAAGCTACACGCACTAGACCACAGCTTTGGGACGTTGCACTCAGGGTTGAGAGGTCCGTTTCAGAAGGGAGCTTTTTGTAGATCGGTTTCTCACCTCCGAATTTCCCAGCGGAGGTAGATGCTGCTACTGAGCATGCGCATCGCTAGCTTTGTCGGCACAATTCCAGGGATCAATTCCGGAGGCCATAAGCTATCGGGATGGCGGGTGTGGTTGCAGCCTTCGCTGTTTTCTCAGCTTACGGGTGAACGGAGTGCACCTACATTCTTTCTCTTTAACACAATATTTTATTTTTACAAGAACTACCATACGGCGGGCGTGTAGAAATGTAAAGTAGTGTTGCAGAACAATTTTGAAAACATCAAAATCTTTTTATTGATCTTTGATAAGTGTACGGGAGAAGTAATTTGAAACTACTTTGTAACCTAACAAGTAAAGTAATCGGTTACTTTTCAGCGAACTTAATTTGTAACGCTAGTCCATTAGTTTTGAAGCTCGGTCATTTGTAACTGTAGCCCATTACATTTTCCATGTAAGGGACACAAGTCTGCACGCGACCTATACACCAACTCAGGTACTGGCTAAATTTAGGAAGAACAATTCAGGCCGTGTGACACAGACACCCATCCAGTTTTCCCACTTAATTTAAGAAGAAGGAATAGACGTCACGTGGAGTATGCAACCATTCAACTTATCCGCTAAATTTAGCGAGAAACTATACGTCATGTGACACACCCCTTCCCTCGCCAATTTCCTATAATGCCTTTCGTGCATTTTAGGACTTTGAAGGTAAAGGTTTCTGCCAATTTTAATTCTCCGAACTGCAGTTTTATTAAAATGTCCACCGTCGCCACTGATGTACATCTGATGGCACCCATATCTTCAAAATCATTTCACTGAAACCTCATCCTTTCAGGCTTTTTTCCTCGTTTACTGTACATTAATAATAATGTACGACCCAGTCCTCTCTATGGTACAGAGCGCGACACTGTTAGTGCGAACAAGCGATCGCCGGTTTCTCCAGTTTTTCTCTTTGAAACCAAAGGATGTCATTCCAGTTATTATTGCTACGGAAAGAGCTCATTTAGTTCTATAATGCAAGCGATGGCATTTCGTGCTTGCTAATACTATTTAGAAGTAAAATGCAAAGAAGCGCCGATGTCGTGTTCGGGCTAACAGTGTCGCGATGTGTACGTTCAGGCCGCGAATAAATAGTAAGCAAATTAAGTCGGAGTATCAGGAGTAAAAGTGACAGTGAGATGGAGTGGTTTACTCGTGTCTTGTTTTCCCTGTGCAGCGAGGAAATATCCGTATGTTAGTTCGAAATGCTCGTTTTCCTGGGCCGGCTTGCTGGAAACAAAACGCGTCGTGTCTCTAAGACCAGAGTCCCACTAGAGCGACAAACATAAACGTCCCACACCGACAACGCTCACGAACGTGCGGCATTCGTGCGAAGTTGCCTGGCGTTCAATATATCGGTGCTCATGAAATAAACATAAGCAGCAACGGTGATTGCAAGCCTGCAGAAGATACCTTCACGTGTATGCTGCGCCTGCTTGAGGTTAGTCTAATCGTGGCTCTAGTTGGACTCGTGGGACTGGGGCATTAGACCGAAATAGTAACTAGTAATGTAGCTAGTAATAGTAACTAGTAGCTAACTAGGAATAGTAACTAGAAATAGTAATGGTTTCTACTCCTCGTTCCAAAAGAGTATCCTCGGCGTTTGTTATCGCCCTCCCGACAGTACCTCCGAGTTCATTAATACTCTTCATGACCAACTTTATTCCATACGCAAACATTTCCCAAATGCAAACGTATTTTTTGGAGACTTTAACTTCCCACTAATAGACTGGTCCACACTTACTTCACAGGATGGAAAAGAAAGAAACTTTTTGAACATCTGCCAAAACTTTGACTTAGAACAAATAATTAATAATCCCACACGAGGGGATAACATTTTGGATTTAGTCCTTACATCTACTCCCGAATTTGTTACGTCTGTATCTTTGCATAGCGGGTTCAGTGACCACAGACTAATAAACATTGACATCACCGTTCATACAGAGAGGAAACAGCTCATGACCAAGATAATCCGGGATTATAATAAAGTCAACTTTGCTTCAATAAACGATACTCTTTTCCTTTTTTATGAATTTTACGATGATGGATTTCATACTAGAACAGTCGAGGAAAATTGGCGCATTTATAAAACTAAACTATCTCAACTCACTGATACTTTTTTTCCACTAGTTCACATTCGCTCCAACAGTAATCAACCATGGTTTAACAAAACGCTAAAGTCATTAGGCAATAAAAAGAAAAGACCCTTTCGCCTTGCCAAAAATTGCAATGCACCCATGGCCTGGGTAAAGTATGCTCAATGTGAAAGCGAATACAATTCTTCCATTGCCCTAGCTAAGCAAAAGTGCTTTGGTTGGAACTTGCCCTCTGTTCTAACAAATAATTCCCAAAAAATTGGAAAGTAATATCACCACAGGAATCTCAATCATCAATAACCTTACCAGATGAAAAGGGGAAGCCAGTGCGTGATGCCCTCTGTCCTACTGTCTTTAACAAATTCTTCGCATCTATATTTACTAGAGAAGACTCATCCAACATTCCATCTCTAACTGACCTTGATTATTCATGCATGTCGCCCATTGTAATCACAAGTCTCGGCATCAATAAACTCATAAATAACCTTGATATATCTACGTCATCGGGTGCCGACAACATATAATCAAAGATCTTAAAAAAAACACCAGTGCCATTCCATCCGACATACTGTGCCTATTGTTTCAACAATCATTGTCATTTTGTTGCATTCCCATTGACTGGAAACTTGGGAAGATCGTTCCTATTTTTAAATCTGGCTCAAAATCGTCCGTAACTAATTATCGCCCCATATCCCTAACCAGTGTAGTGTCAAAATTGTTAGAGCACATAGTATTATCCCATTCCGTGTCCCATCTTGAAAATAACAACTTTCTTTTATAAATATCAGTATAGATTTCGCAAAGGATAGTCGTGTGAGGCGCAGTTACTTCAATTCACCCATGACATTCACACCAATATGAACTCTGGCTCTCAAACCGACGCTATCTTCTTAGATCGCCTAATATCCAAACTTTCCGCTCTTAATTTAGATTCGCTAACACTTTCCTGGATTCGTAACTTTCTAACCAATAGACAACAATTTACCGTAACTGGTGATTTTCGATCTTGAACTACTGATGTGACCTCGAGCTCTGGAGTCCCACAGGGCACCGTTCTCGGGCCCCTTCTCTTTCTTATCTATATTAACGAACTTCCAACCACTGTGTCATCTACCATACGACTTTTTGTTAACGACTGTGTGCTGTACAGAAACTATTAACAATTCAAATGACCATGATGTCCTTCAGAATGATATTAATATAATTTTTGACTGGTGTTGCACATGGCAAATGTAACTTAACATCTCTAACTGTAATATGCTTTCTTTCACTAGAAAGCGGTCAGTCTCGTCTTTCACATATTTCTTAAATAATGTTCCCCTCCCCTCTGTCCTTTCTTACAAGTACCTTGGTGTACATCTTAACTCTAATCTATCCTGGTTCATTCACATTGGCACAATTTGCGCTGACTCCTCACGCACTCTTGGCTACTTAAAACGAAACTTAAAGGCCGCAACCACCCATTTACGTCATCTAGCTTATAATACTTACGTTCGCCCTAAACTAGAATACGCCTCGCGTATTTGGAACCCCCATCAGAAGTACCTAATTAATCAACTTGAATCTGTCCAATACCGTGCCGCTCGGTTCATATCATAATCTTATTCTTGATTTGTTAGCGTCTCGCTCATTAAACAGCATAACTCTATTCACCCCCTCGAAACTCGCCGCCTAATCTCACTACTTTGTCTGCTACATCGGCTGCATTTTAACCCCGGTCAATCAGGCTCACTACTTTTAGAACCACCGAATAGAATATCTCATTGTCAAAATAATAGCAAAAGCTTCAAACGCATCTTTGGTTCCACAGCCGCATTTAATAACTCAGCACTTCCTAACGCAATCAAGAACTGGAACGGTCTTCCCAAAGCCATTGTCAACATATGTGATAAAAAATGTTTCGCAATGCCCTCTCCAATAATTGTTTTCCCCCATGACCCCCACTGTATCCTGAATTTTGCTCTTTTGTTCTTCTGTTGCCTTTTTTACTCTGCCATTTTTGCGTCAACGTGCATTTTTTGTATTGTCATTGTAATAATCTGAGATCATTTAGTTTGAATCATTGCTTTTTGGGTTCTTGTCACGCATGCCAGCATTATAACTTCATTTTCACACCCGTTTTCTTTTATCTACATACCTTCGCTTTGCATTTGCTTTCTTTCCCTGTAATCCAAGATTTCTTCTTTCCCCGGAGCGCGCGCGCGCGCGTGTGTGCGTGTGTGCGTGTGTGCGTGTGCGTGTGCGCGTGTGTGCGTGCGTGTGTGCGCGTGTGTGTGTGTGCGCGTGTGTGAGTGCGCGTGTGTGTGTGTGCGTGTGTGTGTGTGCGCGTGTGTGTGTGTGCGTGTGTGTGTGTGCGTGTGTGTGCGCGTGTGTGGCGCGTGTGCGTGTGTGTGTGCGCGTGTGTGCGTGCGTGCGTGTGCGCGTGTGCGTGTGTGTGTGTGTGTGTGTGTGTGTGTGTGCGCGCGTGTGTGCGTGTGCGTGTGTGCGTGTGCGTGTGTGCGTGTGTGTGTGTGTGTGTGTGTTTTTAATGACTGTTTCTATGATTCTGTTCCGATCGATACTTAACCTGAATGTACCCCCACCCCCTCATGTAATGCCCTCAATTGGGCCTTTGTGGTACCATGAATAAATAAATAAATAAATAAATAAATAGATAAAGCCAGTGCTTGAGCAGAGTAACGTGTGAAGAGCGCACACTCCTGCACTCAGGCGGAGTCTTTTATTAGTCTTTCTTCGCGGATTTCATTTCGAACGTCCGGCCCCTACAATCACGCTTTAATACACTCAACTACACATCTCCTGGTGTTATTACATATATTTAATTACTTCTCTGCCTTTATCTTCTGGACTTCCGGACGCCAGTCTAAATAATGAAACGTGTCAACCCCTTTGTTGTGTTCATCCCTCCATGTTTTTACAGCGATGGCAGTCATGGGATCTTCCCACCACTGGAAATGACGTTCGTTGTTCATGTTGTAGTCGTAGACGTTGTAGTAGTTGTTGCAATAGTGGTAGTTGATGATGAAGATGTTGTTCTAGTTTGCGAGGTAGGGCGTCCGTCGTCTATGTTGCCAAATCTTCAAAAAAAGTTTGCCCGCCGCCCGCGGAAGCCGAACCTGGGTCTGCTATGGCTCTCCGTCTAACCATCTTCAAGTTGTAACTCCGGAACCAAATGGTCAGATGTCTACTTTCTCCCGGACGCCTTTGTTCACGGACCCAACGGTGAGTGACGCAGCGCCGATGTCCAACGACCTCGCCGTGACCTGTCGCAGCTATCACTGTGACAGCACTATGGATTAACGCGGGGCTGCTGAATTGTTTTCTCAATGGGAATCTCACAGAATACAAACTGTACTGGCTCATCTCCCTCCTTTCCTCATTTCTCCTAGAAGAGAAAGCGTAATAAAAGAATGCTCCATCGGGAAGCCGTCGAGCGCCGCGGGTCCTCTTCCAGGCGGCACCCGAGAAGGTTCTGATCGACCGAGTTCCCCCTTCCCGGCCAGCAGGCACCACGTCCGCGCCAGCTGTTCAGCGCGTCCGGTTTCAAAGGATTAAAAGCACGCAAAAAACGCCAAGTGGCGTCTCGCCCCCCGAAAGTGCGGATCGCGGATCCCCGATGGGAACCCCTTTGTGTTTCCGCAGAGGCCCCTGGAAAGGAGGGATTCGCGGTCACGTGGCTTCGCTTCCCTCCCTCTGTGTCGACGGCCTCGCTCACCTGGCACGCCTCTGTCAAGACCGAAAGGCGACGAAAACTAGGACCATCTCACGAAAAACGATCCGGTCCCCGAAAAGGGAGTCAGACATACGAATGCGGAAGGTGCCACGGTGATGGCTTCCTCGACGAGCGCGGCTCTCCGGCTGGCCACTCCGACCGGACACTGGCCACGGCTACGAAGTCCCTGGATTCCGGGGCGAGGACCTTTTTCATAGTGTGGCCACGATCGTGGCGCGCCTTCGCGGGAATCGCTCGAAATACTTTTGGTGGCTCCGGGACCGTCTCTCCGTCGTCCGCGCCAGGCCTGGCGCGTCTCCCGTACCATGTGTTTACGTGTGTTCTCTCGTGGCGTTGTTCCGTCTTTCACCATTCTGAACGTGTCTTTCTGTATTCGTTTCGCGTGCATACTTCGAAATGCCTGAGGACGGCCTGTGGCCCTGATCTGAACATTTGGCGAAAAAGTCGGCGGGAAACACGGCGGCTGTGATTGGCAGGCGCCAAGGTCAAGTGCGACATCGGCCCATCGCCAAGTGTCCAGATTAGGGCCCCTGGAAGATTAACAAAAGCCACTGTCCACGATACAGAGGATCTCGTTCGTTTTTATACCTCCAAGGATGGACAGACCGCCGACGCCGCATCGGTTCCTAGCATCGACTCGGAGTCACTTAATTGTCACTTCGGTGTCGCGTCTTGCAAGCAACTAAAGAAGAAATCGGCTTTTAAGGCAGAGTCGCAGACTGTTCCCCCCGTGCCCATTCCCCTTGTGCGGAGCTTGGGAGCTCGGTTTATAAGGCCTGGCCACTAAAAACAGCTGATTTTTCTCTTCATGATCGTTTAAGTTATTCAAGTATATCGCGTCCGTCACTTCGCCGTCCTGTGTACCGAACTAGCACACGGGGTATCGCCGTATCCGGGAATGTGTAAACAAACTCGGACGGTGTGAAATCCGGGCGGTCTTGATATCGCGAAGGCTTGCCTGCACCGTCAAAAAGTAAGGAACGGTATGTTAGAAAAAATCTTTCTTCGAATTCGGCACGTTTACGAACCTTAGACAAAGTGGGCCCAGCAAACAGCGGAGTTTACGGTTGGTTGCCAAGGCATTCCATCGGGGTTCTGTCTCCGTAAGGTTTAAATTCGTTTCGTACGCTTTAAATGTTTTGCCAGTGACTGATATTTTTTTCTTCACTTTTAACGTGGCAAGACGCGAATGTGTATAGCGCACGCTTGAAGGACGGAAGCTTTTTTTTTTTTTTGTTATTCTTTACTTGAGAGCCGGCTTCGGCATAATTACGTCGCGCAACCTCGCGTGTATTTTAGGTGTCTAATAATACTTTACCCATCGCTATTGTCATCCTTTACGATTGACACTAATTTGTCCCGTGTGGCACCGAAACTCTTGAAGTGACATTTTGTGAGCTGAAGTGCACTTGGTTGAAATGCACTAAATGTACCCGTCTGACAGGGGCATAAGAAGGGAGGGCTTCGGCAGAAACACTCCTAGCGTGAACCACAATTTCTAGAAATCAATGTTTATTGGTCATAACAGTTTTCGTATTTTTGAGCGCAAGGATGCTTGTCATTTTTCTCGGTTTTAACATATTTTGTATTTTTGACTCTGGCGGATGCTTATCAGTGGTTTTTGGTTAAAACCGGAAAGTGTGAGGCTTAGTTTTAACCACTTTTTCTACGCATGCTTTGTGACATTTTTTTTTTGTAGCACCTTTGTTTTGAGAATTAATAAATAAAATATATGCTTAAGCGTCGAAAAACCTTTTCTTTGTTATGTAAACATGTATTTTTGTCTTGCGATTATGTGTTTAGGGCAGATTTGTGCCCGTTACTTAAAAAATGGAATGAATTGAAATTAGAAATTACCGTGCTTTAAATGTAATACCGTTACAAATTACTTTCGCTGAAAAGTAACGATTACTTTACTCACTACCTGACAAATTAATTTCACGTTACTTTTCTTCTGCAGGTATCAAGAACACAACAGAAACGATTTTGATGTTTTCAATAATGCTCTGCAAAACTACTTTCCATTTTTATACGCCCGCAGTAGGGTAGTCCTTGTAGGAATGAAATATTGTATTTAACATAAAAAAACGTATGAGAGCTTTGTTCACCTGTAAGCTAACAAGGCAGCTAAAGCTGCGACCACACCCGTCATATCGCTAGCTTACGCCGACCGCAAATTATCCTTGGTATTCGGCAGACAAAGCTAGCGGTATGCATGTCGGTAGCAGCGTCGACCTATACGCTAGGAGATTCGGTGGAAGGCCCTTCTGAAACGGGCCTTTCAACAAGCGTGAGCGCAACGTCTCAAAGCTTTCAACTTTCAACTTTATTGTTTCTCTCCGGGGGAGAGGGGGGGAGAGAAAAAAAAAGCAGACTGTTGTCGCTTGACAGAGTTTCTCCTCCCCGCCATCTGCGGTCTTATGCCAGAAGCTTCGACGCGCTGTCAGCTTATGCATGAACGGAGTATAGTTGCATACAGCACTAAAAAAAAAAATGCATGGGCCTTGCTTGATTAATGTATTCAAGAGCGTGATCTGCGTGATCACCGGTGCAGGCATCTTTGTTCTCGAAGTGATCCCTGGGAGACTTGTTCTGATTTCTTCCATGGTGGATATCTTGGAATTGTTGCCGCTTCAAATGATCTGGGAATGTAATCCTCCAAAAGCGTGATTACTTGGGTAGATCGTAAGGATGGTCTGTTTGGTGAGATATTTGCTAGGTGATGTTTATGTATGCCAGGTTTTTTTGGCGAAGATGAGCTAGCAACGTTTCTTGTGTCCTTAAAATGGCGGGTGAAACTGCTCGTGCTTCAGCCATAGTTCGCACAAACATAAAAGATCTAGCTTATAAATCAGTTTCCCGGTACCTTCTCAAAGCCATTACACACATCTAAAAAAAAAACGAATGTTTGGGCTGCATTCGTTGTCTTTTTGACCTCTGTTTTTGGTTTTTCTAGTGGATTCTAGTGACCGGTCGAGCAAGAAAATCGTGTTTTCATTTTGGGTAGTCCTCCTTTTCACAATGTTTCTACTTTTTAACTTTCTGTCGTTATGCTGCTGAATTATCTGCTCATATGCTCCAGTTTCTGTAATATGTTCATATTTTTAAAAACTAACGAGTAATTTAAGCAATCCGTTAAAACTATTTCGTAACAAAATTACATTACAAACTACTGCCGCAAAAAAAAAAACAACGTGGCAATAAAAAATCATTTGAAAAATTAACAGATCACAAGTAATCTGCTACTTGTAACGGATTACTTTTTAAAGGGACACTAACACCCCCCCCCCCTTTCCATTTTTTTTTCCTTTTTTGTCAGGCAATTGATTATGGTGTCGAAATACTACCCAATTAATATTTTGCTACAGAGTCACGTATTTTTAAAGGGACCATGAAACGTTTCTGAAATCGAATTTCATCCACCGGACGCCGTAAAAGGTGTGAAAAGAAACACAAAAACACAAAAATAGGAAGCCAAAAAAATGCTTTGCTATAGAACTTTTAAAAGAAAACTGGACTCTTTTGCGCCTTCTTTCCTTCGAAAGCTCTCTGACTTTTCACTGCTATGCATCCGCGGAACTGCAGCACGTCAGCCGAATCCACGTCGCCTATTGGGTAAGCGCCTACCTCACCGGCACCGAGATCATAAACAATAAATAGCCGGCGAATGTTTCCTAAAAGTTTTGTTAAATAATATTGAGATCCACATTTTGTAGCATAATTAGAGATGTGTGGCGAAAATTGCAAAATTTGATAATGCTGAGAGCCAGGCGCCATCTATCGTGTGGTAAACGAAGCTGAGAGCCAGCTCCGGAGGAACTCCATGGGACGAATATGTTGCGAATAACCGACGAATTTTGCCCGGCGGCTTTTGCTCTGCGCGTGGAATCAGCACAGTGCCTGCTACGTCGCGCGCAAAGCGAGCGTGCCGTCGGGCGGCGTTCGCCAGTTATTCGTCACATAATTCGTTCCATGGAGTTCAGCCTTTACGCACTTTTTACGATCAAATCAGCATGGCCGACAGCGTCGCTTGGTCGCGACGACCAACGAACGTTTATTTTTCTACGTGTTCTTCTCGCGCGTCCCGACGTCAAGCAGCAAGAAAAAAGTACTTGAAACAGACCACGACGAACAAGAACGCTGGATCCACGAACACCCGAGAAAAGCTACGACGGTCACGAATCCACCGACTCCGACCAAGCGAGCTGCGCAGAATATAGGCCTAGCAGGCACTCCGACTCGGCGCAGCGTTGCTTCGACGGTACTTAGCCAAGACAGTCTGCCCACGACCGGCTGGCGTGCTGAATGGAATATGCCCGCGCGACCCTTGTGGACCCTTCTCGTATTATAGTTTGATCGCTGACCTCAATTTTAGATTAACAGGTGACGTCAATCTCTTCCCCTTGTCATCTCCTTGTTTTCCGAGGCAGTGTTGACGAACACTGTCGTCGAAAAGGAACTCTCGTCGATTCTATCTTCTTGTTTTGTGTGATATAGAGCTCGAATAAACGCCGTATGGATTACCTTCGTAACACGGTATGTACACTTTGTTATTAGTATGCCATTTTTATTCTGACACGACTGCACGTCACTGTCGAGCTAAAAAAGTTCGTGGGAGCTACGTGCAATGCCAGGCCAACCTTCCTTTGCCGAGTGCCGCGTAAGTATCGAGTTGCAATCGTAAAAGATCGGTCCCGAAGCGCTCACCAACAGCGCGAATACAGCACTTCCATCAAACGCGAGCGTCCGCTCAGAGTGTGAACAGGTATTTACGTGGCTCTTGCTGACACTGTCGTTGTTCAAACGTATCTTTTTTAGCGTCGGCTCGCTCCTGCATCTCCGAGGCCGTGAAAAACGCTGCGGCGATTTGTTTCTATCTACGTCGCTTTGCAAACGACTGACACGGGCCGCCTTTTACCAACAATGACAGCTGGGTTGACTTCTGAAGTCTTCACCGGAAGACTCGCCGCACTTCCCAACAGGCAGACCGACGTATGAGACTAGCCCCATGCTGTCGCTGTAGCGCAACATATCTCATTGAATTTCGCACAGCTGCGATGTGTCCATGGCTATCGCGGCGATGAGAGGCGTCGATTCAGAAAATACGTCGGTGACATCAGCGCAGTAAGACCTACCGGCGCACCCCCAACTCGCCGCCGCTAACGCTCCCACTCTCCTACTGCCGAGAGAACTTCTGGTTCCTGTCCCAGCGTACGTCACGACCATAAAAATTACGCCGCCACTTGTTTTGCGGTCAGTGGAGAGAAAGAAAAAGTCGATATTGCATTATTTTTTTGTGTAGAAATTAATGAACCGAGACGAAAACGGATGCCTGTTCGGCATTCAGTCAACGTTGAAGGTTAATGAAACGTTTCTGAAATCGAATTTCATCCACCGCATGCCGTAAAAGGTGTGAAAAGAAACACAAAAACACAAAAATAGGAAGCCAAAAAAATGCTTTGCTATAGAACTTTTAAAAGAAAACTGGACTCTTTTGCGCCTTCTTTCCTTCGAAAGCTCTCTGACTTTTCACTACTATGCATCCGCGGAACTGCAGCACGTCAGCCGAATCCACGTCGCCTATTGGGTAAGCGCCTACCTCACCAGCACCGAGATCATAAACAATAAATAGCCGGCGAATGTTTCCTAAACGTTTTGTTAAATAATATTGAGATCCACATTTTGTAGAATAATTAGAGATGTGTGGCGAAAATTGCCAACTTTGATAATGCTGAGAGCCAGGCGCCATTTATCGTGTGGTAAACGAAGCTGAGAGCCAGCTCCGGAGGAACTTCATGGGACGAATATGTTGCGAATAACCGACGAATTTTGCCCGGCGGCTTTTGCTCTGCGCGTGGAATCAGCACAGTGCCTGCTACGTCGCGCGCAAAGCGAGCGTGCCGTCGGGCGGCGTTCGCCAGTTATTCGTCACATAATTCGTTCCATGGAGTTCAGCCTTTACGCACTTTTTACGATCAAATCAGCATGGCCGACAGCGTCGCTTGGTCGCGACGACCAACGAACGTTTATTTTTCTACGTGTTCTTCTCGCGCGTCCCGACGTCAAGCAGCAAGAAAAAAGTACTTGAAACAGACCACGACGAACAAGAACGCTGGATCCACGAACACCCGAGAAAAGCTACGACGGTCACGAATCCACCGACTCCGACCAAGCGAGCTGCGCAGAATATAGGCCTAGCAGGCACTCCGACTCGGCGCAGCGTTGCTTCGACGGTACTTGTCCAAGACAGTCTGCCCACGACCGGCTGGCGTGCTGAATGGAATATGCCCGCGCGACCCTTGTGGACCCTTCTCGTATTATAGTTTGATCGCTGACCTCAATTTTAGATTAACAGGTGACGTCAATCTCTTCCCCTTGTCATCTCCTTGTTTTCCGAGGCAGTGTTCACGAACACTGTCGTCGAAAAGGAACTCTCCTCGATTCTATCTTCTTGTTTTGTGTGATATAGAGCTCGAATAAACGCCGTATGGATTACCTTCGTAACACGGTATGTACACTTTGTTATTAGTATGCCATTTTTATTCTGACACGACTGCACGTCACTGTCGAGCTAAAAAAGTTCGTGGGAGCTACGTGCAATGCCAGGCCAACCTTCCTTTGCCGAGTGCCGCGTCAGTATCGAGTTGCAATCGTAAAAGATCGGTCCCGAAGCGCTCACCAACAGCGCGAATACAGCACTTCCATCAAACGCGAGCGTCCGCTCAGAGTTTGAACAGGTATTTACGTGGCTCTTGCTGACACTGTCGTTGTTCAAACGTATCTTTTTTAGCGTCGGCTCGCTCCTGCATCTCCGAGGCCGTGAAAAACGCTGCGGCGATTTGTTTCTATCTACGTCGCTTTGCAAACGACTGACACGGGCCGCCTTTTACCAACAATGACAGCTGGGTTGACTTCTGAAGTCTTCACCGGAAGATTCGCCGCACTTCCCAACAGGCAGACCGACGTATGAGACTAGCCCCATGCTGTCGCTGTAGCGCAACATATCTCATTGAATTTCGCACAGCTGCGATGTGTCCATGGCTATCGCGGCGATGAGAGGCGTCGATTCAGAAAATACGTCGGTGACATCAGCGCAGTAAGACCTACCGGCGCACCCCCAACTCGCCGCCGCTAACGCTCCCACTCTCCTACTGCCGAGAGAACTTCTGGTTCCTGTCCCAGCGTACGTCACGACCATAAAAATTACGCCGCCACTTGTTTTGCGGTCAGTTGGAGAGAAAGAAAAAGTCGATATTGCATTATTTTTTTGTGTAGAAATTAATGAACCGAGACGAAAACGGATGCCTGTTCGGCATTCAGTCAACGTTGAAGGTTTAATGTAAAAGTTATCTGGCAAAAGTAAAAAGGTCATTTCATGGTCTCTTTAAATAAAGCCAAAAAACGCAACTGCTCGAAACCGAAACCGAAACTCCCGCACCGCACGGTGAAGTGGAGAGGGAAGAGTGAGTGGCGGAAGTCACGTGACTACACCTTCCGTGCGGGTTTTTTTGTTTTCTTTTCTTTGCACGTAGCAGACGAATCGCGTTGCGGGATCCGTTCGCCGTGCGATTCCTTTGCAGTTATGTTTGCTCCGCTCGCTTTTCTGTACTTCAAGATGAGTGTTTTTGTACATTTAAGTGTTGGCAATTAGTAGTGAGTGCCCGTGGTGAATTCTCGTGATCGGCTCCGAAAAGAATACTCCCGAGATGTTGCGTTAAGACTTGCCTCACGTCCTGCATCTGAACGTGGCATTGTGCGGCAGAGTGCACAAGTTTCCGAAGGATCAACGGGTTGGGATCAATGGCTGGCTGCAATTTCTGTAGAACAGTTACGCGAAGCTCGGAAAGCGGACGCTACCCGATTCATATGCTCCTTGCATTTTGTGGAAAGTGACTGCATTGAGTTTACAGGTGTCAACAAGGGAATCGCATACCATTTAGTTCAGCTACGTATCGTCCACAACAATTGCTTTTTTCAGTGATAATTGTAAAAAAAAGAAATTTAAACATTGCAAAATGTAGGGATGGAACCCGTGCCCGCTGCGTGTGAAGCGGACGTCTTTGCACTGAGCTACTGAAGGAACTATTTCACGCGTAGTAATGCAGCCGGTCGGCTGTATGTTGGAAGTTTGCTGCCGATTAGTACATGCACTCCCGGCTTGAAGTCGGGCAGCACCGCGCATAGGCCACATTCGCGCCTCGTAAAGAAACCCTACGCGTGCGTATTCAACTCGAAGTACGCACTTTGTGCTTGACGTTTGAGCGAGCGATGTCTTTAGCCACGAGAAGGGACGACGGCTCGGCGACGTCTTTGTGCAATCGGCTTGCTGGTCGGGCGTGTCGTACAGGATGAATTTCAGTTCTTTTGATCGGTCCAAAATTTCTCTTTCGAAGGAAGACAGCATTCGCCGGTACCGTGAATGACAGTTCTGAAGTAGAGATCCAACGCCCGTCGTCCGCTGCCATCCGTTAGTCCCACGATACGCGAAACGACGCCATGTTGAGAATTATGTAGTGAAAGCATATAATGCTTCCGGTTGTCTGTGCTACCTCTTTTTTCAATCAACGTATTTGCAGATTTTTGGAAGCCGCAAAAAAATGGGTTTCAAATTGTTTTTTTCTATTTTTAATATTGACTGTGTGCCTTCAATGACCCACGACTTTGATTAAATTTGGTGGTCGCATCGATACCTTAGAAAACGGCCCGTGACCACGGAAAAGAGAGTGAGCGCGACTCAAATCGGCCAGTTATCGATCGGCGAGTTATCGACAAACTACCCAAAACAAATTCTGTTCTGGGTAGTTGGGCTCTCATATGTCACGTACAACTAAAAACCTCGGCGAGCATAAATACCCTGTCAGTCTCCTTTAAGTGTGGTTTGGTGTAAACACTTTCGACCCTAGTGTTACCTGTAGACATGAGAAATTTAGACAATGCAGTAGGGTTGGATTAAAATGCACTACGCTATGCACATTCAAATCGAAAAGGGCAGTAAAGTTAGTTTGAGATCTTTTTAACATGTTTGTTTGATTTTTCTGATTGAAAAGATTTAATAAAAATAAATCAATTACGCATCAACCTGCGTAGGCAGACAGACCGCCTGCTGTCTAAACATCTAGCGTTCTTTTTGCATTAAACTTCGCTTTGGGCTAGTTGGACCATGTTAATTAAAATGTTTGAAAAGGACTAACAAAACGAGCACAAAGAGGACACAAAAACAACAAGAAAGGCGCTAACTCTCAAATCATTTTTTTTTGAAGTTATGATCAGATATATACACAAACTCTTCTGTCCTACCCACATCACAACCAATAATCATTCCTACGAGCATATTCAACTCGATATTCAAATTTATGTCCAAATGTTCACACCATTTCTCAATTTCACGGATAAATTTTTGAAGTGAAAAAAGACCACGAGCAGAGTTATTATAATGCAGTCGTCCATGGAAAACCTTAATGAAACTGACTGCTGCATTATTTCAGCGAGATTATTAACGTAAATCAGGAAAAGCAAGGGTTCTAACACACTCCCTTAACGTACACCAGGTGTGACAGCAAGAACCTCCGAAACATGACCGTTAACATCAACAAACTGAGTTCTATTTCTTAAATATGCTGCAATCCAAACGCTAATATAAGAAAGCAAGCCTAGACGGTCTAGCTTAAAAATCAGTTTCTCATGTGCTACCTCTTCAAAGGCCTTACCGACATCTAAGAAAGTCATCTAGTACCGCGGAAAACTCATGAACTCTCGTTACATGTTGCGTGACGGTAGACATTCCCTTCCTAAAAACATGTTGCTTAGGCGATAAGATACCCCTCTCAGTTACAAAACTTTTATTAACGCCCGCCACCACCTGTTCTAGTAACTTGCAACGACTACAAGTAGTTGATACTGGCCGATTATTTGACACTAGACATTTAAAACGGGGGCGCCCTTGACCCCGCCTGCGCTGGAAGAAGCCAAAGTACGCACGCGAGTTTTACGTTCTGTAGAGGCGCAGAGAGCACGCGAGAATAGAACCTGGGCGACGGCAGTGGGGACGCGAGGGAGCGTGGCCGCACAGCGCGGCCACGTGGGTATGTAAATGCAGTAGGAAGGAGGTTGTTAAGAATGGAACCTTCGGCAACCTTCTTCCGAGTTTCAACGCTGCGGAAACGAGTCCCGAAACGAGTCCCGACGTGTTCAGGACTGACGCCCACCTGTCGAAGGCTGCCCAAAACGAGTCTCAACGCGTCCGTGACGTCAACGGGACGTGTGTGTGTGTGCGTGGGGGTTCGTGCGCTCCGGAAGGGGAGAGAGGCCTGGCCTAACTGCGGAGAACCTTGGCTATGACTCATTTCTGGCTACGACGCGGCGGACCCAGCTGCAAAGCACGTGGCGGTCGCACCTGCTGCCCTGGCGGAGAGAGAGGGAGAAAACGGACCCCTATATAAGGCGGGGCGTGAGGGCTCCATTTGTTCTCTCGGATTTGACGACTGTATCGCTACCATGTAATTAAACCGTTCGTTACGTTACCAATTCTCCCACCTCCACCGGACCCCTGGGTTCTTCACTTCGGGGAATGGTCGTCGTCAGGAGCCAGGAAGCCTCCCGGACGTGCGGCTTAAACCCCGCCTCGAACAAGGTGGAGAGCGCCCTCCCGGTGATCACGTGATCACGGGCGGGTGGCGAAAAAGATCCTTGCCGCAGTTGTCGTGTATGTGTGAGGAACGGCGGGGAGAGGGAGAGCAGTGCCTTTGCTATATCAGAGGCACTGCTCTCCCTCATGTACGAGCACAAAACCCCTCTCTACATGTAGAGAGGGGTTTTGTGTTCGTACATGAGCATTTTGCCGGAAAGGGGCACTAGCAGCAACCTCTGTAAACACAGAAGAAAAATATCATTGGTTGATTCTTAAGGAATACGTTAGTATGACCCAAAACCTGCAGTATATTTCCGTTCCTTGTACATAAAGGTACTTCCTTCCCATCATGAACCGACTCGACCTCACCATCATCAGCGAAGTAACCCCGAGTCCGCGGGGCCTCGCAAAGAAAAGGACCACCATATACATTTACTCTCGCTTTATTTGTATCTTGTATTTAAATACTTTACTAAAAGGATAATAGGATTTGTAAATAAATTTACTTTAGAAGTATTTTGTATTTGTGTTTAAATCAATTTTAAGAATTATTTAGCCCATCCCTGGCGCTCTGTTACACCCCTGTCAGACGACGGTTCAAAAGGGCCCTGCGAAGCGTTTCTGCCCATTTTTTTTAAGTTGCATCGCGTTCTCTCAAACTAGTGTGTGGGACTCTCGCTACACATTATAAATATAATCGAGAAGAAATCTGATGTATTTTGAACATAATAGGTGAAAGAAATTAAGAACTTTTAGAACATTTTTATTGTTGATGACGTCGTTCGTCTGAATCAATAGAGAACCGAAAGGACAGGAGGCTGCAACAACCGTGCGCGATCTTCCTAATTGTTGGAGTTAACATCCAGTTATAAAGATGTGAACACCACGCCGATTTACGGGTGTTCAAAGCAAAACATTTAGTGAGAATCACGCGCTTGAAGGGATCGGAAGTGTCACGTGCCCTATTCAGCCAGTCCTACCTCTAGTATTCTTTGTCGTCATCGTCCGACGCTCTATATCAATGTCGTCACTGAACGCTCGCGTTTTACACTGATAGGCACGCCCTTCAAATGAGCATTTGGTTTTCTTCGTCCCTTTGCAGTTCCCCCTTAAAGAGAAGCTGAAGCTATTCTGTATTACAGAAGAAAACACTTCGATACTTTTTTATTTGGCCTTCAGGATTACGAATATCAAAATTACATTTCAGATTGAATCGCTAAGCAGCCACAACAGCGCTTTCAAAATAGCGAGGAAGCCGATCCTTCGTGTTGCGTGCGGTGCGAGGAGGAAATCATGACGAATTATTCAGAGATATCATCATTTCCACACATTTTTCGAGCCTTACCCGAGCAGTCAAAGGCGCTGCACGTGTTCCCTCAGAAGCAGCGTGCGCAAGGCAGCTGAACCTCTGAGTATGACGTCACACCCAGCATTTTGTTTTTCCCTTTTTCTCGCGTCCATTGAATTGTTTGGGTCAAATACTCGTAATATTTAAATTTGCAGGACTAAAATATGACTAAATATCACATCTAACTCGTTTTTGTTTTTCTAAAGCCTCTTTAGTTTTTTGGTTTTTTTCAGAGGTCATTAACAATAAAAGTCTATTCTGCTGAAGGCTTATTCTGCTAAAGGCTGAGTAGAGTTGACTTGCGCCGTGTTCCAAAATTTACTCAATCTTACTCCAGAATAAGAGTTTTGTACCTTAGCGTTCTTAAACTATACCCGCGTGCAGCGTTTTTCAATCTGTGTTGTCACGTGCCACAACCTGCCGGAGTTACTCGGATCGATTTGAATAAGATTTGGAACACAGCCGTTGGAGTGTTGAGGTAAAAAAGAAAGCGGGATGTCGGGAAAGATGTGGTCCTCCTCTAGGGTATAAGTTGCTATCCGACTTTTGAAGAAGGGAGAACCGAAGAAGGTGAAAATAAATAGGGTTTGTCAAACAAATAGGAGCTGGGCTATAAGTAAATTTCTGCTCGTCCGTAGGTCACGGTTCATAAACTTTCTGCGAGTCCTGCTTCTATTAAAAATGTCAGCAGGTTCTTGTACGCTTGAGCGACTAGCGCATGAGGGCCCTCAGAGGAAAGCAGCTCCCACAGTGTGGGACATGGAAGGCCGCTGGTGGAGTAGCGATTTAAGATAACTTTTCTTTACTCGACACATTCGGGACGCACAAAGACCTCGTGTGCAAGATCCTCTCGAGCCCCCCACGCAATTTAGGTCACGGATACGTTTCAGCCTGTGCAGCGCAGATCGGGTGCTCGCACAGTCAGCTCGCAGACAGCGCAGCATGGAAGATTCCGCTCTTGGAAACTTTCTAGGTCGCACGGCATACAAAATCTCATTTTCCGTTAATGCTGACTGCTCTGGGTTGTACGCCCGGTGTTGGTACTGAAAATAAGAATATTATACCGAACTGTTTCGCACCGTTTGGAATTATTACAATCTGGTAATATTTATACTGGTAAGAATCTTAAAACGCGTGTAATTTATTAAAATAAGAATAATTGCTAGAAGCTTTTGTGTTATAATCAGACATCAGGTCTATCAGGTCATAGCTGGCGGAAATCTTTGGGTGTGTCTGGCAACCGCGCAAAACTACACTAAACTTTTTTCTGTTTATAGAAACCAAGAACATCGACGCGGTGTATCTCGCCCGTTAACTCAGATATGTTGCGGATGGCAATATAAGCTAGTCAGCCCTAATTGTATTAATAAAAGTAATGAATTAATTTTCTCGTTCCACTAAAAATTCCATTCACATTACGTTGCCTGGATACTTTTCAAGTCATTGCCGCGTGCGCAGGTAGCCAAGAAGGCAGCGCTCCCGTGGCCGAATGGTTATCGTGCTTGGCTCCGTCGCAGAGGGTTGAGGTTCGATGCCTGGGGTCGGACGCACCTTTTTGTTTATTTCTGCAAATATCGCGTTCTGGTGTCTTCGAGAATTCAGTTGCTTATTTTTGAGGTCCGAATGTTCTACGCGCCGAAAGCTATACGCCGATTGTTCCAGATTCCCACGCGTGTACATAGAGCTCGGCGGGGCGAACCGGAGCCAGTCTCGGCCGAGCGCTCGATGCAGCTGTTTCACCGAAATCGACACCCCCGGCGCTAACGTTCTTCTATTTTGTTTTGGGCACAAGTTCGCCCCATTAAACGTTTAGTTTCTTCAGTTATTCGCCACCTCATTATTTGTTTGTCATTTGCGACAATATAAATTAGCACAAACGCGATATTTCGCAATGCATAGCGCAATATTATTGTTTATATTTAATGTAGCATTTTATTATAATCTTTCTAAAAAAAACAGGTTTGCAGCAGTACTGCACTGGCAGATTTGCCCCTCTGCAGATGAAGGATCAAGAAACTAATTATATTCAACTCCACTTGTTGCTAAAAGTATTAATAAGTAAAGTAATAAGTATAAGTAATAAGTTTCAGTTCTTTTTACTAACATAAAGAGCGTAGTCCGTAACCGCGATGACCTGTCAAGAGTTATTGATGCATCATCAAGCGATATTGTTGTTTTGACAGAAACGTGGCTTTCAAGGGTTGCAACAAGATGAGCTGGTGGGCTAGTTGGTTGTCCATCATGAATAAAATAGCGCAAAACAACAAGGAAGGAAGGACGAGGTAGACAGGAAGGGCGCTAACTGACAACTGACGTTTAATACAGTCTATAAAGAAGGAGAAGAAAGAAGTTACTGGTGTTATTGCTTAAAAGAAAGAAGAGTACACCCTCAAAGTTGTTATGCGTAAACATTTTAAAATAAAATGTATGAAAAAGGTGAGTTGTTCATGATATCTTTGAGTGAAAAAAGTAAGAAATAAGAAAGAGAGAAGGAAGCAAAAATTTTGAAACATAATTAGAAAATTGCCGAGGTACACGATCTGAAATCGTAGATGATAAAAAAGTTGAAGTTTGAGACCAAAAAGGAGCATAAGTTGGCAGGCTGAGTACTTGTCGTCAAGTCATAAGATTAAGGTAGTAAAGTTCCTTTTGTGATAAGGCGATCGATGGGGCGCTGATGCACATCGCCCCACGAGACACAATTGTTTCAGCTTCATACAACTCGCGTGTTCTTTTGACACGCGAGTTGTCCGTGATAATGAAATTTTTGACTCTGTTAAATGCTACAATTTTTATCGGTGTGACAGAACAGATAGGCGTGGGGGAGGTGTTTTAATCGCAGTGAATAAAGCCATTGAATGTTATCACGTGAATATTGTTTCCCCGTTGGAGCTTGTTTGCGTACGCCTACAGTGCGCTTATAGAAATATTATTTTGTGTGTTTGTTACCGTCCTCCCAACGCTCCTGCAAATTTTTGCTCGGATTTGCATGATGCTTTAAATATGATTTGTTCAAGGTTCCCCCTTGCACCCATGTTTTTACTAGGTGATTTTAATCTTCCCTTGATCAACTGGTCTGGACCGTTTCCCGCTGTATCTAGTAGCTCTTCGGATTACTCGGATTTTATCAGTCTCTGTTCTGATTTTTCTTTTTCCCAATGTGTAACTGAGCCTACTCGGATTACTGATGCGACGGCCAATGTGTTAGACCTTATTCTTACGACTGACCCTAATCTCGCTTCTTCTATAACATACTTACCGGGCATTAGCGACCATGCTATTTTGAATTTCAGCCTGCAAGCTTCATCGCATGTTGCTAACAAATCGACCAAACACTTTCTCGATTATAGCAAACCGAACTTCGGTGCAATAAATAACGAGTTGGCTTGCTTTCTTGATGAATTTTTGCCTGCGTTGTCAGAACGCACGATTGAGACTAATTGGAACATGTTTAAAAACAAAGTAAATTCTCTAAATAATTTATTCATTCCGTGTAGGAATATCGTATCTAACCACATGTCTCCCTGGTTTAATGTAACTCTTAAACGCCTTGCTAATAAGAAAAAACGCCTTTTCCGCGCTGCTAAGTTGACTGGCCTCGCTGAGCGCTGGGAGCTTTATAAATCTGTTGTCAATGCTTATAAGGCAGCCATCAAGCAAGCAAAACTGACTTTTTTTAATGTTACCCTTCCTTCAATGTTAGCAAATAGCCCTAAACAATTTTGGAGTGTTATGAACGGGCCTAAAGGAATGACTGTATCGCTCACTGATGTTGGGGGTATTGACATTCCGAAAGCTCAATGTGCATCCATTCTGAACGACGTCTTTGTGAAGGCGTTTACTGATAATGATGGTTTAGGTTATCCTATTTTTCCAGATTATGCATTCTTTCCCATGGATCCGCTTGCTTTTGATTACGACGGGATTGTAAAGTTGATCAATAATTTGGAAGTTTCTTCCTCGTGTGGTGTTGACAATATTACCTCTAAATTTCTTAAGAACACTAAACATTACATGTCAATTTTTCTTACAAAACTTTTTGAGTAGTCACTCAACCTTGGTGTCTTACCGGATGATTGGAAAAAAGGAAAGGTGGTTCCACTTCACAAGTCAGGTAACAAACATAATCCTCTTAATTACAGACCCATTTCGTTAACCAGCACCCCGTGTAAATTTTTAGAGCACATTATTTATTCTCATTTAGTTAATTTCTTAGATTCAAATTCTTTCTTTTCGCCCTCACAACAAGGTTTTCGCAAATCTCTCTCTTGTGAGACTCAGCTTTTGTCTTTCACTAATGACCTACTTTCCATTCTTGACCGTGGGTCTCAGGTTGACTGTGTGTTTCTTGATTTCGCCAAAGCTTTTGACAAAGTTTCTCATAAATTCTTACTTTTTAAACTTAGCAAACTTAATTGATCCTAATGTTTTGTCGTGGATTCAATGTTTCCTAACTAATCGATCTCAATATGTTTGTGCGAATGAAACTAATTCTTCCCTTAGTCCTGTTACCTCTCGGTGTCCCACAAGGTTCCGTTTTAGGACCTCTTTTGTTCCTTATTTATATAAATGACTTACCACTGTGTGTATCATACTCAATAAGCTTATTTGCCGATGACTGTGTAATTTATCGTGAAATAACTAACGATTCAGACGCAACACTACTTCAATGTGACCTGTGTGCTGTATCCGAATGGTGTAAGTTATGGAAAATGACTCTTAACACTAACAAATGCAAATCCATGAGGGTTTCCTGTCGGAACACGTCCCCATCACCATACTCAATTTCTAACAACCTACTGGAATCTGTGACGTCTTACAAATATCTTGGTGTTCACATTACTTCTAACGTTTCATGGAAATTACATACTGATCATATTATAGCTAACGCTAACTCTATGCTTGGATATCTGAAACGAAACTTCTCTTTGCCCCAATATCATTAAAATTGCTTCTGTACAAAACTCTGGTTCGATCAAAATTAGAGTACGCCTCGTCAATCTGGGACCCCGGGCATACAACGCTTGTGACTAACGTTGAAGCTGTTCAAAATCGTGGAATACGTTTTATCTATTCTAACTATCATCGCACCGCTAGTGTATCATCTATGAAAACCTCATTGTCCCTGCCTCTTCTTTCCTTACGGCGAAAAATATCTCGTCTATGCCTTTTCTACAAAATTTATCACTTCAACGCTTCACTAAAAGATAAGTTATTCCTTAACCCCGCATATATCTCTTCACGCATTGATCATCGTTTCAAGGTCGGCATTCCTCACTGTGAGACATCAGCATACAACGACTCCTTCATACCAAGAACGTCTTCTGAGTGGAACCACCTTCAAGCATTTTTTAGCAGCTATCCCATCACTTGATTTATTTAAAGAAGCGCTTACTAATCACTTTTGTTAATATTTTGTCGAATTGATTATGTTTTAATCACTGCCTTTTACGTTTGTATTTTCTTTTGAGTGAATTCTTATATGCCCCGCCCCCTCTGTAATGCCCTATGGGCCCTGAGGGTATTGAAATAAATAAATAAATAAATTAATAAGTACTAAAATGTTTCAACTCGTAGACTCACGCGTGAAATTTTATTTGTACACAAAGTTATGCACAGTCACTTTGGCGTGAGCACTGTGCACATCTAGAGGAAAATATATAGTTTCATCGTGCCTTAAGGCCATGGCCCCACTGAATGTGGCAGTTTAGGTACATTTTGGCAGGTCATTACTCCTCTTCTTTTGAATACTGTTTCGTGGGATTGATGTCGTTCGAAAGGCAAAGCAATCCTCTTTCAGTTTGATATTATGTTTTTATTGGTTTATACAGCTCATGCGCATTTGTTGCGTTGCGAATATGATGGCGCGGACCCTCTCTTGCTCCGCTGGTTCAAGTTTCATGAAGAATCTATTAAAGATAACACGGTTCCAATAGAGCGGTTTTGTTAAGATGATGTTGGAGCAGAATGTACGATAAACGTTTTTGGTATTTGCACTACTTTGTTTTGTTCATCTCTCCAAATATTGCCCTAAAATTGTAATTTTCAGCACAAATATGTTTTTTAATGACATGTGCTATGGCAATAAAATTAGCTACAGACGTAGTGCTTATAATTGGTAATATGCAAAAAAACAATTAATCTTGTGTAAATTTTTTTTTGTTTAGATATTCTATTTCAAACGTAGCACTTTTTTGTGCTTTGAGTCACGGTGCTTCAAATGCCGCTGAGGAAATAATTTAACTATGATAAAATCCTTTATAACATTTAGAACAAAAATGGTTGCCCAAAAAGTGAACGATGGCTTTTTTTTTTTTTTTTCAAAGACATAACGCTCCAGGAGCAATTCAAACTTACCTGTTTTTGACGATCTCTTTTATGGACATCAAACAGATTTATTGGCATCTAATAACATTTATTGTATGGAATAAATTCACATTGCGGTGTATTAAAGTTTCACAGCGATCTTGCTTTGGTTTCTTGATAGTTTTAGGGCGTAGTTAATTTTAAAAACAATTAAAAACTGTTTGGGTCTTTTGTTGCGCTACCTGCCGGATGGCAGACAAAACTGCTGATTTCTAATGTTCAAGAAATTTTCGAGGGCGGCGTTGGCGTCTGTATCATCATCAATGTCCGTGTCTTTTTACCTTCACATTTAGAAAACATGTTGGAAGATTTACTATCGACAAATGAATGATTTAAATACTGGGTCAGGTTAATAAATCTAAGAATAATAATTACACAAGCGTAGTGTGATATAATGTGTTCATTATTCGATATGATTGAAATCGATAAACAATAAAGACGAAAAGGAAAAGAATACGCTCGAGTTCACTTCGTGCCTAGAGTAACTAAATGAGCTGCGCTTAGTGTATCGGCACTCCGTTCCCCAACATTGTTGTGGGCGCCGCCATTTTGGGTCTTGTGCGGAGCAAACGCAACTGCCGATCGTCATGATTCAAAAGTGCGACTTCCTTAGCATTAGATACGGTGTCAGCAAGCTGACGCAAGATTGATTTGCTCTGTCGCGGACTGTTTAAACATTTGTGGAGGACGGAAAAGCGTTTTCTGTGATTTTAGATAACGCTTCAGATAACTGGCAACCATGATTTTAAGCCACAATATGCCCAAGTGTCGTTACTCTGAAGCGTAGCTTATTTAATGACACTATTCATGCCCTTGTTCAAGGAGCTTGTAATACCTGAAGGGGCCATGACGTAAGCCCCGTGGGTTCCACAAGCCTTGTTAACACAGAGGTTCGGGCGAGTTGGTAGCTCATAATCTACAGGGGGGAACAGCGGACCCGCAAAACAGTTACTCGAGTCAACACACATACAAAAGAAAGAGACATACAGCGCTGGGTAAGTGTATCTTTCTTTTGTATGTGTGTTGACTCAAGTGACTGTTTTGCGGGTACGCTGCTCCCCCCTGTAGTTCCACAGGCCACTACCTTTTGACGCCTGCCTCTTCCTCATTCTTCCCGCTAGTGCCACTAAATTAGCTACGCTTCAGAGTAGCGACACTTGAACATATTGTGGCTTAAAATCATGATTGCCAGTTATCCTAAGCTTTATCTGAAATCACAGAAAACGGTTTTTCGTCCTCCACAAATGTTTAAACAGTTCGCTACAAAGCAAAGCAATATTACCTGAGCCTCCTAAGTCCTAACACCGAATCTAATGCTGAGGAAGTCGCACTTTTGAATCATGACGATCGGCAGTTGCGTCTGCTCTGCACAAGCACCAAAATGGCGGCACCCCCAACAATGTAGGGGAACGGAGTGCCGATACTCTAAGCGTAGCTCATTTAGCGGCTCTAGTTCCCGCGAACCTCCTTTCCCCTGACTGAAACTGAAACTAAATACGAATAATACACCATTATTATAGCTTATTTAGTTATAACCAACTACACATGATCAGAGGAGGAAGCGGCTGGGTAGGAGAAACGCGCGTTTTATGTGTGACCCTTCTAACCGTCTCAGAAGAGAAAATGCCAGCTTGCGCTGGTTTCAAAAAGACGATCTAAAGAAAAAAGGTGGCACGCTGTGTTCTTTGTGATTGTGCGTCTAATTCATATACAGTCACATTTGAAGATCGACGATGGATGTCGATCGTCATGAGGTAATGTAAAGTATTAACATTATATAAATAATAAACATAATGAAGGACTGAACTACTCAATTTTTTAATTCATGTATTGTATTATGGCGGTAGCTTATTGTACTCATTGTTGATGAAGAGCAATATGAGGTGACGAGGTAATGATTAAATGATGAGGCTCTATAAGGACGACGACATCAGTGGGTATCGAACCACAACGTACAGTGCCAGACTTGTTTCAAGTATCGTGTACCCAAAGGCTTTTCTTCACCCGCAACAGAAGTATGGTAGAATCAATGAGGATGCTGCTTTACAACTGTACGTGGAACATGAAAACTGCACTGCACGAAAGTGCAGCTTATTCATTAATATAAAGGACATATTTCTAGCAGCATCCCCTGATGGACTGCTTGGGACAAATGGCCTCGTTGAGGTAAAGTGTCCCCGTTCCAAAAGATTCTTATAGCCAACCGAAACCGCAAAAGAGTATGAGGCGAAAAATAAAAAAAGCAGCCGTGTGTGAAAGGTCCACATTACCACCATAGCTTCTGCCACAAAATACAAGGGCAGTTACACAATACACAAAAAATATTTTGTGATTCCGTTATGTTTACACTTAAGGGCATTGATATCCAACGTATTCAGAGGGATGACACCATCTGGCCAAACAACATAGAGCCTTTTCTACTCAAGTTTTACATGAAAGGCCGGACTTCCGCTGAAATTCCTCAAGTAGACGAGTTGTCCGATCGAATAAACTACCATTACTCCCGATCTGGGAATCTCTCGATCTTCGTTCGTAGGCCTATAGTGTAATAAGGTCGAGGGGTGTGGCTCTTCGTCCGCCGAACATTGCTTCGGCGGATGTTTTTCTCGTGGAAGACGAAACCGTCGCGTGCTGCCGGAACAAGAACCTGGCGATTCTTCACTGAACTGCTTCTTCCGTAAGCTTCATAAGGACTTTCTTTGTTTCAAACACCATCTGTTCTGCTTGCCCGCTAGTTGCAGGATGGTATGGTGCACTAATGTGGTGCCTGATGCCGTTTTTATTTTTCTCAAAAACTGGTTTATTTTACTTTGAAAGAAGATTCGGCGCGTTATCAGAGAAAAGTATTTTCGGTAGGCCGAAAGTAGCGAAAAAAGAGCGTAGAACGTCAATGACGCGTTTGGACGTCGTGGCATGCATCGTGTAAACTTCCAATCACTTACAGTACGCATCGACCATGACTCCGCAGATGCGAATACGTTTCGCCACCCACCGTCTGAATAGTGGATCGTTTTTAGTTACGTCTTCATAATGGCGCTGGACTCGAGGAAGACTTCGAGTCTTTCCGCAAAGTTAGCCCAGGTGCCAACACTTTTGTCGAAAGCGGTAAGTGCTCGAAACGTCAACAACGTCGGTAGCGACGTGCTGTGCGTGACTCTTGACGCTTACCATTCGCTGAGACGAAACTTGCTTGTTCGTCTGCCACGAGTCGTCCAATATCAGGTCATCACCGCAACTCCATCTCCCGACAAAACAGGTCTTCATTGTCCGCATGTCTATAGTTAGCAATCATGTGAACTTATAAATTCCCGAACGCTCATCACTTGCCGTCACTAAACGCCGCTCAATCATAGCGTCTTCATTGCTAATAAACGTCTTCCTATTTATACTGATGCGTTTCATCATATTCCTCCTAAGCTGTACTTACGACATAATGTGTGTCGGTACTTCCCAAAATATTCCAACGGCGTTTGTTTCCTGGGAACTATATAATGTAACAACTTTTACAACACCTTCCGGATCCCGTGAAACACAATATTTCGTGACGTCACTTTTCAGTCGTCATTATAATGGCGAGGTAAATACCGTAAATCGCGAAGCAGTTTACTAGACGTCCGCTTCTACTGGTGTCTTGGAAGATTGAGTCTACTGAGCGTGCATTCCTGCAGAAGAATGTTTCATTGACAGAATACTGACACGTCAATCAACAATTGATTCCTTCTTGGTAAGATATATTGCGAAAGCCCGTGGCAACCGCCGAACCGCATGTCCCTATATCAGCCTGACATTTTCGCATACATGTGTTTGCTGGGCCACGCTATTGAGCCAGCTGAGCACAGCTGGCAGCGGCGCGAGCCATCCAACCGTGTGTGATGGTGCTCGAGCCATCCAACCACTGATCTCAATGACAATTGCTGGATCGCGTTTGCCCGCTCCGCGAATGCGGTCACTGGCGGCCATCTTTTTGGTAGAGTTATATCACCTCTAGCCAAGATACAGCTGCTGAAGCCACTTGGCAGCCACCATCATCCATCCATGGCAGACGGCGTTTTGGCAGTTGTGGTGGCAGGCTGCCATCAAAATAGCGTGGGTGATATTCCGTGATTGATTGAAATTGTTTGACGAAACATGTTTTTAATACCCGGCGTGAACGGTAGCCCGGTTTTTGAGGACCCGGTGAAAGTTTCACGAAATCGCGCAGCACCGGGGAAAAGCAGCACAGCACGCATCGAAAGTCGCATCGAAAGCAGACGCCGGTACGTAGTCTGCTTTCGATGCGAGCTGCGCTGCTTTCCCCCGGTGCTGCGCTTTCGTAGAACTTTCGCCGGGTCCTCAAAGACGAGGCTACCGTTCACGCCGGGTTTCAAGAATCTGCTTCGTCGAACAACTTCAATCAATCACGAAATATTACCCACGGTACAGTGCACTAGATCTACGGCTATTTTATGGCAGCCTTCCGCCATTGCGCTGTCCGCCATATTACTATGATGGCTAGAGATGATATAACTCTACCAAAAAGATGGCCGACCGTGGCCGCATTCCCGTCCATAGGCGGGGCTGGTCAAACGCGATCCAGCAATTGTCATTGAGATCAGTGCATCCAACCGTGAACCAATATTTCGGCCACCCCACGGGTGCGTGTCGCCATCTATTGGTTGAACTAACGCCTTGTTCAAGATGGCTGCTGTGGGACCGCAGCCTTAAAGGGGCACTCAAGTGGTTTTTGGGGAAGCTACTTTTTGGTGCGATGGCGTTAAGGAAGTGTCAGTGAATGAGTATCTTCAGTTTTAGAAGGCAGAACCGCCTATTAATCACGCAGGAATAAAATACGTGTGGACTCTTTTCTGTTCCTGCGCCGACCAATGAAATTATCGTATGTTTGAAAATTTCGGCGGCCTTTGTAAAGTTTCGCTAAGGAAACAATTTTCAGTTCATTTAGATACGTTGTGCATGATAATTTCACAAGCCGTAAAATAGTTCTAGTTTAGAATACGCGATACTGCAATTATCGTTTTACAAACAAGGGACTACGTTTTCTCCTTGCCTTCCTCCGCGGGGGGTGAATTTCCCGTTACCTCGGGATGCGCGGAAGCGCACGTATCATGAACTCGCGCCTCGTTGCATGCCGGTCACGAACACGAACTCAAAAACCCCTTGAGTGCCACTTTAATATTTTTCATGAATGTTCATTTTCAAGTATGATGTTTAACTCGTGCTTTGTTATAGTCGAGCAGTCTACTGACAAGTTGAGATGTTTTTTTTATATGTTTCTATCTATGGATGATCCACCACATCAAGACCTCGTGGTTGTTCTGGGACCCTGAATAAATAAGTAACTAATATTAAATTACCATTTTCAGGTGCCCATGCAAGCATGGGCCGAAGTCTGCATTCTCGTCGCTATCTGTCCGCCATTACGAAACTATTCGGGGATCACCTAAAATAGGCAAACCTTTCCCTCATTCTACCCGGTTTCTGCCAGGAGAGCCGTACTTCCCTCGAATCACGACAGGCGAATCCAGCCAATGCGAATGCTCGCGAAAGAAAATAACATTCTAATCGTATCTGGGCACCGAAATTAGATGCACGATGTTTTCTCGGGGCAAACAAAGAATGTATGCCCAGCCGCTGGAAAAAGCCGACGCCGAAAGAAATAGTAAACCAGAAAAAGACCACCCATTCGCTCGGGTTTTGTCTTCTATTCTTTATTCGCCGAGCGCCGTTCGCCCAGTCGCCGGATCAGATGAGAACTAAAACAAGACGGGCAACTGTTTATGTGTTACCATTGACCCGGGAGAGAAGACGGCTGCCACGAGGGTCAAATAAACTCGAGGACTTGGAACCGTCTGGAGTGGTTACCGGGCAGCCCGGAAAAGCGCGCCGTCGCCGGCGGGCTGCGCAGACTCACGCAGCGTTCGGGCGCAGGGAAACAATGCGCGGAGACATTAGAGCGCTTCGGAGCGCGACTGAGCCGGCGAGGATTCCCGGTGCCCTGAATTTGGGAGACTTTTTCCGTGGATGTGACTGCCGCGGACAGCTGTCAGAGGGGCACCTTTATATAGAACTTGGTGTGCTACGACTTACGCTAGCCTGACCCGTCAAGTGGGCTGCAGAGTGAGCGCGAAAATGCAGCGAACCTATAAAACGTATAAATTTACGTCTGCTTTCGGTTCTGGAAGCGAAGGGCGACGAAACAAACACGCAAAGGATAACGAAAGGGAGGGCGTCTTGATAGGGCTTGCTCGATATCTTGAATTCGCGCGTTCCGCCTTTGCTTCTGTCAGTAGTGTCCTTCAGTGTTGTTCACCGATTCGTTTCGAAACTAACGGTATTGTAATTGCGTAGGTTTATTTTCGAAAATAGTGAAAACATCTAACTCTGGCACAGTTTTGTCCTTTTGTGCACGCAATGACGAATTCATTACGTGCGCTGGTCGGGTTCACTTATCTACAATTGCAAAAATGGTGCCTCGTGCGCGCAAGGACGTGTAGCATTCCCACGATCGTAGCTTTAGTAAGCTTGCAATTGCACGTATTTGCCCTGCCCGAGCAGAGAGGTGACGGTGGCATGGTGCCCTGCTTCAAGTTCGGTTTAAAAAACAAAACAAAAAAACTTTCAGCTTTTTTACTTTGGTGAAGAAGGAAGACCAGCGGAGCTGTACAATGGAAAGTAATGGTCGGCCGTAAGTCCTCAAGCCAGAGTGGAAAGGCTGCTGCCATCTATGAGCAACGGCGGCAACCAGATACGTGGCTTGCCGCTGTCGCTCATAGATGGCGGTAAGTGTCGAGAGTTCAGTGTCTTCATTTCTGCGGGGGACGCGATCCTGGGGAGACTAGCCCTTAACAGCTCCGCCGTAAAACTTCATAGTACGAGCTACTCTTAAAATTCGTGCAGCCGTCGTCATTCACTGAACATTGAACATTGTATTTATTTGTCACGTAAGTTTACAAAACACATTAACGAGCCGGGTGAAGCCTCAGGGGCTTGTATGCCTGGCTCGGCAGTTGATGAAGTGAACAACAAAGAAAAAAAAAACAATTTGCACTGTAGCAGAAACAATATAATCCATAAAGTACCAATTTATAACTGGACCATAGGCAGATTAACAATAATAACACCGGGATCTCAGAAATGCAGACATGTCGCGAAAAAAAAAAAACTAAAGGCAAAAAAGACAACCGGAACGTTCATTTCACTGTTCGAGGTTTCTAAGCGAGTATTTAGCTTTTGTTTTGACGTTAAATTCATTATATTATCAGGCAGGTTGTTAAAACCGTGTGGTACATAATACATCCGTGTTCGTTCACTATATTTGGTCCTGATACGGGGTACATCAAATCTAAGTCATGGCCTCATTGGACGCTGCTGAATGTAGGGCGCTTTGAAATCAGAGGTCCAGAAATGTCGGAGGACCACCATTTCCCTAAAAAAGCCCCATAAAGGACGGTACATTGAGTTTATGAAATATATTGTCGTTCGTGGTATCTTGCCTATCGAAAGAAACACTTTTCAAAACACTTTTTAGTAAGGAATTAATTTTATTGCGCCAAGAAAGAGAGCATCCTTAAAAAAGGGTTATGCCATATCGTAAATAACAATACGCGAGAGCATGCGCTAAAGTTTTACGAACGGAGAAAGGAAGAAACATTTTAATATTATAGGGAGAGCATGACACGCTTCTTAATATTTTGCATAAGTGTGCCATGTGTGTGTTCCAGGCCAAATCACTGTCAAAATATATTCCGAAATATTTGACCGTTTGTACATATTCAAGACTTTCACAATTGCACGATCTGCATTTAGAATTGTGTAGTGCAAACGGAACTGAAAGTTCGACTTGCTTAAGCGGGTTTCTAAGACAGACCAGTTTGGTCTTTACAGCATTCACTTTGATAAGATTAGATTGAAACCAGTCCATAGTGTAAACAAGATCATTTTGGAGTTTTTGAATCGCGACATGATAATTCGCATCACATGAGACTAAAACCGTATCATCTGCATATCGGAATACTCATGCAAACTGAGACAACACTTGGAAGATCGTTTACATAAACCTAGAAAGCAAAGGCGATAACACAGAGCCTTGCGGTACCTCGGCCGTTAGGAGTTTTCTAGAACTCTTTTGAGATTTAAATGCTACTATATGGGATCGTCCTGAAAGATAAATTTTTAAAAGTAAAAAATGTACCCCTAGGTCCTAATTTGTATAGTTTAGTACAAAGAGTACCATGATTAATGCTGTCAAACGCTTTCGATACATCTAAGAACACAGCGCAAGTGAAAATACTCTTATTGATGCCCGTGTGCAAGCAATCACTGAAATCTTCCAACAAAGCCTGCGTTCCCCGCTCCGCTATAAAGCCGTACTGATTATCAGACAATGAACCAAAACCTTCTACAAAACTAGTCATTGTTTTTAAAATATATTTTCCAGCACCTGCGCAAGGCGGGACAGTATTCATATGGGGCGAACGTTTTTTAAGTCATTAGTTGCGCCTCCTTTGTACAGTGGTCTAACAACAGCTGTTTTCATTGCTATAGACCATTCTCCCGGCTCAATGATGTCGTTAAACATTTCTAAAAGTACGTATTTTAGCTTTTCAAAATTTCTTCGCAAATCACGTCTTTGAATTCCGTCAAAGCCTGGAGATTTTTTTTATCTTTGAAAGAAAACAAAAGGTCACGCAGCTCCTGTTCTGAAAACGAAGGAAGAAAAGCCGAAGTTTGATTGTAGCTTTGCAATGTTCCAACTGAAATATCGATATCTTGAACCGCGTCGCAACCACGAGCAAAAAAAAAAAAATGTTGAAATCATCAATCGTTTTCTGTGTCATGGGTGCAAAGGACTTTTCGATCATTTCGACAATTGAGCGCTTTTTAGATGCGGAGCATCTCTTGCTCGGGTCTATGTCCCGCGGCGTCGGCGTTGTAGTCGGCACTCGAACTACGCACGCGCAACTCTCCTCCTCCCCTCTCTCCAACAGCTGCGCGTTACTCTCTCCGCTCCCTCTCTCAACCAGCTGCGTGCACTGCGCGTGCGTTCGCTTCTCCTTACACCGCGCGCGCACGCGCAACTCTCCTCCTCTAGTCTCCTCTCCTTCAAGTGTGAAAAAAAAATAAACGGCGAGCGGCGAGCGTTCCAAGTTTCTCTGCCGCGAGCCGCGACGAAGGCTCGCATAGGGGGTAACGCTAGGGCAGTCGGTGGCGCCATCTCTCGACGTCAGCACGCAACTGACTCTTTCCTCGGAACCAACACGATGCTCCGCATCAACCCATGGTTCCCCTCGGGAAGATGGTGTAATTTTTTTGTTGCACCCCGAACCTGATTTGTCAGCTCCCACGTTTTGGCTGTTTCGAAGCGGTTCTTTTCAAACTGCCCTTTAAGGTACCTGCGCCTAGCCGATCGAGTTAGGGCACATGCTTTGTTCCTGGCGATTTTAAACTCGTCTTTAAGCGCAATATTGGTCGGCGAGCGTTTACATCGTTTCCAAAGATAATCTTTGTAATTTATAGCTGCAAACACATCCGGAAAAAAGCCATACATAGTCCGGATTACGCCTTTTAATAACTGCTGTTTTTTTACACGTGGCCGAGAATTGCAAAAATAATTCTATGAACTTATCGTACACCTTTGACCCTTCAATCGAACTTAAAAGGCCATCCCAGTCATAGTTGCCAACCATTTGATCACATTTTGCTACATCAGTTATTGTTATTGTTTTTTTGTTTTTTTTTAGTTTCATCAGCTCTCTTTTTCTTGTTTTTTGACATTATCTGGCACGCTATAAAATAGTGATCTGCTAATTTTTCCAATATAACCGCAGCTTTCACGGTACTCTCGAAAACACGAAGATTTATTTGGTCAATACATGAAGGCACTAAACTGTTGCCCAAAAATTATTCTCGGGTCGGAGCCTGTATTCCGCTTTCGATACCGTAAGTTGACTTTAAATTTAAATAATCACATACATTTGGGCGAGAGGAATCTAGCGTATTTATATTAAAGTTGCCGACCAAACATAACTGATTTATCCGACTAAATTCCGATAGGGATTTATCAAGTTCCTTCAAAAACAAGTTCACATTATTTGCTGGGGGTCGATATATTGCAATCAGAATGACGGAAAAATCATGACGGCTAATCTGCAGACTCATGTGCTCGGAATGGGTCATCGTTATCGCAATCGGAGTCGTGCACCAACCATCCTTGACGTAAACGGATATTCCTCCTCTCCTACCAGTTGCTCTTGGAACCGTAAAACGTTCATATGCGGAAATACAAAACAGAGTTGCTATGTCTTCACTAATGTTAATTTCGGTTATAATGAATGCATCCATAACCGAGTCAAGCTCTCACACAATAACCATAAATTGATCCCAGTATTTTTGAATAGTTCTTATGTTAACGTGAAAAAAAAATAAAAGTAGACTTGGGGCGTTCTTCAAATTTATTTTTAAGCAACAAACAGTTTGAGAACTGAAGAAAGTCCATGAGAACGCCTAAACAATTTTGTCCAAGTCTGCAACACGGTTAATGCGCAACAGTGAAGGTGCTTCGTTTTTCTTCGCAAAGATTTTTCCGTTTTTTACCCACATGAATTTGTACTGCTTTTTCTTTGCCTTTTCTCTGACCATCCAGTGCAGATGCCGGTTTTGGTTTGTAAGTTTCTCGTTAAAGAATATTTTAGGTACCGTAGCTGCCGGAACAAGAACACGGAGCTTGCCACGCGAGCCAAGCCAACTTTCTTTAAGTTGTGCCGAGGCAAACGTAACCAAAACTATTGGAATTGACCCAGGTTTGGCGGGAAGACGATGAATAGCAGCTGTGAAATCGGAAAGCTCAAGTTTTGCTGCCAAGTCGCTCACAACTTTTCGTTGGGCTTCGTTGGGAGATGTTGGCAGCCCCTGAATTTCCAGGTTTGCAAGACGACTATATAGTTCTTCGGTGTTGAGGTCCTCCCTCAGAGTTTGAATTATTTCCTCCTGTGAATTCACCGTTACTTGAAGCTCCGCGTGTTTTTTTTTTTTTCACCTCAGTTTTTTTTTTCTTCATTGGTGGTTATGCATTTGAGCACGGTATCGTACTTGACTGACAAATTATCCACTTTGGTTTCCAGCTCTCGCATATGCGTTTCCATCCTTCCCACTGTTGGCTTTAGCGTTAAGAGCTCGTCTACCTTAGCAGGGAGGGTCAGGAGGGTATCAACGCTTGATTCGATTGCCAATAAAGCGTCAACCTTCTCTCCAAATCCCTGTAACTGAGCCGCGACTACTGATGCGTTTACTTGTGAGCTACCCTGCGAAGTAAGAGCTCCGCTCTGAGCTACGCTTCTATTTTCCTGCTTGCGGCCGGTTTTACAACGCCACTTTTCACGTTTAGCAGCTCCCATGCCTGCGTAAGAAACCTCCGTAATTTCCGCGCAAGGCTGGCCAAAATGATATTTGTTTCTGCATACCGAGCATGTGATCCATTTCCCATCGGCAACAATCTCTGCAAGACACGCAACGCAAATATTCGACCCGGACATTGCGGCAGTAGTGTTCGCTACCATGAGGACGCCAGCAACGCTGTTAACATACTGTTTCAGGATAACTTGGCGAACTGTGGAGGCTGCGGCCACCGCGACTTAATAAGAGCGACGGACCAAGACACGTGACAACTTTCTACGGAAGCGCGGCACAGCGAGAACGGGGAGGCTGCGGGGCCTCATTACCGCCACAGCAACAGCTCCTTCCGCGACAAAAAGTAGTTCTATGCTTGTTTTTCTTTTAACGGCAGTTTAACTCTCGCGATTCTATCACTATCGAGGTTATATCAAAAAAAGAAAAGTGAATATTTACGAATTTAGACGTTTAGATTATCCTTAAACCAAAAAAAGGCTCGAAGTACACCTAAGCACTTCTTATGAGTTGTGAATGCGAAAGCATGCAAGCCGCTCGTCCCGCTCCCTTATTTCGTCTGCTCCGTACTTTTTGTCGCCGGACAGCGCGCGTGAGCGGCGCGCTGACCTCGGACACTGCGTGTTATCGGCGCGCTGATGGACACTCAGCGTCATGGGGTGAGCGGTCGTTGAAACTGACGCGCAGCGACCAATCGGAGTCTCGTCGACGCGCGCCAGCCAATGGGACCAAAGCCGAAAATTCATCAGCTTTACTACGCTGCTTTGGGATCGGGAAATTTAAGGTGCCGTTGGCTAGCTTTTCGCGTGGTTTCATAGCTGGGAGCTGACTTCATTTGCAGAAAGGATTTAAGGTGCCGTTCGGCGCGGTTTCAAAGCTGATGACGTCGGCTCGCTCCATGAGACAGTTAATGCTTTCGCATTAAAAATGAAAGACGTTTACAATTTTGTGTATTGCGAAATTACAGCGCAGCTCTTGAGAGGAAGAAGGGAGGGCACGGAGTGGAGAGTATGCCTCTCCTCCCTTTCCGTACCCTCCCCGCCTCCTCTTTTCCTCGCCTCCCATTTAGCAGGAACTTTTCGCTAAATATCTCGCTATATTTAGCGAAAATTTTCCCGTTAAATTTAACTGGGCGATTTCCCGCAAAATTTAGCGGACAATTTAGCGAACATGTTTTCGCTAAGTTTAGCGGGCTAAGTTTCCCGCTAAATGTAGCAAAACGTTTCCCGCTAAATTTAGCGGAAAAATTTCTTCGCAATATTTAGCTGGTTAAGTTTCCCCGCTTAATTTAGCGGGGAAATTTACTTCGCGTGATCGCAACACCAATTCAGTTTCCCCGCTAAATTTAGCGGGGAAACTGTGACATTCCATAATGTAGTGCCCGTGAGGTTACGCCGACGCCGACGCCGCTCACCACGGAAACGGGCGCCTAAGAGCTGCGCTCTAAAAGTGACGCCACATCCGTGTCCGCTCCTGATTTTCGTCTCCTCGCAGCGCCGTTGGCGCAGTTGCCGTTGGCACCGTTGTCGTCGCTTTTTTGTTTCCGTTCTCTGCTCCGTTTGTTCCCACCTGAGAAATGGCTGCTCCAAGTACGTCGGAATCGGAAACTTTCCTTGCTTTACCGGATCGTTTCTGGACACCATTGGGGAACATCGCCCTGGGTAGGCAAGCGCAACAGATTGTTTTGGACGTCTACTCGGTTCTGAGTCGAGAATCACCCAACGCGCAGTACAACGAACTGCTCGAGAGGATCTCGACGCTGACCGACGTTTCAAAGACGACTTTGCGCCGGTGGAAGAAAGAGGTGGTTGAGTCACCAGAAAGTGTACTGTCAGTAGCATCGCCGAAGCGAGTTCGGAAGAGGAAGGCGCGGCTAACACTGTACCTGCTCGACTCATTCAGCCTCCAAGCGGTGAGGAACCTCGTGCACGAGCACCTCCGACGGTACGAGAGAAATACTGTGTGCCAGGTATGCTTTAGGAGTCTAGTAAAAATTTACACGGCTCAGTATTGTTGCATTATCATAGAATTTCGGGCGCCACATATTATTGACATGCGCTGCAAGTGAAGACACGCTGCCAGTAAAGACATGGCTAGCGAAAAAAGGCATGTTTGCAATATGGGGCGAGGATTGTTTTTGTGAAAGACACCGGAAACCGTGGAGCACGTGTTCCTGGACTGCTGGGATGCTATCCTCTTCTGCGGTGTGCTTCAACGCACCCTCAAAAAGACCTACCGCTCACGGCTCGTGGAATACGTATCTTGTCTGTGGAGGGGTCGTCTTTCCCATATGACCTCGCATTTTTACTGGGCCTGCATGCCGTTTGGAGATGTAGGATGGCAGTTAGTCGTGCATATCTGGCTGACGAAAATAATCCCTGGAGAAGGGGAACAAGAGGGACAAAGGACAAACATAAATCTCCAAACACAGCAAGGTGTTTGTCCTTTGTCCCTCTTGTTCCCCTTCTCCAGGGATTATTTTCGTCATTCTTGTCCAGCTCGCTTTCACCTTTGCATTTAATTGCATTATAATCATATCTGGCTGCCCGTCCACTACAATATTATTTCATTAAAAATGTGAACTTGATAGCAGCTGTGTACCAGAAACTATGTCTGAAACTGGAGTGGTTGCCGGCCTTTTTAAAGCTGTCAATAATCAGAGAACTTTAAGAATTCTCACCACTAGTCAATACCTTTTATCGTCATCTTCACTAAGATAGTATTTGCTAAATATGTCACTTTACGTACTCAAGTGAAATGAATCGTGCATATTGGACCTTCGTTTACTGTCAAATATAGCAACAAAAAAAAAGGACCAGTGGGCTAGTGGGCTAGCGCACACCAGCTCGGAGCACGTGGAGCGAAAGCTCGCTCTGCAGAACCCAGGGATCCTGGGTTCAATCCCCACCCCTGCCCGTTTCGATCTGGATGAGCATCGTACCGGCGTGCGGTCGTGTATCACTACTGCGTGGTGCACGTTAAAGACCCCAGGCTAGCGGTTGTACTGCACTGGCTAAATTGCTCATCTACAGCTGAGAGGCAAGTCGCCCGTTGAGGCGGACGAAGTTCTAGGCTGTATAAACATACCCACATCCCAATTTGTTTTGTATTTTTGTTTCTTAATATTTAATAGGTTTTTTCTTTTAATTTGAAAATGGGGACCATTTTAGCCCATTTTCCGTAACTGGCGCCATAGAGCTCAATGTATTTGAGCTCTGTCGGCCGGCCTTTTCCTAATAAAATATTGACAAAATCCCAAATAAATGTGGAATAAAGTGACGGTTAGTGCTGAATCTTTGGCATCTGGTTCGGACGGTTAGCACTATATTTGGACGGAATATATCTCCGAGATTGCGCAGTTTATTTTAGAGGGAAAAATACCCTGTACCTGTTTCTGTGGGACACTTATGCATATAACTAGATTTATTTTGAAGATATTGAATTCATATGCACTAAAAAAGCTAGCTTAGAGCTTTTTTGTGATATCAAGGTTCTTAAATAACTAAAGTAGGTCACATGTAAGAGCTTGCCAAACTTTGCCAAAAGGCATAAAAAAAAGAAAGATCTACTTTTCCTTAATTTTTCTAAAATACTTTTTTAATATCTATTGAGTGTCATAAAATTCATTATAAAAGTGTCACAGAATAGTTCGAGAGTAGTGGATTGAGAAGTGAAAAAATACCTAGCGGTCTAACATGCGCTTTCCGACAGGTGGAAGAAACATCAATTATCGCCTTGTCCGCTCAAATAATCAATAGTTTAAAAAAAAAAAAAATCTGCCGAGCTTGCTGTTTGCGTGGTCGTTCATTTCAGGAATTCCTCTAGAACATGTTAGGTTTTTTTAAAGGCAAATTTGACCGCAAACGCGCGCATGCATTGAGATAAAAATTCCATCTACCATTTTCATTTCATTTCATTTGTAGTACCTTAAGGGCCTCTTGAGGGAGGCAATATATAAGGGGGGTGTCATATTCAAGGCTCGAAAACAAAGACAACAAAGCACTACAAAAAAAAAACGAAGAAAAGGTTTGGAAACATTCTTATATAAACATTAATCAAACATTTTATAAATCAGCTGCAAAAACATTTATGGTCACTGGTAGTTGTCAAGCTTGTGGGCAAGCTATTTCAATCCGATACGCATAATGAAAAAGGTGAGTATTTGAATGTATTGATTTTTGGAAAAATGGGTTCAACTTTACAGGGGTGGTCGAGACGAGAGGAAATATGATGGGCCGGGGAAATAAAGATTTGGGGAGACCAGGGTTTATAGTACAATATCTGCATGAAAAAGAGCCGGTCTATTTTTCTACGGGTGTCGAGAGCTTGTAGAGATATGGACTGCCTTAAAGAAGAGATGCTATTCCTAGTGTAGTTACGAGTGATAAAACAAGTTGCACGATTTTCGACAGCTTCCAGTTCAATAATTAAATAACTTTGATGAGGGTTTCATATCACTGATGAATACTCCAGCTTTGTTCTGACTAGTGTAATATATGCTAAACGTTTAACAAAGGCGTTAGAGAGAAAAAGATGCTTTCTTATAAATTCTAATGTTTTGTTAGCTTTAGAACAAATGTAGTTGACGTGTCTCTTCCATGATAAGTCTTCAAAGAGGTACACTCCTAAATATGTAAGTGTATTCACCCGCTCAATGACGCCAGATGAATTAGAATAGGAAAAACTAATTTTTCTTGTGATTTTGAGAATGAGATTATTTTAGATTTTTCCGTGTTGATCGTCATGAGCCATGAATCACACCAAGTTGTTAAACGTTTAGCACTAAACTATTAAACTGTTTGAACTGTTGTTAAACTGTTTGAACTCACCAACGATCTACATACTAATCTACATTCTTCCAAACAAACAGACGCAATATCATTCACTTAGATTAGAAAAAGTAGTGGCCCTAGAACAGAACCCTGAAAGACGCCAGAGATGACTTTCAGGGGAGGCAAAGTTAAATTATCGACGATCACAGATTGAGTAAGATGTGACAGGAAAGCTTGAATCCAGGAGACAATGTTACTGTTGACGTTTAGATATATGAGGTTGGATATTAATCTGTTATGGGGGACCCTGTCGAAGGCTTTTGAAAAGTCTATGAAGATTGCGTCTGTTTGTTTGGAAGAATGTAGATTAGTATGTAGATCGTTGGTGAGTTCAAACAGTTGTGTAATACAAAAAAGGTTCTTACGAAGACCATGCTGGTTAGAGAACAACAAGTTATTGCTATCGAGATGTTTATAGTCTTATGACAATAAACAGCGAATAAATATTACCCTCTGAAGTCTCATGCGGGATATTCAGGGCACTAGGGTAAACAATATATTACCCATGCTCCGAGAAACCTAGCTCCGAATTTCTCACCTTTTCAACTGTACTTCTCCACGCTCACTAAAGCTAGTGGCTCGTTTAAGACTTTTTTTTCTTTTTACCTTTTTTATGTAAATGAAAACTTGCATTGCATTCACCCTGGAAAAGTACAGTACTCCCTTAATTTCACGCCGCCACGAGATAGTTCATTTTTGGCACATTTTGTGCTATTCGTGAAACCTACTGGTCAAATTGCGCGGTGAAACCTTGACTCCCCGATCGTTGCCGAGTTATCGACCTAACTTTCCCGAATGAAAGCACCTTTCTTCTGAACAATGTAGGGGTGTATATGCGGCAGGTTTGGGATAATGTCGGACTGAATCTTCACATGGTCAAAGTTAGTTTTGCGCAGCACTGCACGCGAAAACTGGATTTCCCACGTCGCCATGTATCACTCATACTTGAGCTCCTAACGGTTCATTCAATCGACGGAGACTTGATTCACAGAAAGGAGCACACGTCATCGCGCTTCGAGGTCATGTGCGGCACATCACGGATGCTTCCTCATCCCCGCACTCCTCCGAGAGCCGAGGATTACTCCATTGTTCCCGTGAAAAAAGAAGATGGCGCTCAACGACAAGTTCGATTGCGTGTGCAAAAAACATGTGGCAAGCTTCAAGTCGTTGACAGTTTGACATTGCATTCGTGGCGTACTCGCACGACGGAGATTTTGTCAAAGCAGAGGAATATACGTCACCGTGTTTTGAGGTTATGTGGGTCACGTCACGGACGCTTGCTAATCCCCGTACTTTGCAGGGAACCGAGGACAAACTCTTCCCTTCCCACAGATTGTCTCATCGCTTCCGCGAGAAGGAGAGATAGCGTCGAACAGTGAGTTCAATTAGTTATATGATGTGCGCGAAAAGCATTGGGGATGCTTGAAGTCGCTGCATTCTTAAACCAACAACGTCAAAGTTCCCCCTCCGACGCTGCCTCTATTTCCGTCGATGAAAGAAACATTAATCCCAATGTCAGACTTTCAACCTTGGCGCTGTTGGTGCAAGAAGAGGATGACTTGAGACTTCCACCATGCTTTTTACACACAACGTCGAACTTTTCGTTTGACGCCACGTTATTTTCTTGTCGGAACGGTAGGGCAATCCCCAAATCTCAGCGGAGTGACGTAATACGGGGATTAGCAAGCACTCGTAAGGCGGCGCACGGGACCTCGAAATCCTATAACGTCTGCTTCTTATTGCGTTGACATCCTCCTTTAGGCGAAAAAACCTTTCCAAAAAAAAAAAAAAAACAGCTCCTGGCTTGTTGCATTTTCAGTGTTTGTGAGTATGGCGCGTGATTTGCTCGCTTTGCGAAGCGACGAACAAGCGCGTGCTTGGCTGAGGAGATCACAGGCTGGGCTGAGAACTTGTAAGTATTGAAATGGTGTATACACCATAATTTGTTATTGGATGTTGAGGCAGTGGAAAGGCAAATTTTCCCAAGTAGCGCCTGGTGTCGCCGATGTGGTCAAGACATTTAGCACGCCATTAAAACGCTCACCCAGATCGAGACGGGTTGCGGTATGGTTCGAGCAATGTTGGACAAGATACTCGACAAAGGTATTTAAGATAAGTCACTATATACCCGCTTCATAAAGTATTTCAAGTACTAGTCCAGTTACTTTCAGTGCAGAGTATCTTGAGCAGAGTACTAATATTAAAAATGTAGTTAAATTACTTTCGAAGATGCTTCCGGATTTCGCTATTTGTATCGACTTCCGTGATGCCATAATAATTTATTTCCAATCAACAGACACAGACAAAACCGCAGTGGTATTCTCTGCTGTTCAAGTATAAGAAGTAGTATCTCTGGTGCATCCTAGTAGAATATTTTTAGACGCATTAAGTCACATTTTTAGCTGGTTTTACAATGCACACCTTGAACGCATCGTGTTACTTAGATCCGGAGTTCTTGTTAAACATATTTTTAATGCACAAATAAATACGTTAATAACACGGCCCTTGCCATGACATCCTCTGGTAGGTTATCCAAAAGCTGCATGAGAGCTGACTAAGCTTAAAAAGAGAAAGAAAAAGCGGACACGGAGAAACACTGCTGTCTTTCCTCGCGGTTGCGCGTTTTTATTTGTTTTCTCATACCCCGCGTGTGGGAAAACACGCGTATAAGCGCGTTCAGAAGGGCGCATTCCTTCGAAAAGATTCTTTGTTTGCATTTTGAGAGCCCACCCAGCCTGAAGCTCGTTTCCTGCCTTGTTGGTCAATTTTTGTCCTCTTGACTCAGGGTCAGGTTATCACTGTTCCCCACATAAAATGTTCCGAGAATGCCAGTCTGGTGAAAGAAAGTGGCATCCTTTATGTAGCAAGATCAAACATAAAAAAGAACACCCAGAAAACATTTCGTGTTTTCTACTTGTGTTCACTCTTCATTTTCTTTTGTTTTTTCCTCCTTTGAAATTTCGAGTCTCCATATTTGGTTCTGGCTTATTCCCTGTCTTGTGTTTGGTCGTTCCACCTTCAAGTTTGGAATCGGTTCAGCTTAGAGCTGGGGTGTGCATTCCTATACCCGTAAAATATTCCTGCGACAACGTATTTTCGTGTTTCTTTTAAAGATTTTAAATTGCATTTGAGATGACTAGTACAACACACTGCGAAATGTAATTAAGACAAAATGTCATATACTCTCAATCAAATGTATTTGCAAGATACCAAATTACTACCAAAATTAATTCAAATACAGTATCTTGAGTAAACTATTTGAAAAAGGCACAAGTCTGGGTTCGAGTCGACGATACCTGGGTTCTCCTGCGCAATGTTTTTCTCCGCGTTATTCTCCTTATGTGTTTAGGTTTAAATCGAAGTGCACATATGAACAAGCCCTTGGCTTGTTCAGCAGTTGGAAGAACCATGGCCTGGATGGAGTGAACAGGTGCGATCTCTTATAGCCTTTGCACGGGGAGTGGTTGCTCCCTGCAGCCGCAGCTCAAAGCGGTCACTGTAACCATACCCTTCCTACACCGCTTTAATCCCTTCTGATAGGCACGTCCACCTGACCGTGTTGGCCCTTTTGCTTTCGGGTTGAGTTGGATAAGTTTCTGGAGTAATTAAAAACACAGGTCATGAGGCCGCCTGCCTGCAGGGACTTATGCGGAACACCTATTACTCTTCGTCTCCTCAACAAAGCGAGGTTTTATAGACACGCGTTTAATTATCGTAAGCCGAAACATAATTCAGTCACTTTACTACAGTTATCTCATATAAACATATTGTCATACATTTTAAATAGCAGTGATACGAAAACAGTTGTTCATAATGGTTCAGGCAGTGTTGGGCAAGGTAGTTTGGTGGAACAGGCACAATCACTGAAAAGGCACCCATTTCAATCTCCCTCGCAAATCTGGGGGTGTGCCGAGGCACTTATAAGAGCACGGCTACTCGTGCGCTCTAAAACTGAAATATAATGCCAAGGATCCTGACTACAACCCGGCAGAAGCCAAGGTCTTCGCTTAAAGGGATGGTGAACCGAAATTCGGATTTAAAAAAAATAATGCAGGAGATGTAGGCGGGACGCTACAATCCGTACAACACTACTCGTAAGGCGATATCTCGAATGGGCGGCCTTATTTTTGGAAAAAGAGGTCGAGATTGTACCAGGCCGACGAGCCGTGTGACGTAGAGATATTTCGCTTCCTCCTCTTCGCTTCGCTCCCTCAAGGCGGCGAGGCGGAGAAGACGCGAGGCCGTTCCCTCTCCTTCTCGGAGACACATGACGTGAACATTTCTGTCAAATGCGCCTCCTCTTTTTTGAAAAATATGGTCATCCGTTCGAAATATCGCTATATGAGTGATGTTTTGGTGTTTGTAGCATCCCGTTGCACGCTTTTGCCGCGTGTTTTGTGGAATCTAGATTTCGGTTCAGCATCCCTTTCACAAAATCCCGGCAAATTTGGAAGTAAGCTCTCTTTCTCTGCGACCATCCGCTCCCGTGGGGGATGGGGAGGCGCGAGACAGTGATCCTTCTAAAGATTGTCACAGAAAGATCTACATCAGTCCTCAAAACATTGTGGGCTAAACCCAGATCATCACCTGTCTGCCCTCTCTGCTCGGAAGCGACGAACGACCAAGAACACCTCGTCTAGGAATGCTCCCAAATAAAAGATATCCACAGACGGCACGTCCCACCAGACATCACTACACTGTACCCACGGCCTGAGCCCCCCGACCACCAACTGAAAGTCTGCCAAAGCCTCATATATTTTGTCTATGAGGCAGTCAGTCCTCTTCTGTTATTTATAAACCCCACTTCCACCGCCCCTTCCTCCTGCACCTCCGTCCAGATCGAGATATACAGGTACCTCCCCCAACCCTTGCCTCTATGTTCAAAGGAAATCGCTTTCAACCAGTCAGTCAATTTCCTCAATTTTTTTCTTTTACCCCATTTGCTTATCAATTGAAGGTAGTGAGTATGTTTATACAGCCTGAACTTAGTCTTTCTCAACGAGGGACTTAATATCTCAGCTCTAGATGAGAAATTTAGCGTGCATCATGCATTATGGATACACGACCGCACGCAGGTACGGTGCTCATCTAAATTGAAACGGGCAGGGGTGGGGTTTGAACTCAGTATTCTTGGGTCCTGCAGCGCGAGGTTTCACTCCCCGTGCTCCGAGCTGGTGTTTGCTGGCCCACTTGGCTACCGATCCCCCAATTTGCTGATCACTTGCTCTCTTGTTTGTGCACTTGCGATAGAAAAAAAAAAGAAGCGATCGCGCAAAGTTTCAAAACCTCTTTCACATGGTGGTAGTTTGTGAAATCGCAGTGCATTTTCCTCGTTCTGCGGTGAGAACTGAAGTCTGACGGCACACATGGGTGCTGAAAACCACGACTTACTGTAATCATGACCTTCCCACAAAATGGCTCCCTATGGAAAACGCTGTCGCCAATGAAATGCGTTAACTTTCCGTTGGGGGCGCTCGGTAAAGGCTTTTCTGCGACATAAACACGGTCCACAGCGCCTGTCTATAGTGCATGGTACGCACGGCGCGCGGCTGGTGATATCCGTTTCTCGGAAACACCTACTGTAGCGTGGCGCCAGCAGGCTGCAGTAGCTGTTGCACGCAGCAGGGTGAATCGCTTTATGTTTGCTTGGATCTAAAGAGCGCGATTCACAGGCACGGAAGCTCAAAGACGTTTTCTAGCCCCGATTGCTCTTGTGCCATCGTCGAAAAAAGGAGCGTTCTCGGGCCACCTATAAATAACCACGCTGTGCTGGCAGTCGGCGCTTCTAGAGATCCAGCGAGACCCGCGAGGAGAGCAGGTCAGGACCAGATAAGGCCGCCACGAATTGCGAGCCTTCAATTGATATGCGGATACCCTAGGATACGAGAAAGCTTTTATGCAGTGTCGCGAAGTCATAGCGTGACGGAACGCTGCGGCCGAGGCCATTTACTACAAGGTGCGCGCGGATACATTCTTCTGTGGGCAGGTCAGGATTACACTAGGTCGTGCTGAAAACTACCGGGTGTTCCAAATAGCCGCCAGGCTCTTTAAATCGACCGCAAAATTCGGTTTCTTAACCTATCGCGCTACAATTTTGTGCAGCGTTGCCCACAGATGGTGCATTCTTTTTTTTTTGTGTGTAAAATTTGCAAAGAGTTAACTTACCTGAGCAAAGACTAAAGAAAGAAAAAGGCTTAACTCCTATAGAAACGCAGCGAAGCCACCGGTATTCAAACAATAGGGCGCCGTTTCGCACAGGAGACAAGAGATGGCGCAAGCGGTCGCGACGCCAAATGCCGCCAACGAACGAGCATACGGCGCCGAGAGCCGGCGTCTTTAGCAGACAATCTTTTCAACTCAAAACGGAGCGAGATTTTTTTATATTAGTTTACAATGCATTATTTTATCATCCTTATTAATAAAACACAATGACACACACATAATTGATTAAAAAAATGGTTTGTCGGGATATTTTGACTGTTTTTTGGGGGGTACTGATGTCGTCTGCTTTGCAGTTCCTTGCTACCACGCCTGTTTTTGGTTCTGCGACTGTCGCCACCTGCGGAACAGGCACCGCTTTTGAGTTGTTTGAGTTTGACTTCACGCTACTTACAAACCCGAACGCATCGAGAGGTGATAAAATTAATTTCCGGCTGGGATAATTTGGGACTTTACGAATGACGTTTCGTTTAGCGCGCCAAAATAAGACTTGTACACGAGCGTAGAAAGCCTAAAGCCTGCTTGAAAATATAGCGGACTACTTCATACCTCCTTTCACTTCGAAATTTCTCCTCCTTTTCACTGTGATGCATCCGCGGTGGCCAAGCACGTCAGCCGAACCCAGCTCACGCACTGGACACGAGCACTGCGTAACTCAGACGCATGCGCTCCTCAACAATCAATACGTCAACAGATATTTGAATTCGTGTTCGTAACCAGTGAGTTCCCTGACGGAACTTATCATCCATTGAGAATGACAAGTTCCATAGTGTGATTAAAGAGCACGGTGGAGGTTTGGAGTGTTCCCATCCGGTGCCATAGCACGTCACGACTACGTGATTTCTCATTTCGCTCTTGAGTAGAGCATTAAAGCTTAGGCGGAAGAAGTTCGAAAAATCTCTTCATGTTCCCCTTTAAACACGCCTCTCCCTCCAGCTAACCATAGCGGCGTAGCATACGCTCGTGAGAAACGCCAAACGTAAATTTTGTCCAGGAACTTTGTCCTTTCCGAGTTCTGTCTGAACCACCCTGAACAACTGTTTGGATCACCGCGATTGAACCTGTGTGCCCAAATATTCACGTAAAAACAGTAGTGAACTGATTGAAATACTTTTTGTTTAGGATAAGCAAACGCTTTTTCTTTTATAAAATAAATTGTTTCTTTGAGAAGATGAAATAATTTGCGTAATCCCGACAGGTAGGCGGCCTCCATGCCTATAGATGTAACTAGTTTTGAAATTTCTTCCATTCGACCATAGAGCGAGGACACCAACAAGGTGATGTCGGGGTTCTTCCTTAGGAGGAGTTAAAGCGCTGTAGAAAGGGTTGAGGTCGCAGCAACTGCACCGAGCTGTGGTTGGAGAAAAAACTATCCCCCTAATGAAAGCCGGAAGGAAGCGGGCCTTTTCATTCTTGCTCGGCCCTGGCTAAAGGTATTTGTATGATTGTGTGAATAGGATTCTAGTATGCGAGAAAAGCCAAAGCTACACGCACGAGCACGTTTTTCTTAACATTGCAAGCACTGCACCTGCGTTTCTGGATCCCGAAACTTAGAGCTCGCTTTTGTAGCGTCTGCTACGCTCACACTTCCAAGGGATACAGTGCACCCCTATAAAACATTTGTCCGCTTTCTACATAATTTCTGTACAAACTAGTGCATGGAGGCTATAGATATTCTAAAAAAAAATGTATTCATTGTCTATCCACTTTTGATAGCGTTTGGCTGTTTTTTTATACGTTTTGTAGAACTTCATGTAATAAAAAAAAGTGTATGAAAATTTTCGCTAAACAATAAAAATAAATACTATTTGACCATTAAGTTTAGGTTTGTTACAATACATCGATGCAAACATGCACTCGCCACTTGCTGTGCGCACATACGTGGACAGAGCAAATACATATGCAACGAAGCACTCATAACACTAGTAATTCAGTGGCGTTGACTGCTCCACCGCTATATATACCAACACTTGAAAGGCCATCATATAAACAAGGGCCATCCCAGCAGATAAAAAGATTACAATTATGTTGCTTTTCTTCTGCCACTCATTTATACTAAATATGGTTTATAATGGTTGGTAAACTGCATCTCTAACCATAGAGCAACTATAAGCAATTATAGAGCCCATAAGTATTTGAGACAGTCAGAAAAGCAGCCTCCGCAAGGAGGCTCCAACGGGGTGTGATGTCGCTTCTCCGCACGGCATTTTATTATTCTATCGAGTCTAGTTCATAGAAATTCTACATAAATATTGTGACACAAAAATTATTCAGGCGTGGCGATAAAAAATGTATAGCATTTCTATCGTCTATGTTTCATAAATTTTGGTTGAAAAAATACTTTAGAAAGTATATTGAAAATTGTCGATAAGACGGGAATTAGTGGTTAAATTTGAATATGGTGTCTATAGACTACATGCAATATTTTCTTAAAGAGACAGCAGGTATAGGCTGTGATGTGTTCTTCTTTGTAGGCTTCCTGAGAGAGATGAGACGGGCGTTGCCCGCATCTGCTCCTTTTCCCTCGAGTCCGTCCAGCGCCGCACCAAAACCTCGCGCATCGACAGAGACTCGGCTAGTCAGAACGGGAATAAATTAATTTTCGGGGAAAGCCGCCGGTCTAATTAAATATCGATCCTCGCGGACCGAGAGCAAACATCCAACCGCCAATCTCCGGCTGCTCCGGAGCCTGGAGTTGCAGAGGCTGTCTGAGCTTTCAAAAAGCTCGCAAAGATACGGCCTTAAAGATTTCCTCGCTTTAGAGGCAAATGCAGAAGACCGACTCGAACAGCAGCGTTTGCCACGCTTGAAAACTCAACGGTCTGTACTTCGATATAGGACCACGAGATGGCACGGAGGTCACGCGTTGCGCCACTTGTTCGCTGTGGTATGCCGTTGTCGGCCTCGACGCAAGCTCGAAACGTGGTCAAGCATTATTGTCTGAACGGGTCTTGAGAGTTTTGACATTTGAGTTCGTCCCAATTATCCCCACGGGTGGAACCAGCTCAAGAAAGAAGGATGTAGAAACAGAAAAGTCAACCAACCGTTGGACCACCAACTATTTTAATGAATCGTCCTCCTCTTATACTAGTTCTCATGGGTATCCCTTTGCTGCTGTTTCTTTTTTTTTTTCCTCTTTGTTTATTCTGAATCGTGTTTCCCCCTTCCTTCTATTTGTACTGAGCAGGGAGGGCGTCCTGCAGAAAGAGCTTCTCTTCAGGTCGCAGGGTTATTGAGGCGGAGCTCACACAGTTTTCTTCTTCTACTTCTATAGCCAAGGCCTCCAACATCTCCCTTACCCCATAAACGATTTCTGTTGCACCATGACGTGCAACCGAAATCTGAGATTTCAGTTGCACGTCAAAATATCTCGAATTATTCAATATAAATTCGCATTATATATATATGTTTTTTTTGTTTTTTTTGAGCCATGTTAGTTAGTTTATTTGTGTTGGGTTGGCTTGTAAAAAGCTAAGATCTGAATATTTGCTTCGTTTTAGAGAGAGGTGACGTTTTATTAAAATATTTGGACGGACTTAGCCTTGCCGATTAGGCCGGCATTGTCCCGCCCATTGCTTGTTTAGACCTAAGATCAAAGCGCAGCCAACGCTACGGGCTGATGAAGCAACTGAAGTAGCGCCAAGAGCGCGAGGTCATGCAGTTCGTGCTCTTTCTGTGCCCGTACGCTCGGGCTAAACTAGAGCAACTTAATAAGCACGCTTCAGAGTAATGACACTTACGAATATTGGTGCTTAAGTTCATGGTTGTCAGTGATCTGAAGCTGTATCTGAAATCACTGGAAACGCTTTTCTGTCCTCCACAAATGTTTAAACAGTTCGCGACAAAGCAAAGCAATAGCTTCCCAACACCAAAAGCTTCCCAACACCAAAACTGACTGGGGAAGTCGCACTTTTAAATCATGACGATCGGCAGTAGCGTCTGCTTTGTACTAAGCACAAAGCTGGTGGCGCCAACAAGAATATCGGGGAAAAGAGTACCGATAATCTAGACGTATCTCATTTTGTGGCTCTAGGCTAAACCAAGTGCGGTGGGTGATCATTGGCCGAGCAAGAGCCACTAAATGAGCTGCGCTTGGAGTATCGGCATTCCATTCCCCGACATTGTTGTGGGCGCCACCATTTTGGTTCGTATGCAGAGCTGCCGCAACTGCCGATCGTCATGATTCAAAAGTGCGACATCCTCAGCATTAGATTCGGTGCTAGGAAAGCATGTAATATCGCTTTGCTCTCTCGCGAACTGTTTAAACATTTGTGGAGGGTTGAAAAGCGTTTACTGGGATTTTAGATAAAGCTTCAGATAACTGGCAACCATGAATTAAAGACACAATATGGCTAAGTGTCGTTACTCTGAAGCGTAGCTTATTTCGTGGCACTAGGCCGAGTATGTCGGCGCACCGCAGATCCGAGCAAGTAGAGAAATGCGCGAGCGCAAGCCTCCATTCAAAGCACGGAGCTCACGCTGCAGAACCTGCAGGGACTCTGGGTTCAATCGCCCATCTGATCGTACCGGCCGGCGATCGAGTATCCCTACTGCGCGATGCACTTTAAAGACCCCGAGCTAACGGTTTTACTGCGCTAGCTAAATTTATAATATACAACAGATAACAATGTCACCGTACGAAACTCCTGCTGTCAGATAAATTAAGGACTTATTTTAAGTACGCCGTGACATTTAATTTTTTAATGTGTGTTCGCGTGTTCGCTTTTTTGTTTTTGGTCTTCACCCTTGATTATGCGGTTCTTACTTATGATGAAACAGTGTATTGTTGTCGGACTTGTGGGAAAATATTAGATAAATAAGAAAATAGCACCTTAACGCAAAAAATAAAAAAAAAAACATGGGCGCACTTATTTAAAAAAAATGAAATATTAAGATTGATTAGAATTTTCTTTTAAATGCGGAAGCACTTCACGCCTAAATGAATTTAGGTCTGAGCGTACCAAAAGCTATAAAAGCGAGCTCCATGCTTTGAACGGCTCTACCGAGCACGTGCGCTTGTTCACTGGAAGAGTAAAGCCCGGTTCACACAGTTGCGTTTGACTGCGTTTGTCTGCGTTGCGGCAGCGAGACACCAGGACATCCCTGCTGCTTATATCGCGTGCCAAGAAGATTCCTTGAATTGGATTCCACGCTTCATACGAAGCACAGATGTGCCGGTGACTCGCTTTCGGTTCTCGACGCAACGCAGTCAAACGCACTCAAACGCAAGTGTCTGAACCGGCCTTAATTCAGGGCAGCATGCTCCTGCTTGTATAGGTTACGCTTCGCTCGCATGGTAAAACGAAATACTCTACTGGTCAAGTATTTGGTCGAACAAAGCTTACCTTTTGCATATGTGCAATTCTTCAGTTTTCACGTGACTACACACTTGCTTATCATGAGTGCTTTCGTTTCCAGCTTCGATCCACCTCGTGCTCTTTTGTGTGCGAGATGCATTAGAGACCAAGGTAAGCCAGGAGCAATATATTTCGCGAATCGCAAAAACATCCCGTGCTACTTGCCACATGTGCCACAATCGAGACAAAATATTCTAAATTTCACATGATGTTACTTGCGTGGATAAACAATGTTGTTTGTCAAGAACAACTGTGATTGTATAAAATGACGCGTGGGAAAAAGAAAACTCGTTATCAGCACACGATATTTGGCATTTAGTGACTACTCATAATCGGTGCCGAGATGATATGTAGCTTTCAGCAGGTCGTGCTTTTCCATCAACTCAGAGTTATAATATTTCCTTCTTTCTGTTGTGAGAAATAACGACCAAACCTAAAGGTAATGAACTACTATGAACATTGAAACATCACGGCTTGAGCAGTATATGTGTACAAACTTTGGTTTTCGATGTCCCCTTAGCTTTCGATAGGCTCAAAGCTAGTGTAAAATGTAGCGCTGTTTCAGTCTTAATCAGAGTGCGATGTGCGCGCTTACACGATAATTTAAACAACGACACACTCCGCTCTTTGCACATTTTGTTTTAGTTTTCGCACACCACTGCTTGCGCGCAAATATCACGAAATTAAACTGTTACATTTTTTAAACTCTGTGCAAAACCTATCCACAGGCCCAGAACCTTTGCCTGTCCTGTCACTGAATTTATCAATGTACTCGTATTAAAATTATTCTTATCATTTAATGCTGTGAGGGAAACTTTTAACCATGGCATTACTTTATTAAGCGTAGGACTCCCGCACCAGTCCTACTTTGGGTTTACCGAATTCAATATCTGCACCTGAGTGTTATTTTTCTGTTTTCTAATGTCATACTTTGGGTTTACCAAATTCAATCTCTACACCTGAGTGTTATTTTTCTGTTTTCTAATCTCATATGTTTTTGGTCAAAATAATCATCAAGTTACCTAAATAAGACGCCTGACCCCTAAAAAAAAAATGAATGCGGAGGGCAAGTTTGTCTGCTTCTTGCGCAGGGGTTGCGGTGACGTGAGAACGCCGAGCTCTGATTGGCTCGAGCGGAAAGATAGGGGGTCACCGAGACCCACTATCTGAGCGTCGTCTGCTCCTTTGCAACGTCGTCTGCTATTCAACGGCTGTCTTACCTGTACGAGCGAGCTCGACTTCGCCTTTCAGAGAGGACAGACGAAATAACTCGAGTGGTACGATATGTTTTTGTCTAACAGTTCTAGCAGACACGTATCAAGGAGCGACGCCAATGGACTCACGGGCGAGGTAGCCAACGCGCCGAGGTTTCTTTGCTAACAACCGAGAATGAGGGTGGTTAGCGTCCGCAAGTTCCCTCCTGTCGTGTGCGGCGTCGAGCGTATCGTGGAAGTTATGTCGTAGACTCGTCGACACCAAGAAGTAATTATTGTTTTATTATCGGCGAAATTTTATGGAAACTTATTTTTCTATGCCCTGTTATTTAAACAGACAAACACGTGCTCGGGGTAATCCGATGGACTTCAATTAGCCCTCTGTATTTGCTCAAGCCACTTTTTTCTAAGCTTACTGTCTTAACAGACAGGGATAAAAACACGCTGCTTCCTTCAGTGTAGCGCGCGTGCGGCCCCGGACATCCAAGGGCATCACAGACGTGTTATTGCTCTGTTTCGTGCGGCTAGGAGCCGCTTGTCTCTATAAGAAAGGTGCAAGGTGCAGAGAACCAAGCACCTATTTAATAGGCTAGAGTCTCGTTCGTTATTGGAATTAACCAGACAAATCGCTCCACCAACTAAGAACGGACATGCACCACCATCCACCGAATCAAGGAAGAGCTCTCAATCTGTCAATCCTCCCAGAAATCTAAAATGCGACACACCGTCGTGAATGCGCCCACCACACCCGAAGACGCAGCACGTTTCCATTTTCCCTGGTAACACTGCCCCTTGGACAGCGCCTGATCCGGAGCCGACCTCGAAATCACACAGGACAGAAGCGGAACGTTCTTTGTTCTTTTTTTCTTTTTTTAACCAGCAACCACGCGAAGGACTCATGGCTACAGCCACTGCTGCTACAGCACGTCCGCCATTGCCGACGCCGAGATGTTTACATCCGCGACCCCCCCCCCCCCCCCCCCCCCCTCCAAACACGTTGATTGGGAAGAAAAAGTTTCGCAGCCACTTGACTTCCGCCAACTCTCTCCTCCTTTATATTTCCTCTTCTTCCTCATTCTAGTTTCGGTTTCGGTTTCGAGCAGTTGCGGTTTTTTGACTTTGTTAAAAATATATGTGACGCTGTAGCAAAATATTGATTGAGTGCTCTTCTGACACCAATCGTCCGGCACGAAAAAAACATTTTTGAAAAAGGAGGGGGGGGGGGGTCATTGACCCTTTAACCCGTCTCGCTAGACACCGGCCTGATTCAACCCATTCTGTTATAAACTGGCGCGTATACTCCTTGATCCGAAGAGGGAAGAAGGAGGAGCGGTAAATCTAGAGTCACTCGATGCTTCCAGGGTGTTTTAACAAAAGACGCCCCAGGCGCGCTGAGTTCTCTTTGAAAGCGGACAGGTTATGTTTCCTCACTGTCGTCTTGTACGAAACGATTCAAGACCGAGCGCCCCGGCACAAACTCTCGCTGTTCGCCACTTTCCCTACCTCAGCACATTCTGGTGGGGCGATACGGCGGCACCAATAGCGGATCAGCCCCTGCCAATCGCCGTCGGCGCTATCCCGATCTGCCGCCTTTGCGCACCTCTCCAGGCACTCTTTTTAGTGACGTTGTCGCACTGCTCGCCGCGCGTCGCACGCACGTCTTTCGGCAGAAACGCGATTACATTTGCCCACTTTTCCGGAGAGAGCCTTCGCTCAAATTCAATCGGCTTTCGCGAATCGTGCGTTCTTCCAGACTGAGATAACGCTTGAGCGGGCGCTGGCTGCTTTTTCTCCTCGCTATCTTCGGAGTCGGAGAGCTACGGATTTTGTTCCCTCGCGCTCATTCCTGGGCCGCGTCCTCCGGGTCTTCTATCTCCTTCTCCATTGCTGCAGTGTCGCCTGGAGGCACCTGGCTGACAACGACAGAGCAGGCGGGCAGCTCGGCCTTTTCTGTCGAAAGCGTCGGATGATTCTGTTGAACAGACAAGATTCGACGCCGGCCTGGGTGCACGCTTAGAAGCCAGCTTGGAAGAAGCGGCGTGAGCTCGCGAGACCGGTATCACTCAACAGAATCATGACCCGCTAAGACTCCCTATTGTTGCCGGACGAAATAGTTAATTTTTGCTTTGACCGAAACCTTTTTCTTACCTATATAGCACCCATATTTCCTCGGTATCAAATACTACTATTATTTGTGATCACTCGATAAACTTCATCAGGGTTCCGTGCTGCGTGGCCAGAAGACTTTATCAGGGAGAATGTTTAACCAAATGCTTCATTAAGAGTCTGCCGGCCAGGTTCGAGTGTCTTCTGTACTCAAGCAGCAGGTCGGATCAATAAACAGTCTCGGATTACATTTCCGCCACGCTACACTACAGTGCCCCTGTTCTATGTGCGATTCGAAGGCCTATAAAATTAGCTTTTTAACTCATCTCACACTATTTGTTTTTTAAACACACCACCATACCTTTTTTTTTTTTAAGTCCGTAATTTGCACGAAATTAGATCAGACATTTACCACGCCTTCAGATGTTTCTCGTTGCTCTAAAATATTAATTTAATGCCACCTTATGCGCGAATTCAGTATACACACACCGTGTAGTACGGCTCAAAAGATTCCGGGAGGTAGAGGGCAGCAAATAACATCTGGTGGCCAAGGAAAAGCTCCCTTTACTTTTCATAGAAATTTAACATTTTATACAAACTTTTGAAGTCATCAGAGGTGGTAAAACTAGTGATTGGAAACGGCACATCACTTGTCGCTTTCAGATAAATATTTTGTATTTTCCCAACAACTTCGGATTTCCGCGATTGGGCCATGTCGCCGTTCTCTCTCGGATTGAAACTCGAAACAAACAACAAAATAACCAGATAGAGACGTAGCAATAGTGGTAGTATCGGAAGCTACCAAAGGGAGCACGAAACAAGCTCAGAAGTCGAAACACAAGCCAGATTCGTGGTCGAGCTTTCTGGTACGTAGGACAACATGAGCGACACTCGTGAATAGTAGCCAGTCAAAAACTTAGTCAACGAGCGCACGCCGATGGGTACGTGCACAGTCGAGATCGCGGACTGATTTGGCGATATTTAAGTGTTCGTTCTAAATGCCTTCAAATTACGCGTGAAACAGGGGTGCTCGAAGCATTAGGCTCAAAAGCGCACTTATTTGGGCCGCACAACGTATGCTCAAATGGCACCACTCGTCATTACAAGAGCAACAACAAGTGTGTTCCGCTAGCAGCTTATGCTACCACGGGTAACGTGTTTCATGAGAAAAATTGGTGCGGATGATACGATACATGTAAATGAAATGGGCTACGGGTATTTATAGAGCGCGGGACGTAAGTCTACCTCAAAGGGCGTCTCATGCCTCCGCCGCTAATAAGATCGCGTGCAGTATTACTGCTAGCCTGGGGTCGTGCATTACCTAGTAATGGCACGCCAACGCACGCCGGTACGATCCTCATTCATTGGGACCGGACATTTCGTCGAACTACGTTTTGTCGAAAACCGTTTCGTCGAAAGTCACTTTGTCGAAAGTCGTTTCGTCGAAAGCTGTTTCGTCGAACTTTGTTTCGTCGAACACCGTTTCGTCGAACGCTGTTTCATCAAAGACGTTGCACCAAATTCCGTTTCATCGAACGTCGTTGCATCGAATACCATTTCATTAGAACCATTTCATGAAACGACATTTCATCAAACGGTTTCCTAGAAATAAAATAGCTCGCACATCCGAAATTTCTTTACTTTGATTGCCTGAGTCCCGCAACGACAGAAGTACTGTACGTTTCACTGTGCTGATAACGACAAAAGCTTGGCAGGCACAGCAACAAAGCCGCAACTTCAACTACGTAACAGCGATCACGCGTGAGATCTTTCATACCCTCCTGGTTGCTAAGAGCAATGCGCTGGTTTCCAGTTTGCCACCTACATCCTCTTCGGTTCCCGACCGCGTGTTCTATATATCATTATTTATGCTTGGCATCATTCCCTGTTTCGAAAGTTGACAACGTTTTTCTGGTTTCCATGTTGAGAATGTCTTCTCTTGTTTCAAGTTGAGATACCAAAACTCACGGACGGGGTAAATTTTAAAGAAAATTTCAAGTAGGCTGTGCATATGATCGATTAAACTACGGATTAATAGATGAATGCTTTAATCCCGAAGAAGTTTTTTAACCGGTTAGTCGGTAAAATTTGATGGACGAAAATAAATTAAAAATTAAACGCTTTCGCCTCGCAGACATGGACGAGTGCAGCGGCATGAAAAGCAAACGTTTCGGTAAAATGTTAACCTAAATTAAAATGTAGGGGCGAGATTTGTAACTTCAGACGACTGCAAAAGGTTGGACGTGTCCCGGCCACTTCAATGCCGTGCGAGTGTCTGTTTACTTCAGCAGAGACTGTTGTGAACAATCAAGGGAACTCGCTGTTGCCGGAGAATAACAACGAACCTATTCGCTTCATGCACCTGAAGTAATAAACTGTGGGTGCGAGTTTCTTTGAACTGTTTCCAACTACACACCGAGGTTGACTCCTACTTTAAATTCAATATTGCACCGTTTATCACATATTCAACCCCCCCCCCCCCCTCCGAAAAAAGTATATAATAATCTTGTCTTTTTAATTAATATGCATGGAGATGGAGGAGACCGATTAATCGATTAAAATGCGGTGGGTTGAAGATTTAATCGACGACCAGCCCTAAACGTTTGTTTGCTGTCGTGTCAGGCTTTGTATTTCTTCATTGCAGTTCTCTGGTGCGAAGGCGGCAACCTCTGAGACCTATGTCAAAGCTACGCGATCAAAGAGGGAGTAAGTAGGCGTCCACTTTGAGGACACAAAAAATGAATGGGCGATGAAACGCAAGAGTTGTCATCGCTTGGCAAAATACCTGCGCGTATGGGGGCATCTATACGCGTTTACAATAAATATATTTAGGAATTGAAAAAAAAAAATCGACGAAACAGCAGTATGCGATACGATGAAACGACGTTCTAGGAAACGGCATTAGGGTGAAAAAACGTTCGATGAAAAGGCGTTCGATGAAATATTCTAGAACCGTTCATCCGGATCAAACCAAGTACGATTAGTGGGTTCCGCAGCTCAAGCTTTCGTTCCAGGGGCTAGGAGCCTCTTTTTTGTTTATCTTTGACTATGTTTGTTTACTTCGGTCTTGAACTAATGCATGAGTTAGAATTAAGTATGTGAATGGAGTCTCGACAAAAGCGCTATAAATTTTCTTTCAAAAATATTTTTTTTTTGTTTTTTTAAGGGGCGACGTTTAGACGAGTGCTGTCGACATTATGTATAATATATCAGGCTCGGCGGACAAGGGATAAGGAAATAATCGTGATGGTAAAAGGAATAAGTAACAAAAATCTGTTCATAAACTTGTTAGCTACTGTTTTAGGGGTCATGTTGCAATTGCAATATTGACTGCAATTACTATAAATGCCTGACCAATCAAATTAATTTGCGAAACTTTAATAGTTTTGATATTAGTTTAACAATTTTCACGCTTTTTCTTTCTATCTCGACCTAAATATCGCGCGCAAAAAGTGCGCCGCAGACACTGCCTACAGTGACGATTTGAAGAGTGACATAGACGCTTTCGTCGCGTCGTCACTTGTCTCGTTGGCACACCCACCTAAGACACGCTGCCAAGATATTGACGACATGGTTGAAACAAGTACGTCACTCTTTCAAGCGTCACTGTGGGCACGGCTGGCGGCGATTCGTTTGCACGCGTAAGAAAACGGGGAAATTGATCAATGAACTCAAGAATTACCAATTGAAAAAAACATTTTCAGAAATTCTTTTAATTGGTCTTTCCTCTAATAATAAATGCCGTCAATACCTCAATTGCAGCATGACCCCTCAAAAACCAATAAATGAATGGTTAATTGACGAATGTTAATTAATTGGCATGATGACGATTATCCATTCATCTCATGTTCGCCGAGCCTGATAAATAAATAGTAGTTGAAAACGGCACTCTTCTTGCTCTTTTTCTGTCAATCTGCTCGAGTTATAATTAAACACCCTGCACGTCGAAGATAGACGGCTGTAGTTTTACGACCCTCTAGCGCTCAAACATAATTTGTTACAGTCAGCTTGCAAGTAAGAGCCCCAAGCGTTCCTGTATCGATGATGATGACGCTATAGAATAAGTTGTAGTCGGCACAATTGTAAGGTTGGTCTCTCACAGCCCTCTTTCCCCGGCGGAAGGAACAGGTTCAGATGTAATGCATGGCGGAGTGTGAGAGAGCCAAGGGCGTACGGTGCGGAGCACTACAAAAAAAAGTTGACGCCAACAAACACTGCCGTGGCTCTCGGCTGCTCTTATGTGAGAAGCAGCCAGAAGTTTAGTGTTTGGAAGGAAGCTATTCAGGCGAAACATATTTTTGGATGCGGCTCACGCGAACGTAGTCGTCATGTCGAGAACGGCCATCCCGAGGTGGCAAAAGGGCTTTCCGCGTTGTGGGTCACGGGAGTCAGCTGTCAGCTCATGTTGAGAGAACAGCCTCAATGGTTTCGGGTAAGAATTGACTGCCCGCTTAAAATAACTTTTGGTAAACCGCTGTATAATAAAATGGGAGCAATCAAAACTTTGGCGACAGATTCAGCGAATGAATTTAGGAGCGGCGTTGTTCCACTCTTTTGGATGAAGCGATCGACTGCAGTGACGCCAATTCGAAGATGGAGATATCCGGAATAGACCGAAAATGACCCAATCCTTCTAGTGAAGGATCTGAACAAAATGTTGACCGTAATATTCCTACCGGGTCGCGGGCAGGAGCCTTTTCTTGTTAGCGTTGGAAAGGGGATTGTTCGTATTTAAAGAGAGTGCCCTAAGGCCTGAGCCAGAAATCGTCACTTGAGGCACGTTTATGTTATGGAAAATTTTTTTAATGTGGCCTAAAAGCCGTACTTTTGTCATGAATACCGCGAAGGAAGTTTAAGAGAAATAATTCAAATATAAAAAAGCCAGCTTTTCTAAAATGGCGAAAAGTTATGCCGATAACGGGTGTGCCACCCCGCGATGAAAGGCGCTACATTTCGTTTTGGAGTGCCCTATTTAAGAGACTGTTTGGTAGTTCCAAATGACGAATGATGTCCTGAATCCAGGGATCCCTGCGTTGTTCAGCGGAACATTAGGCAACATTATTAAGATGAAGATCAGGAACATCACCAATATGTTCTAGTTTCTTGTCTGGAACTTATACACAACACCGAGAAAGTTCGTCTGCCTCTATATGTCTTGGACTGGATTTATAAGCAAGAGTGAGCATGCAGTCTTACAGGCTAAATATAGAACAACCAAGGCGTCTCGTTACATTCTTAAGCGAAGACTGATAACAAAGGGGGTGACGGTCTGTCACAATAGATTGGCGTCCCTGAACGTATGCTCGAAGTTTGCCTATGGCCCAAACTACCGGTGGGTTACCGCAGCTTTTGATAGGGACCGGCTAGTATACGCAAACACATACTTTTGACGAAAAGGCAAACAGCGCACAGTAAAACGGGGACTAAACCCAGGCAGCACAAGACGTCGAGATGACGCCGTAATAAGGTCCTAGACGTTGGCCGACGTCGAAGTCCTTAACAAACTTTTTATCGACGGCATTGGTACGTCCACATGAGAGATTCCAACAACGTCAAACACGCGACGTAGTGACAACGTCATAAGCTTCACCTCGATGTCTTCAACAGTAATCGACGTCTGTTCGACGTCTTGTATGAGAAGTTCTTTGAACGTCGAGCAGGAGACGCCACAACAACGTTCTGAACAACACCTTAACGTCTTCGACATTACTCGACGTCAGTTCTACGTTTCCTCTGGGAAGTTATTTGAACGTCGAGCACGAGACGTCCCAACAATTTCCTGAGAAACACATTGACGTCATCGACATTATTGTCGACGTCAGTTCTACGTTTTTTCGGGAGGTTCTTCGAACGTCGAGCGCGAGACGTCCCAACAATGTCTGAGCAACACCTTGACGTGATTGGCAATAATAGACGTCAGTTCTACGTTTTCTCCGGGAAGTTCTTTGAACGTGGAGCGCGAGACGTCCCAACAATGTCCTGAGCAACATCTTGACGTCATCGACATTATTCAACGTCATTTCTACGTTTTCTCCGGGACGTTCTTTCAACGTTGAGCGCGAGACGTCCCAACAATGTCTGAGCGAACATCTTGATCACCCTCAACAAGCGCCTTATAGAGCCCAAGGTGCTGTCATATCACTTTTAAAATTTCTCATCAATGTCAGCATTTTTGATACTGTGCATGCAATCCACCTTTCAACTTGGCTGAGCTGCAGAAATCTCTTGCAATAATATCATTCTCGTGATTGTTGTTTTAGCAGGAATGACTTAAAAAACCGAGAATTCACAACAGCAAAAACCAGGATTCAGCTCGAAGTCAGCGGGACTGTTTATAGCATTTTTTGCGTTTCTAACTTAATATCAGCGTCTTTGAAGCTGTAAGAGAATGACAATAATGTAAGAGATTTCTGCAGCTGGGCCAGGTTGAAGGGTGCACAGCATGCACAGTGTCGAAAACGCTGTCATTGACGAGAAATCTTTAAAGTTATATGGCAGGTCCTTGGGCACTAGAGGACGCTTGTTTAGGGTGACTCCGATTTACACCCAAGACTGTGTATCCGTGGAAGTGGCCGAAATTACCGATCACTAGGGAGCTGAAGGAACACCGTTTCCATGATTCCTGGAGTGCGGGTGCGGGCCGGGGCGCTTGGAGGATTAAGCAAATGGTCTATTCCGTCCGCATATACATGGTTTCGCGAACATACCTTCGAGCAACGAAGCCAGATACGGTTGGCTTCATTGTTCCACGGTGACCCAAATTGAGACGGTTATTAATTGACATCCCGTTCAGTCTCGACGTATGCTCGGTGTTTTATGGTCGTTAAATGGGACGTTATTTCAACGTTGACGTAACGTTATCACAGACGTACGCTCGACATTTTATGTCGTTAAATGGGACGTTATGATATCGTTAATATGACGTTCTCAAGTGACATCCCGATCTGTTTAGACGTATACTCGACGTTTTATGGTCGATAAATGGGACATTGTTTCAATGTTGATATAACGTGTGGGAACCATGGGGTTCCCTCTATCCCTATCTAGGCCTAGCTTCAAGCAAACCGTGGGAGTCGTCGTCATCAATGGCGTCGGCCTTCCGGATACAAGGAACCACGAGGCTGAATTCCCCGAAGGGGCCGGCTCTCCCTTGACCATTTTGGGTGAATGCGCCTTCGGCACACCCTTGAGAGATATAATGGACCCAACTGCTAGCGGCTTCGCCGGGCGCGTCCATTCTCCGAGGCTACATAAGCTGGCCCCGAACGAGGGCCAGGGGCTCTCGTCGGCGGAAGCTCCGGCTCTACGGAGCTCGGTTTTTCTTTGTGGGCTTCCGACTTCCCGTGAATCTGTCTAATGCGGCAGCGCGGGAAACCGACCGGGTGATACTGGCAATTGAGCCAGCGCCCAGACTTTTCTTGTCTAAGAGCGAAGCGTGATGGCATCTGAGTCAATAAACACGTCGAAAACGGACTCACTGTGTTGGTGTTGTCTCTCGTCCACCGGTGCCCCCCAAAAGGCAGTCTATGGACGGACCCGGCCGTAGCCGCGCAAAGAGTGGACTACGGAGTGGGTATTTACCTCACTGAGGACTTTGGGGGACAAGTAAAATCCCACATTTGGCGCCCCAACGTGCGGCTTTCCATGGACTGCAAAGACAGCAGCATCCATCTCCTTTCGCTAAGATAGCGAACCAGGTCAATTTCCGGCCTTGGACTTTGTGGACGGAGGGAGAGGCAAACGCCCGAAACCCGACGCCACTCAACGGCTTTTAGTGGCCACGTCAGCCACGCACGGACACAATGCAGCGTCTTTTCAGCCGAGCTCGCTTCCAAAACGGAGGTGACTCAACGCCCGGAATGCGTCCGAGGCATTCCCTTTCGGGACGACGCCAGCCTACTTCGCTGAGAAGAGCGCACCTGCGCTTTTCGAGGTCAACCCCGTTTTCGAACAAAGAGGCAAGCGCAGCTTTTTGCGTTCGAGACGGCTCGCGGGGCCCACCCAGAGTGGACACCCCGTCAGCGCACAAACTAAAAGCGTATCTCGGAGCGAGAAAATGCGCTGTGCCTGCATCGCCCACTGCTAGATTACGCAGCGCGGGTGATTGCGAACAACACCGGTCCCAGCCTAGCGAGGGTGCGGAGACCGCCGATGGTGCCCTTCGTCGCCGCGTCGACGGACCAGTAGCCATCAGGTTGACCAAGCGACCCCCGGAACAAAGGCCCTGCAGGAAAACTGAGTGAGTCAAAATGATTTCCTTTTTACTCCGTCTTTCCTTCCCGCTATCAAGGGACAGAGGACTGGCGTGAGCATGGTTTTCGGCAACTATTTAGTATGTTCCGTTTACCCGCGATCGACTCCGGCCAAAAGTCAGGGAGCGTCGCATGCAACAATAACGTTAGGAACCTTTGAGGGCCACCTAACGAGTTGCGACCCCGTAAAAGCGACGTTACTTGTGAAAACGCCGCGGGGTCCGGGAGCAGTTCAATCGTGCTACCGGACAGTGCAACAAACAGGTTGAACAGCGTCCCGAGATGATTGCGCGTCCGATTAAGGTGACCGCCATGCGGTCACTGGACGAGATCGTGAACGACGGCACTCGTGGTGTTCGTTGGGAATCGACGGTAGCACCGATGAGTTTTTGATGCTCAGCAGAACGATCCGGGGTGTAAATATGTGAATAGTTGTAAATACTTTCGCGGACTCTGCGGAGTCGGGCGGTGCGTCCGCCGGGCGGTACGCTCGCCACTAACGTCGCTAAGCAACTCGTATTGTTGCAGACGGGCTTTGGCAGCCGGGCAGCGTACTCGCCGGGTCGAGCAACTCGTGTTGTTGCCGATCGGTGCCGTAAATAGCCTTGTATTGCTATTGGCACGGGGTTTCTTTTTTGTTTGGGATCGGTTTCTGTCCTGCTGATGCGGATAAACTCGTGCTACGGCGCTTGGCCTCTACGAACATTGCAGTTCAAGGTGGCTGTCCTGCGCGGCTGGGAGGTGCATTCGGTGCACTCCTTAGTTCGCGTTGGCCAGGGCAGCACGCGGCTCCAAGACTTTTCGAAGTTAGGTCGCTGTGCTATACCTGGCCACAGGCATTTGTGTTTTAGCCTAAGGTAAAAGCTAACATGTTTGGAAAATAACAATGTTGGCGAGCCTGCCCGATTGCAGCCCTGCATCGTTTCAATATCACAAGAAAGGACAGGGTGGCGCATTTGAGATTTCATTGCGCCCGCAAATCGAAGCGATTAGGCATCGTTAACAAAAGCAGCTACAAAGAACTTTGCCTCGTCGAACTGTCACCAACAAATCCATTGTCCGGGGTGACGCGAGTCAGCTTGGAATGTGGACATCCGTGTTCACATTAAGCGGAGTCGTGGAACGATTTTCACAATAACTTCGCGAGCCGAGCCAGTGCGATGCACGTGACTCACGGCAGAAAAGACACCTTTGTCTCTGCCTCTTTTTATCTCTGGGGCCTTGTGCACCCAGAGATTGGTCGAGTGTCCTCAGTTGGACGGCTCCACCTTGCTCGGAATTTCCGAAGCTTCCTTCTTGGGGAAAGAAACGGGAGAAGGGGCAAAGCGCAGGCTGCATTCCAGTTCCCGGCGGTTCCTGGGACATGGGGCCACATCGAGGTGGCTTCGACGCCAGGGAGCGTCATCGTCGCCGTCGCCGCAGCGTCGCCAGCCTGCCTGTCCCCCTTCCGATCCCCAGAAGATCCGGCTCTTCGGCTGTTGACCAAGATGGCGGCAGCCACCCTCCCGCTGCCTGGACCCGTCTCCAAGCCAGCAACACATGGCATCCAGTCGCGGACCCAAGCTGCGGACCCGTGCCGACAAGCAGTTCGCATCTCGTCATAGACTCAGTGACACTGCTCGTGCCACATGGTGCGTCCCCAAGAAGAGACGCCCAGCCGCCGTCCTTCCCGTGGTTTTGCGAACATTTTGTCGTTTAGTGACCGGGCCGTCCTTCCTGCCCAAGCCAGGCCACTACGCGGACCTTTCAACGCTGCTCCCGGCAAGCCTGCCAAGAAGCGTGGGCTGCAGAGTTCGACTGCACCCGGCGTCCGCTTACAAGCAGCGAGCTAGTGTTTCTCAGCATCTACCGCGCTGATCGTTTTTTTATTTCTTTGCGGTTTTTTTGCGGCGTGCTCTTTTCGCTCTATCATTTTTATTTTCTTTTGTTTTTGAGAGCCGGTAGGCCATTTTATTTTTAGGCCTACCTTAGCCTTGAGAAGGGGGGAGTGTGGGAACCATGGGGTTCCCTCTATCCCTATCTAGGCCTAGCTTCAAGCAGGCCGCGGGAGTCGTCGTCATCAATGGCGTCGGCCTTCCGGATACAAGGAAGCACGAGGCCGAATTCCCCGAAGGGGCCGGCTCTCCCTTGCCCATTTTGGGTGAATGCGCCTTCGGCACACCCTTGAGAGATATAATGGACCCAACTGCTAGCGGCTTCCCCGGGCGCGTCCATTCTCCGAGGCTACATAAGCTGGCCCCGAACGAGGGCCAGGGGCTCTCGTCGGCGGAAGCCCCGGCTCTACGGAGCTCGGTTTTTTCTTTGTGGGCCTCCGATTTCCCGTGAATCTGTCTAATGCGGCAGCGCGGGAAACCGACCGGGTAATACTGGCAATTGAGCCAGCGCCCAGACTTTTCTTGTCTAAGAGCGAAGCGTGTTGGCATCTGAGTCAATAAACACGTCTTTATCCGGACCCAAAGAACCTTCTTTGTGTTTTTACGTGGTACCCCCAAAGGGGAATCCCACAAACGTTATCAATTAACTTCCCGTCTAATTCAGACGTGCACCCGACGTTCCAAGGTCGTTAAGTGGGGCGTTATGTCGACGTAAAATCCACGCTTTTTTCCAGACATTAGCTTTTCCATATTACGTCGAAGGGACCTGACGTTCAGACTTTCGACGTTCTTTCGACATGTGGTTCCTGACGTCACCGACTTTCTTTCGACGTTTTTCCAACGTAACTGTGCTGCCTGGGAAGGAAGTGCAAACAGGACAGCGCTTGTCCTGTTTGCACTTCCTTTAGTCCCCGTTGTACTGTGCGCTTTTTGCCTTTTCGTCAGTATGAACCAACTAACCAACATTGCAACCCTTATACATACCTTTGCTCGAGATGACGTTCAAGCGAACCCGCGGCGATCCCGTAACCACTGGCATCAGTATGTTGCTCTGCTGCTGCTGGCTCATAAAAAATGGCCACGGATTGGGGTCGCACTGCAGGGTTCTTTTCAGAGAGTTGAATACCTGTTCCCAATTGTACGACTACACATACGGAATGTGAATTTCAAGAAGACGCGCAAGGAAAGTCGCTAAATAGAAAAAGCGGGAAATAAAACGGCGAAACTAAGAACATGCCTAGAAACCCTGCAAGCTGCTTGGGATTGTCGGGCGTCGGAAAGTTTTCAAAGGCTCGTACCTTTCCTGGTCAGGGTACGATGATGTTTATGTCCACGAGGTGTCCAAGAATTCAACTTTTCCGAGCGGCAGAATGATATTCATTGTGTTCAGCTGCGACCCTGCTGATAAAAGTTTCATGAAGTTGATTCAAGTGTTCGTCAAAAGTGCGAGAAAATACAGATTAGTGGACCCAAAACGTTGAGGTCTGCTGTTTTATAAGTCTTTATTATCGTCTAAATAGCAGAGGCGAGTTCGCCATTTGAGTTCACGAAGCATGTTATTGATCAGGCGTTTTAAAGTAACAGGGACCCTGCATGAGCCATACAGCAGAACGTTCAATTCGATAGGGACATCAGGATAACCCGATCTGAGATGAAGGACAAAAACAAAATATCGTACCTTTATAATAACTCATCGTAATTACAGTCTTTTTGACAAGCGACGTAGCGGGAATCAAACCCGGACCGTAAGATTCGCAGTCCGCCGCCTTTGCTTGGCGGCACAGGCAAGAGGCGAAATGGAGCGCAAATATATTTACTATGTATACCTCCGAAAGCTTGCGGTAGCAGGCGAACATCGAGGCGCGTAACTGGCTCCAGAATGACGAGGCGTAACTCCTCTCTTATTCTCATAACGTCAAGGGACGGATTCATAAGACATCAATGGATATAGACTGAGCGCGTATGGCGTCACGACGTCGCGCATGAATAAACGGATAGCATAGCGGGCGCGATAAAACTGCTTCCCTCGCAATGAGGCATCAGGAGACAATGTCGACAGTACGTTCCGCAGCGCTATACACCTGCGGCATCAGAGAATCGTCGCGCCATCTGACGTCCCAGTCCATATAAGGCCAAGCGTGACATCACCTTCTATATAATGGCGAATTCCGCTCGCGGATCTCGAGCGCTCCAAAAGCGCTCCATTTGGAGCGCGCATATTCCGCTCGCAGATCTGGCTCGAGCTGGTCATCTTCCCCTCGTAGATCTCTGGCAACGACCGCTCCACGGAGCGCCTCAAACTCCGCCGAACTTGCTCTGCGGGATTTCACAGATCTCTCCGGAAGTTGACAGAGCGGCCCACGTGATTTCCTTCTAAATCGGCAGTGCGTATGCGCGGCGAGATTGGCGATGTCGGCGGGCCGGACGGGTCGTCGAGTTGGATCTGTTCGGGTGCATCGGTTGTTTACGTGGGATTGTGATGGCTCGAACACTTCTATCTCGCGGAGATCAGGGATACAAAGCCAGGACGGTGGAGCGTGGTAAATCGTAAGCGCTGACATCTGTGATTGTGAGAGGAAGAACGACAGGAAAGCCGGAGGCAGACGGAAGGTTAGGCCTGTTCATTCCGCAGCCAATGATTGTTTACTTTTTTACACGGCATTCCGCCTGCGTTTTCCCGTGCAATAAACCAAGAAGAGATTAGGACACGACCGTGCAAGTGGTGTTTTGTTACCTCTGTGTTTATTAAAGTCGTACCAGAAATCTGAACTCCACCGCTGGCAATCGCTGTCCGTGCCCCGCCGCTTCGACGCGGCCGAAAGGTATGTGACGGTGCCGAACGCGGACGTCTTCGTTATTTGCGACATGAGCGCCGTGGTACGTATAATTTCGCCTGGCCTGTGTCGCGTGTTATCTCTGCGTCGGAAAGATCAGTCGGCTCAGGCGTTGGTGGGCTTGTCAAGTTCGAGCAGCGGCCATTTTGAACGGCGGAGGAGGAAGCGATGGGGAGGGGTGTGGGGGAGATCGCTCCAAAAAGGCGAGTTTATCTTCCCCTCGTCGATTCGGAGCGGGTCCCACGGAGCGGAATTTTGCCTCCCTCGCGGATTTCGGAAAGCGCTCCGGATCTACGAGTGGAATTCACCATAAGGTGAAGCGAATGTGGCGCCTTCGGAGGGTGCTCTCTTCCCTATTAGGCACAATCGGCACGCCCTGCCCATGCCAGGGATATATGCTGGGTTAACATTTCACCTCAACGAAATGCTACTAGCACGTCTAACTCGTCGCTGCTCATTCAGTGCACTCCGGCATACATTTAAACTTCTCTCGATCATTCCGATAAACCTGGCGAGCACATGAGTGTGTTACGTGTGAAACGCATCCAAAACCATCCAAAGCTCCCTGTTAATAAATAAGGTACCAAAAGCACGCACGACACATTCAGTTTTTTTTTCGGTTTAATCGTTTATCAAAATTATGTAAACAACATGTTTTTATTGAGTTTTGTTTTCTTTGAAGCCCCTTATGAAATCTGCCCGACCGTGGTTGAGAACGTGTCGATGGATCTTGTGGTGAGCATTCTCTCAGCAGCAACGGACTCAGCCACGGACACCGGCTTATGCCTGTGGGGGGTTTTCACGCGACGTTCATCCGTCATTTACTCGTGCCCACGTATTTGATGGTGTCAAATAAACCCCGGGAATATCTTCCTCCTCCCGCATGTGCCGAAAAGCCCGTTACGCTCGAATCGGTGGATCGAATGAAAGTCTTTTCAATTGCCACAGTTGAGCGTAGAAAAGCCGACTCCTCTCCCAACCTGTTTCCAGAATCGGCCTCTCGTGCACGGAGCCCCGTTGGAAGGGCTGGAAGAGCACCGCTTAGAAGGCCATCGAGCGCGCCCGGACGACTTCCCGTCTGCCGACGACGAGCATGCCGACGCACGCAACATGCCACCTGCGGCCCACCCCAGAAATCGAAAAACGTGTCGCGAATTCTCCCGGGCGCATTTCGTAGAGTGAACCGGGGGTCGGGGCCCCTGCCGCCTTTGCATCCACTGGAAGCGGGAGACGGCCCTCTCCTCCCTGTCTCTTTCTCGAAAGGCGACGCTCCGGACCGGGCCGCTCCGACTCGGAAAATGAGATTCTGCACCATTTCGTGGGGACGGGGGGATAACCCGATTGGGCGAGTGTCGGCCAAGTGGCCGACAATGCTCTCCTTTCGCGATGAGCGAGGAACGGAACGCCGATGGGGGTTCGCTCCAGGTTTGAAGCGCAAAAGCTCCAACCATCTGGCAAAAAAACAAAACAAAAAAAACTCTCGTTTTTTTTACCGTATATTTTTGTTGCTCTCGGTTTTCTTTTTTTCTCAATACATTCAGTTGGCCGTGCTCTTCATCCGAATCCGTATATTGGCTTTGCGAGTTCCAGGAACGGGCGCTTGAACGGTTTTTCAACGACTCAGCGAAGGCGCGATGAAATAGTTGCTTTCGTCCTTTATCTCCTTGGTGTATTTAGAGCACATTCGAGTGTCTCCTTAAGACTGAGAGAAATAAAATAGTAAACGGTAACATTAAATATATATTGCGGTCAAACAGTGGTGACTGCGCTCTAATCTTTGCCCCCCCCCCCCCCTCCCCCCCCCCCCCTAAAAAACAATATTTTTCTGGAACAAAACAGTTTCCCTCAAAGTAATGAAAGACTGCAACGCCGGCGGCATAAAATTAGTGCTTTAATTCCGTATTAGCTATTGCGATTACCGAAAATGCATCAACTATAATCTTGAACGTCCAACCGTCGTTGGTCAAAATAGGGTATAAAAAATAATACAAGAAATCTAGGGCCACAAGAAAACTTTTGTTGACTGGAGTGCCTACAGAAACACGCGTGGTCATAAGAGTTTATGCTCCAAGCGATAAAACTACCACCGCAGGGCATCTGCACATTTCAAAACCTCCGGTGTGTGACAAACACGGCGGTTACAAAGCAGGCAGCGAAGCTAAAAAGACATTGTGAAAATGTTTCGTGTTCAGATCAAGGCAGTGGCCGAACCCAGTTGTTGCTATACACCGGTCGTTTAAAAAAGGGTGCTAACTTCGATGCTCCTGGTTTCAAGAAAGCGTGCTTCCAAAACAGATCCGCCATCTTGCATACAGTGCGCGAGAGCCTCGCTTACCAAGCCCGTTTCATGAGAAAGGGTTTGTTTCGTTTTCCGTGCTCCATTTTTCTTCTTTTTTTGTCAGAAAAAATGAATGTCAGCGAGATTTGAGAATCGCAAGTATATCGCCAAAAACAAGAGGAAAAAGACCATTCTGATTGCTTGGAACAAACGAAGCAACAACAACAAAAAAAGCCTGGTGCTTTCATCTTGTTAGCCCCTTTTTGTTCTATTGCTTCATGTGTGCTTATCTTGAGTCAATAAATAGGTTTTCTTTGCACCGTTACCTGCCCCTAATAAGACTGTTTACTCTTTTTGAAAAAATGCTAAAAAAGGCAGAGTAACTAAAGCCTCCCCATACGCACGATCTGGGTTACGCACAGTGAGTGTGTTCCAGTCAATACATGGTAGATTCAAAACCCTCAAAATAAGAAAGTTAATGAAATATTTACTATGCTGGAGTTAAACAAACAAAGCAATATTGGTGTCACTTATCACATTAAAGGCCGACGTACACTTCGCGCTTTCCACTTTGGCCCGCATCCGCCTTTCCCATATCCTCTCCCCTTTTTCTCTTGCCCAACAGGAGTCTAATGGCAGCTTAGGAGAAAGGAGCGCTATGAATATAGATCTTCCCTTCAGACAACCGAGGTTGTACGTCGTCCTTTAAGGGGTGTAAATGGTATATTGGCTGCGAAACTAATCAGACACTTGTTCATGCATTATATTACATAACAAAACTTCGTGGTCAATTGGCGCAAAGACAGACGTACGTTGTAAAGGTCTTTTAGAAAATATAGCTGTACGACTTGCTCTGGAAGGCCTATATTTCCTTAAAATGTTATTCTGAGGAAGGAATAGCTCACAGATTTTAATATTGATGTAGCCACGTCTGAGTAACAACCATGATATCTACAGAGTGAACGTGCAATATCTGTACAATATATTTAATTCTATTGGTCAAACGTCTTGCATTTACATTGCACACTTTAGGCTGACGCCAGTGATTATTGAAATGTCACAGAGGCGTCGATCCTGGGCAAGCAGCAAAACGGAGGCATTCGCTGTTGCAACATCGGCGTCCATGTGCATTTTATCGGGTTTCTACCCAACGTAATATTTTCAATCTCCGACAGAACAGAAACTAACCAAATGTACCAATTATGACGGCTATAATGATGTTGCAAATGAAGACGCGTCAAACTTGGGGCGTGTCGCAATTAAGACGCCGGGGTGCCTCCAGCTTCACATCGTTACTGCCAATACCACCTCATAAGCATCGCAAACAGTGACCAACAACCGCGTCTGCTACCACAAGCATGCGTTCACGCAACCCCCGAAGAGACAGTCGGAACCTTTCACCCCCTGTGAAATTATTCGCGAAATCTATTTGCGCCGTCTTCGATTGCAAGTGCGATGGAAGGCACCTCAACTTCCCTCTTTGCCCTTCTCCCCCGTGGCTCAACATCGCGCCTGTTTTGGTTTGTGGCTGGTACACCTTCTAGAACATAGATGGTGACAGCATCAGGATGTAATCGGCACGGTCGTTTGGAATCGGTTTGCCGTGCGTAGATGTGGCTTCCCAAACTACATACAGGGTTATATTCTAGGCTTTACTTCTTTTTTTTTTTAAGCCGCGAAAGCTATTTTGATACGGTTTATGCAGGCGAGTGATACGGCCTGGGGGACCTAATATAGGGGGTTACTCGTCACGATAAATACACTAATTAACTAAGTATGTTAAGCAATTAGCGAAAATAAACATTTGGTTCCAAATTGAAACTTGGTGAGTGTCATCGAAAAACACTAAATCAGTATCGAAAGATTTGGACACCCGGCAAGCTCGGTGAAGCTTTAAAATTACATTTGCCCAGGAGGACCAAGGCTACCAAAGCGATTACTCGCAATTTCTCCGTCTCTTCTCAACCGCCAGTTTTCAGCACCTTGTGTCTGTTGCACGAGTGTTAACGTTAACGCAATACCGCGCTTCCCCACGCGCACAGTCTTTCTAAAAGTTACTCGTTTAGTGGTTTTCGACGTAGCAAGTTTCTAATTAGAATCATGTTTATTTTCACGAATTAAACACTAAATAAACAAGTCTTAGTTAATTATTTGACTTATCGTGACGATTAGCACCCCATACATGTTCCCCTGATAACCCTCCTGCACAGACCGCATTAGTGTAGCTTTCACGGCTTTTAACAAATCTGTTAAGCCTAAAAATACACCTCTGGAACAGACTGTAGTGTGCCTGGCCGTTAAGGTAACGACCACCAGCATGCATAAGATAAGAGAGCAGAATTTTGTGAAGGGTCGAGCATTCAGCAAGGAAGGGCACTGGGTGGGTGATTCAAGGCCGCGTATGGTCCCTTCGCTCGCTCTTTTGCGAAACGTCGTGAAACTGCGCAGCTACTCGGCGACTGCGGTCGAGGCTGACACCACCCCTTACTGAACACCAGGTCGAAAGATGACTCGCGTACTATCGCGGCTCGCGCTCTGTTATACTATGATGACGTAAAAAGTGCATGGAAGCCACCAGTTACAAGCAACAACAGGCACTTGCGAATATTTTGAGGTTGGTAATTATTCCCATCCTCTTACGATACCTGTCGTTTGCGACGTACTTCGACGGCTTCTTGAGCAGCGACCGCGACTAATCATCCCTCGTTACATTTCTCCCACGACGCCAAAAAGAGATGAATAGCGCAAGAAATGAGACGCAAAATCTCACGCATCTGAAGCCTGATTCATCTAGTGCGATTTTGCTTGCAATTAAGCAATTGCAACGTCGCTCTTTTGGCAAAAAATGCGTGGTGGAGGCTTCGGGTCTCGACAAGGCAGCTGCGAAATTGCGAGCAAAATCATATCATATGAATCAGGCGTAACACGATGACAACATGCGGGCCGCTAACCCCGAGACGGAGAGTACTATCGAGAGGAAAAGAAGAAACTTAAGTCAAGAAACATGACCACTGAGTGTCACCCCGAGTCTCAAATGTGCACTACACCAAAGAAGGAGGTTTCAGTTGACCGCGTGGAGGCGACGCCGCAACTCCTCTGGACCCGGTATCGCATTGAATGCTTCGAGTGGACCATGGAACTGTCGCCAGGGTTCGATCAGAGGCATTAAGTTCAGCATAACGTCCCCTCGTCCTCCTCTTTCAAAAACAGTCTGCGTTCGTGATATTTTTTTGTATTTGCATTTGTTGCACGAAATAACAGGGGCGGGGGAACATCCATTTATTGTTTATAAGCTGGTCGACACTTGGTAAGGACCACCCGTGGTCTTTGCCCCTGTTCCTGGTAGTGTAAATGCCCGTGTTATAAAAGACACCGAAAAGAATGGAAGCAGGACACGTGCATTGAAACTTTGGTTTGGGCTGATTTCTTACATACTAATTAAAAGGTTTAAAAAGCGCGAACAAAACGAGGGCACAGAGAAAACGAAGAAGGACAGGACTGGCGTTATTCTATTTTCTTCGTCTCTCCTCTGTCGTCCTCCTGTTTGCGCGTTTTCAACCTTTTAATCGGGACAAGTGGTTTGTGAACCATGGAGGGGAAGAGTATAATAATAAATGGACCGACCATGTGGGATCTACGTGCCACTTCACCGGCAGAAGCTTTAGTCACGTGGCGTGACATTGGCGGTTTATTGGAACAGCAAAAACCTAGCATCAATTCAGTTGTGGCGTAAATGTACATTGGCAGCGTGTTGCAAATCGCCGACATCTCTGCCGAAGCCTCCTCTATACTAACAAAGCCTGGCAGTTCGACGACGGAGCCATAGAGTGCCCGGTCGCAGATTTGGAGCGCGAGGATCTGGTAGCACAGAGCATTTCTCGAGGAGCCTATAGTCAGCGCGCAGCTTTTGCAGCGGCGATGACCCGAAACATGGTTTTCAAACCCGACGAGAAAAGAAGCGGTAGCCCAAGGAACGCGAGGAGCACGAGCGGACATTCCATCGCTCGAAACAAGTGTGTTTCGGCGTCCCGCCGCAGCAGGGCGCCCGTTACATGCCTCTCCTCTCCTCTCATCGGTTGTCTGCCGCTTTACCTCTTCACTTTCGGCGGCCGCGTCTCGTGGCGATCTGCCGCAAAATCGAGCCTTGGCAATATTCGTTTCGCGCCGTCAAATCTATCGTTCGTGTCACACGATAAGTTGCTTCACCCTCAGCTAGTGCTAATGACGACATATGAATATCTCCCGCAGGCAACGTGCACGACCCAAAGGGTCTCCGTGGTCGACTTTTCTATTGTTGCTCGAACGCCCACTATGTGACCACGAGTAGGATTAATGCTGGTCTCATACACGGAAATAAGACTAATATCCTATTGTGAGCTTCGGTTGTGTCCAGCTTTCACTGCGCTTTTTACAAACATCATTGAACCTGTCGCTTGCGACTGATAATCGTGGTTAGGACGTCGTTGCCAGGAATCAAAGAAAGAAGCCACCGAAGAAATATCATCGTAGTAGTCACCTATAACCTCTCCCAGCCAATACCACAAACCCCCCCCTCCAAAAAAAAAAAAAAGAGAAACATATCACTAGTTGATCTAAAAGGCGTAGCTGGCGTCGCAGTCAGCGCGTCGTACAGTGTCTCACAACGAGCGCGACGCTGCAGCACGTGGCGACGCCAAGACGGACAGATCTTCCGCTTTAAGGCCCCAGCGCACATTTGCGTTTGAGCGCGGTGCGTTCTGTAGCGGCAAGGTGACGCGTTGCGTTGTGAAGCGCTTGCGCCGAGCTTGTACACACAGGTGCGTTGACACGCACTCAACCTCAGTCAAGAAGCAATAAGAACGCGCTATCGCCGCTAGCGGCTCACCAACTCGCGGTGAGAAGCTCGCTATAGGGCGCTTCTGTTTTCCACATCCATGCGGTGTTGTTTTAATTTGCATCGCGCTTACACCAGTGGAGGAAGTTGAAGTATCCTCACTCTGGGTTGTGAAAAAATTCCACCAGGCGGTGATCCCCAAACATCTCGCCGCAAATAGTAGGCGAAATCCACGGCAACATGGCGGCGCCCGGTGACAGCGTCCAAGTGTTCGATCTTGGGACAATCCCGCTGGCTTCCCCGACATTCTGTCAAGCTTGAAACAACGCATGCCTCGGAAAAAGCAGTCCCCACCGCTCCCCAAAACGAAAAATCACGTTCTGCGATCGGAGAACCGGATACCTTGTGGCGCAAACAAACACGTGACCCTCCTTTCTTTTCTCGGCTTGCGATTGGTCTAAGGCAACCCGCTGCCGCTACTGCCGCATCCAAAGTTAAATACCTTGCGGCGAGTTTCGAGGCGTTGCGTCACGGCATGCATCGTACCGTAAGCAGCCGGTCCTGGCCGCAAGGACGCCACTCCGCCCTCGAACGCCTTCAAAGGCCAACATGCGGTCGGGCCTTTACTTTCAAAGAGCTTCAGCCCAGCTTCAGTTTTGGGTCGGGGATCCACTAGAGATGACGTCATGCGCAGGCCTAGTCTTCCAGGTGCCAAGCCGCGTACCGACGCACCTTCTAGGCGCAAGCCGTATACCGACGCAGCGCGAGCTCTACGATCCAGAGTCAGTGTTTAGGACCTTCTCCGGGATGCTCGGGAACGGAGGACGCGGGCGGTAAGTGTGTCGAGCCACGTCGGTGCGGGGACGTCGTCTCCCGAAGCGCGCCCCAGGCCCGAGGTTCTTGACAGAGCACCGCGGGCGACGCGGCCTTAATCAAGATTTCTGCTTGCGGCGCCGCTGCAGCCTCCGTGAGCCCGCTAAATTGGATGCGACCCGTTGACCCGCCCGCGCCTTTTTATTAGTGAAGACGTCGGGTGAGCCAGGGGAGCTTCCTTCAGGCGCCTTTAGTGGCGCCTTTTGTTGCCTGGCAGACGGGCACAAACACCGCCGTTCTTATTTAGTGGCACCCGCGCGCGGCGTTTTTTCTTGTTGTTGTTTTTTACTGGAATCTAGATTGCAGGAGTCGATCAATTTCGGTAGCGAATTTCGGTAGTCCGAAAGAGCGATCCCTCCCACGATGTTGTTCGGTCACGGTGCCCCGCCATAAATCTTTCTTTTCTCATCAAACAAAAGGCCACTGCAAAGCTTCTTGCGTTCGACGTTTTCGAAGCTCTCTCTGTTAGAGTAAATTTAAAAATTATATGAATATATATATATATATATATATATATATATATATATATATATATAATATATATATATATATATATATATATATATATATATATAATGTTCGTATACTGCATCTGGCAACCGGGCAGGCTTGACGAGACTCACGTCTCCAGTATCCCCGTTGACGAATGCTACGCTAGGAGGGGTGGTGTGGAGGTCTCTCATTTCTACTAGCACCCAAGATTGGCGCTTCGTGCGTCATATGTTCGTATCACCATGATCCATAACCTGGAGGCAGATCCACAACGGAAAATACCTGTAAAGTATTCGAAACTTGAGCTTTAAATAAAACGAAGCGGGCGAAAAATATTTAAAAAAAATATATATATAAAGGGCCTTATTCCCATCTTCGAGTAAACAATGCCTCTACAGATCAATATAAAATGCCAAATCCGCCTAGTTTTGTTACCATCTTCTGCTGTTTTACACGCTTTCCCGCTTATTTTAATCCAAATGGTGGTCAATTTATTACAAGTGCCATTCAATTAAATTCAAGCACCATTGAATTTAATCCCAGCACCACCCCATTTAACCCCGGGGTCGGTCAATTTAACGTGCAATTTATGCATGCCCCCTTTTGCCTTCAGTGGTTGTGTTTCACTTACACTTTTGATAAATTTGAGTAATTATTTATACAATTAAATTTTGTTGGGACCACTTATATATTGGTCACTATTTCGATCACTTGGAGTTACTAGTCACGCGATCGTCATATGGATTACTATTTTGGTGACGTCGAGTTATTAGTGGCGCATTGGACTTTGGCTGAATTGACTTTTAGAGCCGAGCTCTAAGAGTCAATTCCGTCGCCGTCGCCGTCGGTGTAACCGCGCGTCGCACTATGGGACGTTTCTAATATTGACGTCACACGTGACGTCACATGTGACGTCACGACGGTCACGAGTGACGTCACGAGGGAGGGGGAGGGGGACGGGAGGAGGAGAGAGAAGGAGAGGGTACGGAGCAGGGGAGGAGGAGAAGGAGAAGAGGAGGAGGAAGAGAGGATAACCTCCTTTTCGTACCCCCCTCCTCCTCCTGAAGAGCTGCGCTCTGATTCGGCATCACAGGGAATTGTAAAAGTCATTCATTTTTTGTTTACTCTTCTTCATTACTTCGACTAAGTGTAGGTAAGTTCAGATGGTATAAGTGCAATTGCAATTAGTAATCACTCTTTTGATTACTTCACGCTATTATTGACACCGCTGACTTAAAATCGCTTCCACCTCTAATTACTTCAACCTATTAATAACACAATTGACATAAAAGTTCAACGAACATTTTTATTACTCTCTGGATCACTTCTAGGAATTATTGACACAAATGTACCTTCGTAGACGCTCATTTGATGTTTTGGTTACTTTTGGTTTATAGTTATTATTGTACACAAACAACTTTATAGAAACCAACATTTCGTTTCACAGCCGATTACTTTGTCTTAGCATTGACAAAGGCGACTTCATATAAGTTCTGCTACGAGTTTGATTACTCCTGTGATTAATCCGTATGACTATTTAACCAGCTGACTTTAAATTATCTCAGTTAACTTAGTGGTTACTTTTTGTCTTTCCTCCGTATATTAGTCACATAACTGAGTTAATATCAGCCTAATTGACATCTTGATAACTTTAACTAGCAACCTATTTGACTTTATATTGGTCAAACGGACATAATCCTCACTCGCATTATTACTTTGAGCTTTTACACCACTGAGTGATATATTCTCAGCTGAATTTCAGTCTTTCACTCTTTTGATTACTTCGATTTGCCAATGACCCAACGGAGTTTGATTTGGCCTAATTCAAATCATGATTACTCTTGATATTACTTGAGAAAATTATAGACTAACCGATTCATTATGAGCACGAGTCACATTATGATTACTCTTTTGATTACATCAAGTTTCAATTGACCCAATGGACCTTAATTCACCCTAATTGACACCTTGAGGACTTGATTACTTTGAGCTAATATTCAACCAAGTGCTATGTTATAAGCTTAGTAATTAATGTTGTGATCAGTAGTTTGATTACTTCGTGTTAATAAATACTCAAGAAACTTTATTTCAGCTAATTGACATTGTGCTGCCTCTGTGATTACTTCGAGTTATTATGCAAATAGTTTTCTCTAAACTCTAACAACAGTCTGTTGAAAACAAGCCGGACAAAGCGCCCCCATATATAGTTCGATTGCCTCGCCAATAGAAGAACTCGAAAGACTCGTCCCGAAACGCGGACCTCTTGGTTTACCGGAACCGAGCCACCACGAGCTAGATTCGGCTCAAAACGCGAAAGCTGCTTATCAGTTCCGTTCGTTCGTTGCATAGTTGGCGATACAAATCGAAGATCGAAGCAGTTTGCTTTTCGTCGGGCATTGCATACGCTTATGAATTCAAATACAGCAGCGACGGACGGCTTCATCCTTCTACGAATTCGGAGCTAAAGCTCCGATTTGCAACTGCGGAGGACTGACGCAACGCGGCGGCAACGAAAGAACGACCCAACGATGGGTAAACGACTTCGATGAGGCGGCCGCGAACATAACCCGCAGCCGACTGGCCAGGCGCTTCGCTGGCCTATCGGCCATTGGCTACACAACGCGCCACGGAGAGGTCATTTTTACATTGTTTTTATTTTTTCATCGTAACTACGTACACTCTAAGGAACGTTTGTGCGTCTACTTTCACGGAAAACACTCGGAAAGTCAATGATCGCAACTTACGGAGGCAGCTCAGCGAATGACGATGCCGAAACATATGTTTAGACCAAAAAACGCAGCCTGAGTTGTTACATTAAGCAATGCAAGCGTGACGTTTTGAATTGCTTAATGTCACAACTCAGACTGCGTTATTTGGTCTAAACATATGTTTCGGCATCGTCATTCGCTGAGCTGCCTCCGTAAGTTGCGGTCATTGGCTCTCCGAGTGTTGTACGTGAAAGTAGACGCGCAGACTTTTTTTAGAGTGTAGAAATGCTACTTTGTTGAAAAACAAATGTCTCCGAGCTAAGAAGTGCCTGTGCGTTTACTTACCCGGAAAATGCTCAAAGAGCCAATCTCTGCAATCTACGGAATCAACTCAGCGAATGATGAGGCGGAACATCCTCTTAGACCTAAAAGTGAAGTCAGCGCAGTGGCATTACGCGATGCAAAGCGCCATGCTTGCATTGCGTAATGCCACAGCGCAGACGTAATTCTGAGGACTAAACAGATGTTCGGCCTCATCATTCGCTGAGATGACTTCGTAGATCGCAGAAACTGGCTCTTCGAGTGCTTTGCAGGTAAGTTGACGAGCAGGCATTTCTTAGCGTGTACGTTCTATGGGCGACGAGATCGAACTATAGGGGCCGCAGTTTAATTATCATCGTCATCCCATAAACAATCGCTGTGTGACAAACGGGATTTGCTATCTGCAGTGCTGCACAGCATCAACCTGGGGGTCACGTGAAACTCCAGTGACGTATCCTCTCTACGTCAAGCATCTCTGCCGGTGAGAACCACGCCAACTTCCCTTTGTTCGCGTTTTGTCGGTAGCGTTAAGGCTGGTTCACACATCTGCGTTGGTTGCGTTCGCATGCAACCGAAACGACCGTAACGACAAAGTCACCGGGACAAGCGTTCGCCGAACACAGCATGGCAAGTGATGCAAGGGGTAGCTTCGCGAAGCAACCCATGAGCCACGGTTGTTGCGGTGTTTTTGTCGTTACGGTCGTTTCGGTTGCATGCGAACGTAATCGTTGCAAGTGTGTGAACCAGCCTTTACTTGGGTTCGTCAATCGTCAAGCTGATCGCTCCGCTAGCGGGTAGGCTGGCGCGTAACCACTCATGTGCTTGTGTTGCCTTTCAAGAGGACTTCGGTGACATTGAACGCAGGAGGGAAATAGACTGTTTCAATCCAGGTGCGTTTAGGAGAAGATAATATGTTACACAGCTTTCACGAGCCTCGCGTCGTCGTCTTTCCTGGCAGCGAGTGCACTAACGACAGCGGTCGGAGGGTTTGTTTGCCACACGGCCTTAGTTGCAGAGGTAGCCGCTAGGGAGCGCCACTCCTCGATCTCCTCCTCAATTGTCAGTGACAGGCTAGTTAAAGTGGAAGCTCCTCCCACCTCTTTCCACTTCACTAGAGCGAAAACTGGAAAGGAGGCCGCCTCCTTGCCAGCATTCGCTCTGCCAAAGGGGAGAGAAGTGGGAGGAGCTTTCAGTTTACCCTTAACACCGACTATATGAAGTCAGTTCCAGCTCAAATTTCAAACGCGTCCAAAACTAATTGTAGGGCCCCTTTAAAGGGCCTCTCCGGCCAATTTGTAGATAGCTAATTATATTTTCGGACTCATCGGCCTTTACCCTTTCCGGTGTCCTACTTAGTATCGCGAAATTCAGAATAGTTATTTTTAAATCGGCAGGCGAAAATGACGTCAAAGCCAAAATTCAAATATACCCGCACTTTTCAGAGTCGTGACGTCAGGGCAAGGCAAGCTTGGAGGTCGAGGTGGCAGTCTAAAGGCTGGTTCACACTGCCCCATATTCTTACGATACGTTACGTTACGAAATATGACGTTGAAGTCACTGGGACCTCCGCGCTTCATATTAAGTGAAGCTACCAATTTAAGGAGAAAACATGACACGCGACATTCGAGACATGAATGTTTCGGTGACTTACACGCAACGTAACTTAACGTAAGAAAATGGGGCAGTGTGAACCAGCCTCACGGTGTAAGATACACTCATTAGGTGAGGACACGGCGGTGCTAAACGCGCGGCGCGAGGAATCAGATAGCGTTCGACGGGCATCCGAAAGGCTGCATCATTCCGCGGCCGCCGTGCCCGCGGCTGACAGTGTCACCGGCGGCCAAACGGCGAAACTGTGTGAGAGCGAAAGAAATGATCTCGTTGCCATGACACCCCGCTGCCACAATTTCGCCTGCTCAGCGTCTGCCCCCCCGATCTCACCAGCCAGTTTGACTACGCCACCGCTGCCGCAATGCATCGAGGGAGCTTTAGTCTTTATGCACGTGCGACAGCCTCGCTGAAGCTCTGCGCGAGTGGAGCATGAGGCGGCACGAGCCGTCTTGTGCATTACTGCCTGTCTCCTGCGAACTTAAGTTATGGCGGCGTCACGCATGCGCCGAACGCTTGGTGAGATCGGTCTATTAAGAGTCGCTTTGCACGTTTTTGCTTCGTTTTGAATTGCGACGGAGACATTTGGAACTCCAGTCGCCGTACGCTACATGCAATGAAGATTGAAGAAGCCGTGTGCGGCTTTTGACCACACGTTTGACGCGGCTTCAAAGCGGTTACAATGGGCCGGAGATGCTTCGTCCAGAACTGCAACTCAGGTCACCCTAGTTGCAAAGAAAAGGTCAGTCTGTTCAAGGTCCCATCCGACCCCACACGTCTGGAAGCGTGGGCTCAAGCAACTCCTCGCAAGCACCGTCCGCTTGGCTCTAAAGCTTTGTTTGCATCAAGCATTTCAGCAACGACATGATTGTGAAAGGACGATACTTCGCGGAGCTTGCGTTGCTTTGCTGTAGAGACGTTTTCCCCACGATGTTTGGGCAAGAAAATATGAATCCCTCACATTAGGTGTTTAGTGTCTGATGCTCACCAGCCTGAGACTTAGAAAGGGATGAAATTCCAGGGAAGCGCCGACACATACCCGATTTGCCCGTTTGAATACCGCGCCAAATGCCTCTGTTTTAGTGTCTTTATAAAACTGCCCTCGCTGCCGTTGAGCTACGAAACTAAGACAAACGACGAATCTATGCCTAGGCAACACACATACTACAAGTGCCGGGTTATAAAGAACGCACCGCATGCACAATACGACTTTTCAAAAGGCGCGTTTCCCATTGAAAAGCGCAGGAGACGAGGCCCACAGACCCATGGGTCGACGAGTCATCTGCCGGCGCCGCTTGAGACCCTAGTGAGAGAGTGAAAGAGAGAGTGTGAAGAGCGAAATTTAGCGGCACGTCGCGAGGAGCGCGCTGTCCTCACTTGAAGTGTATTATCTTACACGTGACCAGCCTTAAAAATGAACAATGCCGAGAGTTTGTTTCATGCTGCTGCGCTGGTGCTAAAGCGAGCTTCCAAATCATTCATTTGGCACCATGAAACTGCCTCTAATCAGCTGAGAACGAAGTCTGCGGTCCAAGAAGAATAACCTCTGCTTTCCGCTGACGTAACTTATCCATTGTTGGCAGTAGAAACTTTCACTTTGAAAAACATGGTGAGGACAAAATTGTAAGTTCAATAACTCCACGAAATAAAAATAATTTTGGGTTACTATTTCAGCGACGTTCGTTGGTGTGTTTAGCAAATTTTCAAGCAAATAGGAGAGTATAAAGAAAACGCCGGAGTATCTCTTTAAGCATAGCCTTCCTCTATGCTGACACTTGTCCTGAGCCATGGAATGCCCGCTCGTGCTTCTCGCGTTCTTTGCGCTACCGCTTTTTTTTTTCGTTGGTTTTGAAAAGCATGTTTCGGGTCCTCACCGCTGCAGAAGCTGTGCGCTGACCACAGGCCTCCCGAGAAATGCTCTGTGCTACCAGATTCTCGCGCTATAAATCTGCGACTGGACGCTCTATGGCTCCGTCGTCAAACATGCCAGGCTTCGTGAGTATAAAGTGACGAATGTCACTTGGGTACCTTAGGTGATGAATTTCTTGATTTTAATGCTTTCATCAGAAACAAATCTGTCAATAAGACAAAACAAAAAAAGAAATAATTGGTGGCCGAGCATGTTGAAAGGGCGATGAAACGATTTTCAATCTATTAGTAAATACGGCTCAGAATTAATCCTTGACATACATAACATACAAGGCCACTAGTTTTTCTCTCCAAGCTATGGCAATTGTCGAAAAAAATTACAAAAAAAAAACGAGCAGCGTTCAGTCTCTCACTCGAGCTAGAACAATAGAGGACCCGCCATCTGCCGTAGATTGATGTGCCGCAATGTACATCATCCCTGCGCGGAGGTTGGCAAGCACTGGGCTTTACATTTCTCAGAGTACATAGCGCGCGTCCTAGTGCCTTGGGAACCTCAGGTTGAGCTGTTCTGTCCTCTACTACTGCAGTGCCACATTCGTTTGGCTTTGCGGCTTGGCATGAGAGCGAGAGAACCCCAGGAGTCCCATAATTCCAGGACGCTGACTGATCCTGGCGTTTGCAAAGATCTTCTGTGTGGTTTCCAGTCTTCGTTGTACGTGATTCCCCTCTTTAATGTTATGTCTAAGATTGCGGCTGTCCCCATTCCTGGCGGCTGCAAATGGCACTAGCCCGTTCTGGCATTAGCACACCTTGCAGCCGGTCAGTTGATAGAAACTCCGCAGCCACGGCTGAGGAACCCTCTCCAACAGCGAAGCCCGTAACCGCCTGTCTCCTCCACCACAGCTCTTACAATCAACCACCAGGATCGAAACTACCGGAAGCATCCAGCGGCTCCCGCAGAACGTACTTCGCCGACATTTCCGGGCCACTCCTGCGCAGGGACCGTATACGACAGACTAGTTGGAGATGTGCTCGAAGCACTGACAAGAACAAGAAGGCTGCCATTGCTCCGTCATCAGGGGCACGTGAACACGTCCACCGACGTGTCAAAGGTCAGGTGCTAGCGCTGGGGGACGTGCGCCGATCAATCGACGGGGCCGCTCGACCCCGCGTCGCAGGACCGAAGCCCGCGAAGGCTCGGCTTTCTGACGGATGTATGGGCTCCGACCGGATCCCCATGGCATGGACCGCGTATTTCTGACAGCACCCTTCGCTTTCGCGCCACGTTTGTGGGAGTAGGCCGCCATGTCGTGACAGACTTATTTTCGTTTGTTTTGCTCTAGTGGCTTTGTCTCGCTTTTGGTTTTGTAGGTATTTTATTTTCTAGCGAAATGGGAGCTCACTGAAAGGCATACCCGTCAAACACCGGAACCACTCTTGCAGCACGCAACGATAGGCAACGCGGTACAACGACTGACAGTGCATCTGGTTCATCTGGATCACGTGCTCGAGATCGACCAGCTAGCCCAAACACACAAATTTGCGGCTTTCCCAGATGGGCTAAGAAGACGATGAAAGCTTTTAGTAACAAACGAGTTCGACGGTTCTGAGAGGGAGATAGAATGTAGGATTTTATTTCTTCCAACATTTAGGCCTGTGTCTATTGTTTTTCTTTAGTACAAAACCTAAACACCGAGGTAATCAAAACCCTCCCATAGCTCCCTTTTACCGCTCATCGAGCGAATAAGCGGCGCACTCGAGTGAGCACCGGTCAGCGTTCTCTCGCAGCAGGGAGTGCGAGTTTGTGCGTGCGGTCCAATCACTTGCAGCGGCTACAGGTACGTGCTGAGTACGTTGCTTTATACATGCCAGTGCTTTAAAAAGAATTGCGTCGAAGTAGATATGTATTTCCTCTTCGCCTTTCGCGCGCATCTCCCTGGTAGTGTCCATCCGCTGTCCGAAGTAAGGAGGCTTCACAATGGCGCTACTACCTACCGGGCTCGTTCAACACCTGCTCGTTCCGACTGTTTCCGATGCCCTGAAGATCGTCTCAGACGCCTAATTGTATCAGAAGTTCTGGAAGGGCGCCGTCAACAAGTACCCGTCGTCAACTGTAACTTCGCCACTCGCGTCCTTTTAAAACGCGAAAAAGAAAGAAAGGTCGAAGACGAGTTCATCCCGTCGCTAACGATTTTCGTCGTTCAGCTTTTAAGCTAATAACGCGGTACTCTCCGACCGGGAAGGGGGGGCAGAACAGCTCTTTCGGAGGAGAGAGAAGGGGAGGCGCCGGGTCCTCCGAGTCCGGCCAAGAGATCCCGCCTAATCGCATTAAACTCCGCGACAACGTGAGCCGCCTCTTCGCGGCACGGGCGTCACCCCGCAAGACAGGTCCGCGCACCGTCCTCGTGCGCCTTCCTTCCTTCGCGCAGCAAAAGGGGCCCACACAAGACGCGCCCTTAGAAGCGTACCGAGAGAGGCGATCGGCATTCTAGGCGACCCCGGCTGGAGTGACGCCGCGGGTTTGAGGAAGAAAAATTATGGCTCAGAGGCAATGGCAAGCACGTGTATGGTGGGGAATATTCCAGTTCACACTGAGTCCGACCTCAGACGACGCTACGCTCTCGCGATGCTAATCAAGAAGCACCACTGATTCACACGATGGACTGATCCGCGGACGGACTCGATCATGTGACGACAGTTCCGCGGATCGTCCCTCTCATCCACACGGAGGACACAACGAGCTGACGACGACAGCGAAAAAGGACCGAACCTGTTCGCGACCCTAGTGCCACAAAACGCCAACATTGCGCTATGGTACCGTTGTCCAAGAGCGCAAGCGACGTTCGCTGCTACGGTCGGTGGGCTATAGCGAAAACAATATAGCTGCGTGGCGCCGTTACGTAGCGAGCGAGATAGAACAGCAGGATAAGGTTCTGTCTCGCTGCGAGCTTTACCGACGCAGGACACAGGCATGACCCTGCTTGAGGAGGCTTTGGCGTAGAAGCGACCGGGTACCCTTGCGGAGGAGCGTTTTGGAGACGCCTTCACTCACCGCGCGCTCGAGGACAACGGTTCAGTACACCACAGCCGAAAGGAACTTCTCGCGGGTTGAAAGGTCGAATGGACGTGCAGCAGGAACAGTGGCTACTATACTTTGTTCCAGTTGTAGTCCAGACGCTGCCGACGCTACGAGGTAACGGCACGAACCAAGCAGCGCCGGCAAAATCAATCAGTCTTAGTGATTGCGCCACGATCCTACGCTTCCTTGTGTGTGTGATTAGTTTCGCCAGTGATGGGAGACGCACAAAGATGTCGTATGAATGCGCCGCTGCTTGCATCAGGTCGTCTGCTGTGCTCCAACTAAGTTTGAAACGGACGGCCGAGAGCGGTTCTATGTTCTCTGACATATGGGCCGCAATCACCATGATTATGGCGGGCTAGGTAGGGACATTTGACGATTGCACGGGCAAAAACAGTCCTGCGGTTCGTGCCTGTTTAACACGGAGTATAAAGGCTCTACCCCACTGAGTAAATATGCGCGGAAGAACCGACCAACTTCGACCGGCGGTGCGTTCGCTTTGCGCGCGGCGCTGACAACAGGCGCTGCACGAATGCCGCTGGGCGAAATTCGTCGCCTTTTGCGTTCTCTGGTATCCAGCTTGAATAGGTATGCTGAAAACAGCGTTGTTTTTTACTCTGTGGCTAGAAAAGAAGAACATTCGAGCAAAATCACAGAATTCCTAACAAGTTTAGAATCTTCACTTCCTAGAAACTATCTCTGCGGTTATTTTGAGGTGAAAGTAGATTTGATTAAGTCATTTCTTTATTGACAACCAAACGTTAGAGGTTAGCGCGTTCGTAAAGTTAAGCCGTACCAAAACAAGAAACACAAATGCACACGTACCCACTCGTCTTCATATTGCATTTGTTTTATCCTCTCGGGAAACTTCTAAACTGAACCCGCAAATTCTTTGCGGCTGAAAGCCATTTCTAGAGCTGTTTGGAGCTGTCATTTATCGGGTGTTTGTTGCCATGATATGCAGGGTATATCGGAGTGACACTCCACTACTTACAGTTGATAAGAAGCAGCAGGTATTTGTTTTTATAATTATTTGTTAATACTACATGTCTTATTCAGTAGAATGCTACAAAAATATTCCAAAATACTATGTTCAAAAACGCCACAAAAAAAAAAAAGCGAAAGCATGCGAAGTTTACGAAACAACTTTCCTCATGGCGATATAATCAGGGCCGCTGTAGGAGAGACACAACATAACATCAATGAGAGATTGCAACAAAAGCATGGCAACAGATAAAGGCAAAAACAAATTTAGAGACCCTCGGTTATATACTAGGGTGAAACAAGGAGACGGCAGGCTCTTTAAATCGACCGGAAAATTCGGTTTCTTAACCTATCGCGCTACGACTTTGTGCAACGTTGCCCACAGATGGTGCATTTTTTTTGTAAAATTTGCAAAGAGCGAACTTACCTGAGGAAAAAGTAAAGAAAGAAAAAGGCTTAGCTCCTATGGAAACGCAGCGACGCCACAGGTCTTCAAACAACACGGCGCCGTTTCAGCACGGGACACAAGAGATGGCGCAACGAACGCCGCCAACGAACGAGAGCCAGCGTCTTTAGCAGACAATCTTTTCGACTCAAACGCGGCGCGCGTTCCGCAGGCGGCGACAGTCGCAGAAACAAAAACAGGCGCGGTAACAACAAGCAACTGCAGTTCCTTGTCTGCTAAATACGCCGGCTCTAGGCGTCGTCTGCTCGTTCGTTGGCGGCAGTTGGCGTCGTGACCGCTTGCGCCATCTCTTGAGTCCCGTGCGAAACGGCGCCGTGTTGTTTGAAGACCTGTGGCGTCGCTGCGTTTCCATAGGAGCTAAGCCTTTTTCTTTCTTTACTTATTCCTCAGGTAAGTTCGCTCTTTGCAAATTCTACAAAAAAAAAAAAAATGCACCATCTGCGGGCAACGCTGCACAAAGTCGTAGCGCGATAGGTTAAGAAACCGAATTTTCCGGTAGATTTAAAGAGCCTGCCGTCTCCTTGTTTCACCCTGTATATTGCCTTAGGGACACATGTGCATAAATATCTCGGGGGAGTGGAGATTGATAATACCTTGTCTTTTAGAAACTCTCATCTGTTGATTCAGTTCTTAACTCATTATCATGGGAAACCTCGCAGTGTTTAAACAAAGATTTGTACTATTCCATGTAACAGGGTGCGCTGCTAATAAGATTTAAATGTTGGTGTGAACAAAACTGAGTAAATTTTCAATCCGTATCTTGAATTGATGTCAAGAGAGCTTCATGAGTATTCAAGAGTACAACTTGAGTTCTGCGGTTATTAAGTACAATGAGGAACTGTTCTTTTAAAAGGAATGAATGTGTATTGGTTTATAAATCACACCTATTTCGTCGGAAAATTTATTTAACCATTTAGATCATCACATTAGTGAGTTTAGTGTGTTTGCTACATACTAGTGCATTGGTTTGAATATATGTAGATAATATTCTGACTTGTGTCTTTGAGAGAACCTCGGTGCAGGTGATCAAGCAGTCAAAATGCCCTGAGTTGACTTTCACGTAGAAGCAGCGTCTTCAAAGCGAGATCCAATACTTGGATTTAAGGCTATACACCAACAGTGGTCTTTCCTGGAGATACGGGAATGACGAGGCAAATTTGTTGTTTGCCGCCGACAGTTGCCATTCGAAGAGAGGTGTGATTACTTCTGTAATGGGTAACACCTGCAAAACGTCTTGTAAACAGTGAATAGTGGGGGTAATAGAAGCTTTTTCGAAGTCATTGTCACCTTGTGGCAGTCCCAAAAGCTCCAATATTGCCGCTCTAATAGCGACGATAGAATATAGTTCTTGGCTAAATAAAGCATCCTCAATTTCGTGAATCGAAGGTGACGTAAAAGGACCAAAATATCTTCCCCTTTCTGCTCTACGCTTTCGAAGACGTTCGCTTTTTCTGATGTGGAGAAGATGTATGCCGCCATTAGAGCGTCGGGGTTCGCTCTGCAGAGGGTGGGTAGACTGATTTTCGGAAAGGTCTATTGATTTGCAATGGACCTTTCTGGACACGCCAGTGCCAACAGTGAGCGCTCCGGGGCATTATGGAAACTGTGAGGCTGTCGCGCCCTTTAGACAAGTCAAGTCCAGCCTAGTCGAGCTTTCGCATACTAGGTGGCGCATGCTACCTCCCGAACTGCAGCTCTATTCTGAATTCATTCATGCACCCAGGCGAGCTAACGGTTTTCGAACGTCGTTGGGACGAGCTGCGTTGTTTTTTTATTGGCAAAGAAAATCAAATGCACCAACTATCCCAACTAATTCCCGCAGCGAAATTTAAAAAAAAAAAAGGTTTAATGCGTGTGTGATAATACCTCGGTCTTGTGGCGCATGACTCATTAAAAGAATTGATGAAGAATTGATGTTAATCAATTCTTCCAAACCTGCCCCATGACACGCATTCAGACCTTGTATAATACTTTCGATGATTCGTGCATTGACATTATTAACCCATCTTTTGCAGCGTTCAAGTTTTCTCTTACAAATCTATAAATGTTAACCCATCTTTTGTAGCGTTCAAGCTTGCTCTTGTCAATTTGTAGAAATATTCTTCTTTTTGCTGTATGTTAATTTTGCATCATTACAAAGGCGAAAGCTGTTCATGAGCACAAAATACTAAACAAATGAATGAATGAATGAATGAATGAATGAATGAATGAATGAATGAATGAATGAATGAAAAAGAAAACAAAAACATCGGTGGCCCATCCAGAACAATTGATTATCCAAAAAAGGGCAGTGGTTTGAAGTCCACTGCCCTTTTTTGATCGTTACCTGTTATGCCCTCTTTTCCCACCGCAATTTTGTAACGTGTCAGCGTACTCGTTACTCTTTCAAAACAGTAACGGGTAACGTAATTACTTTACTTTTATTTCGAGTAACGGGTAACGTACTTACATGACTCGTTACGTTTTTCTTCCCAAGACTTAACAAAAAGTACATTTATGTTTTTTTCGTGTTTCTAGGTCATGTGAATGTTTGAATTGTTACGTTGTTCTTCGCGTTTTTTCCTTTTGAGTATTTGGGTGAAACCATAAAAAAGATAAAGTAATTATGTTCAGTTTCTGCATGAGCGTAATGTTTCTTGAAATATGGCGCTTATTCATACCTGTACGGCGAGTAAAGCGCGCTCTATCGTTCGAACGCAGAAAGCGGCAAGGGTCACAACACGATTTTGTAATGGTCTATAATCTGTCTCAGAAATATCTACACTGCTGACAAAGGACCGAGCGCAAAAGCAAAGTTTTCTCATTCCATTTTTTTTTTTTGCTGGCAAAGGCATTAAGCGCCGTTCACACTCTTGCGACCGAGTAAGACCGAGAGAGACCAGACCGGTTTTTAAGCCTTTTGCGACTTCTTAGGACCGGATGCGCTACAGCGGAGCTGGTCCTAAGAGGTCGCAAGAGGCTTAAAAACCGGTCTGGTCTCTCTCGGTCTTACTCGGACGCAAGAGTGTGAACGGGCCTTTACAGAGAGATTGGCTACAACCTCCTTTATTCTAGAAAGCCTTTTAATTCCCCGGCGGAGCCATTGAGAGCGCGGGCGCGCAGGAAAAAGGCGAGGAGCCGCGTCGAGCGGTTACCCATATGGTAGCACAGAGCCACTTGTAGGGTAAACTAGAGTAACTAGCGAGATTATCAGTGTTTCTTTTCCTCGCGCAGCCAATTCCGTATTGGCGTCGAGCTGGATCTAACTTTTTTGAAGGAAAGCAACCTTGCGGGAGCCAAGTTTCGGTCGGAGCATGTTTCTTTCTTTGCGTTTGCAAAATATACGTCCAACACTAAAATCGAACGAACTTGAAAGTTCGTTGGTCATTCAGCATTATGTGTAGTCACTCGGTACAGTATAATTGCGTTGTCTTATAACGCGAGCGCTGTTTTAAAGCATGTTTTCAAAGTCTGGAAAGCAGATGTCACGGAGGACGATCGCGTCGCACGAGTCTGCGCAGTCTGGTTCGCTTGCGGAGTGATACGCGACCGGCACATCCGGGGCACCTCGGAAAAGACAACAACGCGCGCAGCTACGGCTTGCGAAGGGACGCGTTTTTTTCGGCTACTACGTTCTACTAAGGGCATAAAGAGAAACCTGAGACAAACGACAGGACGACAGCGCACGCGTGGCGTGTCGCCGCACTATATCTTCTCCGCTCCGCACCAGAACTCTGCTCCGCACGCCGGAGCACGCCACCTCAGAACCACGCCATCCGCGCCTCCGGGTGCTCGCAGAAACGACGGTCGCTTCCCGAATTGCAGCTTTGGATCCAACATGGCCGCCCTCCGAGCACGATTGCGACACTCTGCTCCGCATGCGGAGCACATAAAGTTACTCTAGGGTAACCCTTTAGACAGTGCCAACAATACGCTCGGTGGCCTCTCCGCGGAACAACAAAAAACCGCAACAGATAAAAAAAGAATGGAGGCTACCGGAGCGTGGAAAAACGGCAGAGGGGGCGGAATAGAGGAGGGTCGACACAAAATGTTCTCTTTCCCTGAAAAAAAGAAAAAAACACGGAAAAAACGAACAAAAAAAGTAGCTCGTTTGTTTTTCTGAATTTTAGCGCTGGGGCATTTGTTTAGAAAAGAGGGAAAGTACGCAGCCGAGCTGGTTAGGGAACCTCTTTGAAAGAAACCTGAGATTGGGACGATGATTTTGTGTCGTGCTGTCGTTTTTTTGTGTTTTCGTTTTTGTCCCAATTTTAGATTTGCTTTGAAAGGCATATGTTTGGCAATGCGAGAGAGACCCTGCGCGCACCCTCTTCTCTGATCTCCTTTCCGCTTTACAGCGGTCCCCTTTTTTTGCGATTCGACAGGCTTTCTCGAATCAAGGAGGCTATGGTGTGGCTTTGCAGAATGATTTTTGTGCACGAGAGATCGCGCATCAAAACCTTGTTTATAGCCACGCGCTCGCGCTCGCGCCCTTACCGCAGCACTACATACTACTTGTGCGATAGAGTACGCGACCAAAAGCGTCGCTGTGATCGGCCTTTCATGATTGGCCAATCGCTTTTATGACATCTTGAGTAAGATCATTTGTGCTCTCATCGACGGAAATAAGAGCAAACTAAGGCTCCGAACTTTGACGGCATTGATTTAGGAACGTGATGACTATGCATCCACCGCGCTTTCTACGCACAATCGAACTTGCAACTGGCCACTAATAATTTTGGTCATGACGTGAGGAACAGGAATCAGAAGAGGGCGCCACCAAATCATCTCGTCACCAAAAGGCGCACGCGCGGGATGTTTTCAATTTAGAGGCTTTGCGTGCGTGTGACTGTCGTTCATTTACCAAATTATAGGCGCAAAGTTGATGCTTGTTTCCTCATGTGAACGCCAACAGTTTCAATGTCTGAGGGTTAGCAACTGCCATGTTGAAGAGGATCACCTTATCTGTATACAGATGCCGCTGGGCTATCACAGCCTTTCCCGGCATTCTTTCAAAGAGTTTCCTGGTCGATACTCTATCGTTCCGCCTGGTTACTCCAGCCTCCAGTGACGCCTCCTTTCCCTTCTGAGGAATATTTAGTCCTATTAGATGTCACCTCAATACACGCTGAACTATTTCATATATGAACGTGGTTCTTTGCGTGCAAGCGCAAGTCTTGCTCGATCTTTTTTTTTGTATTTCTGGGAAACAAATTGTTAGTGGAGTATGGTGGTCAAAAACATTTCCTTTGACGATATAGCTTGCATAAAACGGCAAATAAGCGACTCTCGCGCAAACATGTGTCTCAACACGCGCAAACTCGGCGATATCTCGCTCAACGATGTCGGCGTATCTTTTACCGATATCCCAAGATTTATGCCCTTTATTTTGCTGTGCGAAGTTCGTCGTTGCTTAGGCGACAAAAATATGAACGACTTCTATCCCATAAAACATAACAGAAAACGAGTACTCACTTTAGACATCCTTCATTGCAGCATGTTTCACAACTTCGAGTAGCATAAATCAAACTGAGCACTATTCATTTCAATTATTAATATTAGTTGACACAGAAACAAAGGGAGCAGTACAATTCACACTCATAAGCGCGTGCGCACACACGTACCGATGCGCGCTAAACAAACGATTATGTATGCACGCACATGTACGCGCGCTCGTACATGCACGCGCACTTCCGCGGGCTTGCACTCGCGCGTGCATGTCCATGCACACACGAGCCTGTCCACACACACGCATTCGCATACGTGGAGAGACACTCACGTGCGTGCGCACACACACACGCATGCACGTGCGCTCTATACACCCATCCGCGTGCCCACGCGCGCAGGCATGCACTCACGCACACGAAAAGACACACGCTCGAATACGCGCGCACAAACACGCACGGGGCTAGGCCCACGCGCGCACCCATGCCCACATGCACGCGCACACACTCACATGCGCGCACACACTCGCGAGCATGAGCACGCATTATCGTGCAGGCAAACACGCAGCGCGCACACACATGCACACACATCGCGAAAACACACATGCACGTATTCACGGACGAACGCACAGGTGCATGAAAACACGCACGCACACGTATTTACGCGTCCCAGCATGCGCACACACGCGGACGCATTTCGTTGGAAAGGGGCACTAATGGCTCATTCAGATTGGCGGTTGCGTTTGCGAAGCGGTTGCGGATGCGGTTCGCGAGCGACCCCGTTCAGAAACACCGAGACACGATTGGCGGTTTCTCGGCGATCACGCGTGATATTTTAAGACTTGAGTTTGGCAACCCTGTTTTACAATCTAAATCCACTTTTATTAACGATCCAAAGCCAAACTTTAGCTATCTTGGAACTCTGGAGATTTTTCTTCGGGCTGTTCGCGCGTATCACAAGTGCAGGCAGCAAAAAAAAAAAAAAAAAAAAGACATGGACCCACGAAACTTGCCTGCGATTTCCCTGAACATCGCCCACAAGCAAAGCCCTGTTAGGCGCGCCTTGCTGGCTCAGAAAAGGGTGCCCCCGACCTTTCCTTCCAAGTGAACCCTTCCTGCGTGAAAAGATGACCTTGTTTTCGGGATAGAGATCCAGTTTTTTCCCCCTGGTTGTTTTTTCTTACTTATCATTTTCGGAGTTGTGAGCGGCACTGGTGGGCCGTGGTGCGGGGGAATGTGTTCGGTGCTAGCCGGTCGTGGCATCGTTGGTGGCGGGCTCTCCTCTCGTCGATCGAGTCTACTCTTTGTTTGACATTAACCTCAAACAAACGCCGTATGGACTGCCTGTGCATCGTCTAGTACGTACACTTTAGTTCTTGAGATAGGTTCTGGTTATTCCTTTTGGTAGTTGTAAACATTACAGGTCGAGTTAGCGCAGGTACGTGCTACATCCTGCGTTATACCCGTGCCAGCACGGGCAACTCGAAAGCCATTTACAACGAATGACATTCGCCCCAAATGTCCTTCGACTAATGCTACACGGCCTGCACGAATGGCATTGGCAGCGAATGCCATTCGTGCAGGTCGTGTAGCACCAGTCGAATGATATTTGGGGCGAATGTCATTCGTTGTAAATGGCTTTCGAGTTGCCCGTGTGGCACGGGTATTAGTTTGTTGGCACGGCAATCAGGCTCACGACTGCTGTATCAGGCCTTCATTGTGGTCATGAACGGTATCGAAAGCTCTTATTAGCTCACGCGACTCTCTTAGTTGGCACAAAACAATAATTGCGGTCGTTCAGGAACCGGTTCCGACTTTCTACGGGCAAAGACTAAGAAGGCAGCGAGCGACGAGCTTTGGCACACAAATTAAGAAGAAAGCTCTTACCCGAACAAAAGCTCGGGGTAGAACTAGGCACTTCCTATAAGTTGTGAATGCGAAAGCGTGCACGCAGCTCTTCCCCTCACTTCTGTCGTCTGCTTCGTACTTACGTCGACGGTCGAGCGCACGCGCTGCCCTTGGGAGTGGAGCCGCTGCCTCGCGGACACGCAGCGCCAAGGGGTGCCGGTCGTTGAAAATGACGCGCAGCGGCCAATGGGAGCCTTGTCGACGCGCGCCAGCCAATGGGACCGAAGCCGAAATCTATCAGCTTTACTTCGCTCCTTTGGGATCGGTGAAGCTAGGTGCCATTGTCTAGGCTTTTCGCGTGGTTTCATAGCTGGGAGCTGCCTTCACTTGGAGAAAGGATTTTTGGTGCCGTTTGGCGCGCTTTGAACTGATGACGTCGGCTCGCTCCATAAAACAGTTAATGCTTTCGCACTAAAATCACCGACGTGAAGCCCGTTAAAGAGATACTGACACCCCCAAAATGATTTTTTTTTTCTGCCAGGCGATTCAAATGTTGTGTCAGAAGGCTACCCAATCAATATTTCGCTACAGCGTCAGGTATATTTTTAGCAAAGCCGAAAAACGCAACTGCTCAAAACCGAACCCGAAACTGGGCTGGGGAGAAAGAATAAATACAGAGGAGGAGAGAGTTGGCAAGAGTAACGGGGCTGTAACTGGTTTTTTCTTTTCCAATCAACGTATTTGCAATTTTTTAGAAGCCATAAAAAATGGGTATCATATTTCATTCGTTCTTTTAATATTGTTTGTGTGCCTTCGATGATCCACGGTTTTGATTATATTGCGGTTGTGTCTAAACCATAGAAAACGGCACGTGATTACTGAGTAGAGAGTGAGCGTGACTCGAACCGGCCAGTTCTCGATCAGCGGTTTTCGGGCGGAAAGAAAACGAATTTCGAGCCGCAAATTCTGTTCTAAGTAGTTAAGCTCCCATGTGCCATGTATAAATTAAAAAAAAAAAAAAAAAAAAAAACTTGGCAAGCATAATACCCTGTCAGTATCCCTTTAAGAGGGGACACTACCGAGAAAAAAGGAATCAAATTCTGCCAAAACAGTTAAGTTTCAAACATGCCCTATTAACATCCGCCAATATCTAGGGAGTATTTCCAGAAACTTTTATTTGTTTACAGTGTATATTTATTCTTTTATAAAGTATTTTCAGTACACCAATGCTAAAGAAAAGGTAGAGCTTTGATCACTTTGAATACGTTTTTCTCCAATCTACTTTTTGGCATAAATCTCACCTTAATAAAACTATAGTTTCAGTATCAAACTATCGAGATATTTAATATTTTTGACTTATATGCCGAAACTATATGAAGCCCGTTATATAAGCTTAGACTGACATTTCCATGTTTCTTTATTATAAAAAATTGTAATTAAAAAACCTTGGTATATGTGCAAATCCTCTTTTTCGCATTTCGGTTCACTTAAGATAGGGTGTGATGTAACTGACGAACATAATAAAAGGTAGATAGAAAACTCAATGTTCCGATTTCCTCAGAAGAGCACTGATTTTATCTCATATTAAGCCTTATAAAAATCTTTCTTGCTCGAAGATTCTTTGATTTCAGTACAAAGCTAATGCACATGGAAAACATGAAATGATGGACACACGATAAGTAAAAGCTTTTCTCCGAATAAGTTTTTCAATAAAAGTTGAATTTAAATCGGAATTTCTGTCACGATGACTTTTTCGTTTTTCTATTCCTTGCAATGAGTATTGTTTTCTCTAGCAAATTTTTACCAGCATTTTGTGAAGCTACGTGCACGTTTTAGCAGAGCGATACTCTTAGAATGTATCACCCACCCCGGATGGAAGCTGTATATTACCGAACCGCGACTCGGGTAATGTCTCGCTGCTCCGAATTTTCGGCTGCTATGCAATGTTCAGGCAGAAAGAAAACACACGAAAAAAACGGTACCTGCGTTGCATTCCAGCCTCGACTAGGCCTTTCGCTCCTCTGCGCAACGCCGTCGCAGCCCCGAGAGAAGGCGGATGGAATGCATAGCCAAACACACCTCCCAAATGAGGTGTGAAACGAGATTTCCGCAACGCTACAATGTGCCGTGCCTCGGCGAATCTGATCCCAGGCCGAACCGAGTAGGCCACCCCCGGCTCAGGGGACCCACGCGTAACCCGGACGAGTGTTCGACATTGGGAGAAGGCGCCGCCTTGGGGCGACGCCGGTTGGACCCTTACGGTCGAGGCGCAATTCCTTCGCTGTAAAGCCCCTGGGGGAAGTAATCACATTCTTTGAAGAATAATGCCTTTCCTTTTGCAGCGATCCCGGTGGTGCTACCGTCGACGCGCGAGTTTAAAAGAACAAAGAATAAGGTTAGAAAGTGAGCTCGCCAGAAATTTTCGCAACCTTTCTCATTCGGGGGCATTACTGGACGGTATTCCGGAGCACCTCCCGCGGTGTCTCGGAAGGTAGGAAGTGGACGTTGCACTGTGGCGCAGGAGGGAAGTCATTCAAAATCGTTACAACTCCGTTTCACTTAGCGATGAAGCGGACGCAAAGAGCCATCCTAGCCAATCCTAGCGCTGGGAACATATCACGTGACCGTGCACCCCACACGTCACTGCGCCCCTCCACAATGCAGAGTGACACTAATGCAGGGCAGCGTCGGGATGCAACTAAAGAGACCAAAACGAGCATACGAAGCATATTTTCGGCCAGTCTTCGAATACGGTAGTGCCGTCTGGGATACTTACACTGAAAAAGACGTTGACAAGTTGGAAAAGATATACCAGGACAGTCTGCACGCTTTGTTTACTCCAAGTACAGAGAGACGGCATCATCATCATCATAAATGCTACGAGCCAGCAATTTAGAACTATTCCGCATGAGACGAGAAATAGACCAATCTCACCAGCCAATTTGTGTACGCCGCCGCTGCTGCAATGCATCGAGGGAACTTTAGTCTTTGTGCACGTGCCACACCCACGCTAAAGCTCTGCACGTGCAGAGCACGAGAGGTCTCGGGCACTACCGCCTGCCTCCCGTCAACTAAAGCCCTGGCAGATCGCCACGAGAAGCGGCAGCCCACATAGAAAAGGTAGAGCGGCACACAACGAATAAGAGGAGAACCACGTGACGGGCGCCCCGCTGCGGCGAGCCGCCGAAACACATTTCTCCAGAGCGATAGAATGTCCGCTCGTGCTCCTCCCGTTCCTTGCGCTAACTCTTTTGTTCTCGTCGGGTTTGAAAACTATGTTTCCGGTCCTCGCCTCTGCAAAAGCTGTGCGCTGACGTCCAGGTTCCCCGAAAAATGCTCTGTGCTACCAGATCCTCGCGCTCCAAATCTGTGACCGGGCACTCTATGGCTCCGTTGTCGAACTGCCAGGCTCTGTGAGTATAGAGGAGGCTATGATTAAAGTTTAGCCGGCTTCAGTCATGCGCCGAAGGCTCGGTGATATTAAGGATCAACGACGAGCTAAAGTTTGAATATAAAATTCTACGTTGAACCCTGAATTTGAAAACGACCAGGTCGATTAAATCGCAGCAAAACGGCAAAAACCTGCAAAAGCCGAATAGACACCCTTGAGCAATATTTTTTTGGGGGGTGTGTGAAAACCATCGATTCTTGGAATTTATTGCCAAATGAGACTAAGAGCATGGAAACAGTGTCCTCCTTGGAGCATTCCATCGCTGCTTTGTTTAATCCATAAAATCGCAAACCACTCATTTTTACGTGATATATGTGATTAAAGATGGCTTTCAAGTTTCGCTGTGTTTTATTTTTTTTTTTTTTTACCATACGCTAGCGTTGTTTTTGTTACAAACAAAATTTTTACACCTGCTTGTTGTAGACTGTTTTTTTGCATTCTTGCGCATATTTTAGCGACGTCAACCCCTTCTGTAATGGCCCTCAAGAAAAAAAAAACTATCAGTATTTTAAATAAATAAAAAATGGCTTCGATGGCTGGCTCGTATCTTCTGCGGTTCATCGCAAGGTGAAATGGAGTACTTTTTTTTTTTTACCGATGAAGGTGTGTCTTACTAGTTAAAAAGAGTCTACATAAACAGTTGTTATTTAATATGGTTTACAGAAAACCTGTAAGGGGGTGAATTACTCTCGAATGAATTCATTTGCACACGGTGGCGTCAGAACGAGGTAATTCGTTCATAATCATAAGAACGCTTTCGTTCATAATAATAAGAATGTGAGAGCAAACATTTGTTTGCTCTCACATTTGTTCAGGAGCGGATTTAAGAAAAACTGTTGGAAAGAGGGAGGGGGGGGGGGAGGGTGCCCGCCCCGCCTCCCAAGTTTCTTAAACTTTTGTTTTATTAATAAATAGACATACACCAAAGTTAAGTTTTTCGTAAAATAGCAAATATTAGGTCAACAAAATTGATCTCGGCAACGTTTTGGCCGTAACGTCATATCTCAGCAGATACCCACCCCCCTACCCCTCCCCCTCCTCCCCTCCTATGACCGACCCATAAATTCGTGCTTGCATTCGTTACGAAAGTATTTTTGCGTAACGTGTGATATATTTAGGTTGAGCACTAAATACAGGTAAGCAACACCCGAAGGTTCGAAGGTTAACCGCCGAGCCCGTTAAATTAAGATCGGATGAAAAGAAACTGAATTGGAGATCTCCTTTGTGGGGTTTCCCTTTGTTGGAAGTACCCCGTAAAACAGAGCGTGTCTGTGGGTCCATTGAACGACGAGTTTATTGAATTAAACTGCCAACACGCTTTGTCCTTGATAAAGTCTCGTGTATCGGCGCCGCCTCACTGTGACAAGATTGCCGGTTGTGCTCCCCGCTGCCGCAATAGGCAGATTCACGGAAAGGGCACAGCATCAAACACAGTTCCATGCAGGAAGGCCCTCCCCCGTCGAGAGCCCCCGGTCCTTGTATAGGGCCGGCTGATGTAGCCTGCGTGAAACTGATGCTCCCGTGGTTGACAGTACGAGGTTCGTTTCCCGGAGGCGCGGACGGGACCAAGTATGGATGGTCCCGTAGAGTGTGCCGGGGGCAGGTCACCCGAGGAGGGCGAGGGAATACCCTCCACGTGGGCATACGGCCCCCAATCACATCCGGGTAGCGAGCCCCGACACCGTTTTCACCCAGGCCTGCCTGAGTTAGGCCCAGACTTCGGAAGTAATCCGTTACAAGTAACGGAATACTTGTAACTCGTTACTTTTTCAAGTAATTTTGTAATTGTCACGTTACTTTTTTTCCGAAATAATTTGTAATGTGATTTCGCTACAAAATATTGGTAACAGATTACTTTAATTACTCGTTACTTTTTAAAAATATGAGCATAATACAGTAACTAGAGCAATACGAGAAGAACGTTCAGCAGCATAAAGAGAGCAGGTTCAACAAAATAGAAAATATCAGGAAGGGGAGAATAGCCGAAAAAAAAAAAAAACATTTGTTTTGTATGACCGGCCACTAGAACCACTAGAAAAACGGGCAAGGCATGTACAAATATACGAAAGACAAGGATCAAGTAAGACAACGCCGTGTAGGCTCTCCATCGCCTTCCATGGTGTTTTTCTTCTCCCGGGCAGGACAAAGCTCTTCGTGTTTATTTGCTTTTGTCTTCTACACCATTTTACCCTTTTCAACTTCTTCGACGTCTCCCGCCACCTGCAGAGACATCAAACGCGGGTCCCTATCCCCTCGATTCGCGGGTTCACAACTCGCGTAAAGGCTGAACTCCATGGAACGAATTATGTGACGAATAACTGGCGAACGCCGCCCGACGGCACGCTCACTTTGCGCGCGACGTAGCAGCCACTGTGTTGATTCCACGCGCAGAGCAAAAGCCGCCGGGCAAAATTCGTCGGTTATTCGCAGCATATTCGTCCCATGGAGTTCAGCCTTAACAGAAGATGTAGCCTCGCGCGAGGGGGTCGAATTCTCTTTGTCTTTTATGTGAATCAGAGCCGTTTATTGAGAGAGTTTGGCCATACATTGGTTTGAATAGGCGAGCATCTCGGGCCAACCACAGGCCGCGAAACAGCCCCTAGCGGTGGTCGCGTGCTCTAAATTTGTGCCACGACTATACTTCGTTTCACCTTATGTGCGAGCGAAGGCAAAACTGGAAGCGCGAGCACGGAAGCTCCGTGCGTTCAGGCTTTGCTCGAGCGCGCGAGCTGGGGAGAAATGCAAAAAGCGCTGGTCTCGCGCTTCTAGCTTTGGCTTCGCTCGTAGGTAAAGTGAAACGAAGTATAATTTGAGCCGTGCCGAGCGGAACTCCGCGTCTCAAGACGCTCGCGCACCCCACCCTTTGCACTGCTTTCTTTCAGCCAGTCTCAGGACGCTGTTCTAGCAGTGCAGACAAAGGCATGGGCACGAGCGCGTGGCTTTGGAAAGTGCCTCCTATGCACGAGGTCTCGTACAAACAATAGCGTTTCGCTGATCTAGGCTCACGCGCCTGTGCCTTTGTCTTCACTGTCGACATTTGTGAGATGGAGTAGAGGTCTCCTGATTGGTCGACGCTGTGTCACAAATTTAGTTTACGCTCTAAGCGTGGGGGGAATATTCGGCGCTGGCGGCGGCCTTTGCTCCGCCTATTGTCCAAACTCTCCTAATATACGGCTCTGATGTGAATTTGAGTGCTCTAGCACGTTTTTAAGATACGGCTGAAAGGCGCCCGGCGCGAGGCTAAAGGCGCGTTCACACCGGCGATGCGATCTAATCGCGCCATAACTTTCATCAGAAAAGCGACCATCGCGGGGAAAAAGCCACGCGATTCGAGCAGTCGCTATGTGACCCGACTTTTTGCGATGCGACCTAGGCGCGGAGCGGCTGAGCCAATCAGAGGCGGTCGGAGCGAGAGTTTTCGAGAAGCAATCATGAGCAACCCGCTCATCGCGACCGCCAGTGTGGCCATCTAATATTTTTTCGATGCGATCTAGTCGCATTGCGCGACTGCTGCCTATCGCCGGTGTGAAAGCGCCTTAAGAGCATCGTCTTCAAGGGTATGGACGATACTTCTTTTGGTTTACTTCTCTGGGCATGGTGGTCGAGTCCACTCCTCACATTACAAGGGGGGGGGGGGGGGGGGGGTAGGCTATCTAAAAAGTGCTGGCAGAGAGAGAACGCGTAAAAGTGGTGTGATCCTCCAATGTTTCCTGACACTGATGGCCATCGCTTCTCTCGCTACCTATGACCTCCCCTACCCTTGCCTCCACGAATATTGGTATGAAAGTGAGAACCGATGAACGATCGATAACCCGTAACCGCCACTTTTTCTCTGATTGGTCGAGTTTTCGGTCATGGAGTGTCCGTCGTCTCCATGGCCATCTCTCAATGAGTTGCTCAAAATTCAAGGCATTAAAGAGAACGAAATCCTAGAGTTCCAATGTATAATTTGCTTGCCAAAAAAAACAACAACACAGATTGTCATCAGCAAGAAGAACAAACTCTAATCTACGTAAACACATCAGGGTAAGCTGGGACACATGCATTCTGCATTTGCTATACATTGTAACGGTAGCACCAAGTTTGTCTTTTTTTGTGAGTAACAGGCAAAACACCCGAGTCAAAAGGGAACTTTCGTAGATCGCTTCCTTTGCTCCGAATCTCGCAGCGGAGGTTAACGCTGCTACTGAGCATGCGCATCGCTAGCTTTGTCTGCACAATTCCAAGGATCATTTCCGGAGGCCATAAGCTATCGGGATGGCGGGTGTGGTTGCAGCTTTCAATGCCTTGTCAGCCTACAGGTGAACGGAGTGCATTTACATTCTTTGTCTTAAATACAATATTTTATTTTTACAAGGGCCACCATAATACGGGCGTATGAGAACTGAAAAGTAGTGTTGCAAAAAAGTTTTGAAAAATATTGAAATTGTTTCTACTGTTTTCTGGATAAGAGTACAGAAAAAGTAACGTGGAAGTAATTCGTAACGTAAGGAGTAAAGTAATCCATTACTTTTCAGCCAAAGTAATTTGTAACCGTAATCCATTACATTTGAGACTCGGTAATTTGTAATTGTAATCCATTACACTTTTTCAAGTAACGAGCACAAGTCTGGCTAGGCCTAGTTAGGGATACAAACAACACGTGGTTCCCAAACTTTGAATAGAAAAATCTCGTTTCGCGGGAAGGGATTTTTTAAGTAAAACTTTATACTATTGTGTTGACCCAAAACTCCGCCGGCATTGAATTGACCGCGAGGCTTTCTTTCAGGACCCCTCATCTCCTTTCCTTCTCTTCTTGGTACTAGAACGTCTTCCCAGTATCCTTGTGGCCCGCAGATTCCTGGAGGCTGGGGAGCACCACAGACGTATCCTGTCTTCTTTTTCTACATATGGCCCAAGAAACCTCAATTTTTGTCAGACGCCGAAGAAAGACACCGAAAGACACAACGTCAGAGGGTATCGAGTAATATGGAGGAGCCAGCACAGTGAAGAAAGCGCAAATACCTCCATCAATTTTCACTTATTAAAAAAAGTAAACAAGAATTAAAAAATAAAGCACCTCGAAAACACGAACCCTACGTATATGCCCCGATTTTTCCGAAATCTGCTCTCGTCCGTTTCGACACCGCGAGCATAAGGGTAAAATTCCGAGTCGAGAGCTGAAAGCGTCCCCCCGCAGCGAGGACTCGCTCGCTCGCAGCTGCGGCGATTCCAATCAGCCGCCAGGACACGCACCGGCGGGCTCGTCGCTGGCGGCGACCGCGTCGGCCCTCCTCGGCGCTTTCCGGCTCGGAGAAATGAAGACGCAGCGCCGGGGATTCGGAGCCGCGGTCGCTCGTCGGCAGAGCGTCCTCGGCGAGGGGAAGCGCTCCCTTCGACGCTCCCGACCTTTAATCCGGAGCGGCCGAGCGGAAAATCGACGAGAAATATTTGCCCTCCCGAGTGGCCCAGACTGGCGGGCACCGGCGGGGATTTGAGCTCGGGCTCCGACGCTAGGAATGGGTGGCCATCAATTACTGCGCAGAAGCGCTCTATCCCGCTCGCTCAAGAAACAACGGGGGACCCGGAGCAAAAAAGGCGACAGCGCTGGGGTCGAGCTCCATGACGCCGATATCCCCGGTCTGGCTTCTGCACTACCGGCAGAACAAATAAATGTCGGACGGAGGTCACTCGAGTAATGTACAAGCTCAGCGAGGCAGCACGATGTTCTTTTTCTTTGCACAAGCACGAATACATTCTCTGAGTACCGTAACTTCTTGCTCGCTTAAAAAGTACATAGGTGTACGTTAGTGGTTACCGAGTTGACGCAAACAAGAGTTTAAGTGTAGACAAGGCTAATGGCACACACGGTCCTTAGAAAATTAAGCAAAAAACCCGCTTACTCCGTGTTCAATGGAGTAGTAACTAATTAACGTAGTTTTTTTTTTTTTGTCCGCAAAAAAAATAAATAACGATGTTGTTGTTATTTTGGGTAGCGAGGTCTCTTTTCGTAAAAATGTCACAGGTTACAATGAATAGCCCAAAAATGCTACATGACGCCCTTCCTAGTACACGCCTTGGGTGAAAGCAGCCGCGGGTTTTCCACCCAAACTAAACGGCGGAAAGCGTTCGGAAGACGGAGGCGTCGAGGGGACCCGAAGGGACATCTTCAAATCCGCGTCGAGACTTTCAAAAATGACGCAAAAGGCGCCCTATTGATTGTGAGGGCACGCTGCTGCCACCTCGTGAAAACAATGGCTCCTAATGCGACAGCTGTCACCCTTCGAAGAAAAGCGAGGCGACGGCGAAATCCCCGGATGTCCCTTTCGGAAAGCGACGGAGCAAGCAGCCGATCGCGCCCGCGGCTGCTTTCCCGTACGATGCCTTCAGCGACGCAATTCCTTCGCAGGTTTCTAGTGGTGTGCTGTGGGGCCTGCAACCGGAACGAAGTGTTTCGGCTTTTTACAGCGGTAGCTGTTAGTGCCACGTTCGGTCAAAATCTGGCGTAATCCTTACTCAAGAAATACGTCATCACGAGAAGAGAGCGCTTTAACTCTTCACATCGCCATCGCCCCTCGCTTTGCTCTTGTTCGTTCGCTGGCGTTGAAAAGATTTGGAGAACAGCGGCGTTGCCCTTGCAAAACCAGGCCATCTACCCACGGTGAGGCTGGCTATCGGAATAGTCCTTCCTCCATCTTTCTCGGCGTCGGTTCGAACTATGTACATGATGGCTCACCGGTTTAAGTCCGAGGCTGGGAGGCCTGTGCAAGCAGGTAAACAGATAGGTGATCCAGCAGCCCCGCTGCACCAAGAAACGTGCCGACAGGCTCACCACGTGCAAGACTGTGCAGATCTTTACATGCCCATGTCCTGTGGCGCTGAATACATCGGCCAAACGGGTCGCTGCTTAAACGTCCGGCTCCGCAAGCATCACAGAGAAGTAGAGGATACGCCAACACCAACAGTAAGCACCCGATCAACACGCAAAGACGGGAATGTCGCGGCTGCGCTCCCGGCTTTGCCGCCACGACGACGATGGTAAATCCTGACCGCGTCGGGAGAGAGAATATAGAAGCCTTTTGAATGGTAACGAGCCCACAAGTCATAGCGTCATCGTCTCTTTCGCTCAACGAGACCTCGGAGCCCCGGCGGCTCGGATGATGCCCTTTTATCCCCAAATCCCCCCTGCCCCTTCTTTCTTCCAATGCTTGAAAGTCCTGGCCTCAGCAAGTGCCCCCCCCCCTCCCCCCTTCCCCCAAAACAACTTCCTGGCTAGGGGCCTGCCGCTAGCCCACTATGCCACCGATCCCCTAAGAGTATCTCTCCAGGTCTAGAAAGAATATATGCACGGTTTTTAAAGAGCAACACAAGGACGAAGTTGGGAAGAAAACAATGGCTCGGTTAAAAATGAGTTTAAAAACCACAAGTCAGAAATGTCTCTTCAAATAGTTATAAATAGAAGTGTGACTTAGCAGGTGGTGGTATCGAACTCCCTAATTGATAAATATGACTTCATCTGAAGCGGAACTCTGACTCGCTCAAGTCTGCCTCAACACCAAGTTTGATGTGAAAACGCCCAAGCTGGCGTTCGCGTTCCATAAACGCTCCCGCGAATTTCTTTTGTCAAATCCCGTTCAAGTCGCCAGCGGTCGCGGTGCCCCCCGCCTGGGAGTGAGATTAGGCTGCAATTCTTCTCTTAAATGCTGCTTCACACTTCAAAAAGAAGTTAATTCTTTAAATTTTCTTCCTAGCATGCCTTTACGAAAGGCAAATCGTGAAAGATGCTTGATGAGCAGTTTTAGAAACTAACGTTGTACGCGTCTTCTAGAAAAGCGCGCTCTCACATTTGGTATTTGTAGACATAATTTGGTATTTGGTATACTTGGTATATATTTGGTACACATAGTTTCAACCCCACGTGACCATGAAAAAGGGGAGTGAGCGCGACTAAAGCCGGTCAATTCTCGACAGGCCGTTTTCGGCCTGAAAGAAAAGAAATTTCGAGCCACAAATTCTGGAATAGCATCCTTTATACTGACAAAGCCTGGCAGACCGCCACGAGAAGCGGCCGCCGAAATTGCAAAGGTAGAGCAGCAGACAACGTATGAGAGGAGAGCCACGTGACGGGCACCCCGCTGCGGCGAGGCGCCGAAACACGCTTCTCCCGAGCGATGGAATGTCCGCTCGTGCTCCTCGCGTTCCTCGCGCTACCGCTTCTTTTCTTGTCGGGTTGAAAACCATGTATCGGGTCCTCGCCGCTGCAGAAACTGTGCGCTGACGTCCAGGTTCCCGAGAAATGTTTTGTGCTACCAGATCCTCGCGTTCCAAATCTGCGACCGGGCACTCTATGGCTCCGTCGTCGAAATGCCAGGCTTTGTGAGAATAGAGGGGGCTATGGTTCTGGGTATACTTCGTGTCAGCCTGACCGCTCATTCACACTGGAAGCCGATCCGCGTTCGCAAAGCGGTTGCGAACGCGGTTGTATAAAGATCCAGTACAATTGCACGCGCACTTGATGTCATCGAGTGCGCGTGCAATTGTACTGTATCTTTATAAAACCGCGTTCGCAACCGCTTTGCGAACGCGGATCCGCTTCCAGTGTGAATGAGTGGTTGGTCCAAACCATAGAGTTATTACAATAAACGCTAGAGGCTCAGCTGGCGCTAGTGTCTACGGGACTTCCGGTTGCAAGTTGAAGCAGACAGCATGCAGTCTACTTTTTCAGTCTTCCTGTGTATTCCTATGGGAAAACGCGCGTAAATTTTGTCTCTTCGCCGGAAAATAACATGAATAACTTTTGTTATTTCGGTTGTACCGGATAGTATGTACCTTTATTAATACGGTGAAAGTGTAATTGCTTTAGTTACCGCATTTTTTCTTTACGGCTGAACGATGTTAAACTTCGCTATATTTCAGGCCCAAACCTCCGTTCCATGGCAGGTATGTAGAAACGAGCGACGATTCTAAGCAAAATAACGATCGAAAGGAATGCAAAGTGTGTTAAAAGTTCGCCAGCATTCCGTTGGTGCTTATATATTGTTAATATGCCCGTCCTGTCACTATATGAAAATCACCCCGTCGTGCATCTTTACCAGTGGTTAAAAAAACGTTTGATACGTTAAGAATAAAGTACGTGGGCTACTAAAGGTGTGTTTTCTTATTATTTCCTATGTCGGGCAGTTTTTTATCGGGCACCTGTTCTCTGGCTTCTCCCTATTTGCAAGGATTTGGAGCGTGCGGGTGATGACTTGAACCCAGAACAAGCATCTTCGCACATATTCATGAGCAGAAAAAGTAAAGCTGTACTTATTTATTGCAAATCGGACTATATTACGTGACTTTCAATTTATTTTGATCGTCTGCAAGCACAAGGAGTTACTTATCCAGTGTTACCGCGTAGTTCTTGCCGTCTCTCTTCGTTTTCCACATGTCCTTCGTTCGTTTGGCACGTATATCCCCCATGTTGGAAAGCGCCGACGCCGCGTTCGCGCTAACAGTGTCCGACAGTGCACATAAATACACGTACGAAGTAGTTTTAACACCGTTTTTCATGCCACGAATTTCAAATAAAAATGCTGTAACTGACCAATTATTTCGTCTGCGTGACTGAGAAATGTTCCAATGTGCCTAGTACGTGCCAATTATTCGTGATATTTGCTCTTATAATCGAGCGCAGAGAGAAAATGCACTCGCTTTTTCCCATAGAAATGGATTACCGGAAGTCAATTTCTGACTGCTTGCTGTCTGCTTCAAAATGCAACAGCGCACTAGCGCCGCCTGAGCCTCTAGCGTTTATTGTAATAACTCTATGGTCCAAACGCAGCCGATTCTACAAGTGCGAGCTTGTGGCCCTGAAAAGTGCTTTCAGTGCAGGAGCACGCATGCTTGGTAGGGACGCTGAAAGCCCTGAGCTCGGTCGTGAAGCTTCTGCTACGCTCACACTCAAAATGAAACAGAGTATAGCTAAGCTCTTATAAATGACATTAAAAAAAAAAAAAAAAAAAAAAAAAAAAACTTCGCCGAGCATAAATATTATGTAAGTGTCCGTTTAAAGGGGCGATGCAACAATTTTCGTACTTTGCGCAAATACCGGTTAGAACGGATCCCTGTCGTTAATGACCTAGGAAACAAGCGTCGTTTTTCACCCCACGCAATAGAAGTCCCAGAAACAAATTAAAAAAAAAAAAACGAGCAGCGTTCACCCCCTCAACTAGCAGCCAGAACAAGCGGCCACGTGATCTGGAGCCGATTATATGCCGCCAATGTTGATCATAGCCACGTGCTGGGGTTGGGAAAGCACAGGACACGCGCTGAGTTCCAGACAATGTTATGGCTCGGCTATTGTCGTCATTGCAGCGATTGGACATGGGCCACTACCCGAATGCTTCTCGAGCTAGTAATCATCACGAGACCAAATTGAGTGCCCACGCAATGCTCGGGTCCAATCTATGAACAGCATTCAAATATTGTCTTATGGGTGTACTGCGATCCCCACTTTACGTCATCTAATTTTGCAAAGGAGAGATTGAATGAAAATGATCGCTTTTGTCTCTGACATTACACCGCAACAAAGACGTTTCTTGGCCAGTGGCTTTGCGTGCGAGTAACCTTGAATCCCACTAGTGCCAGTAAGCTCGTGTAAAATGAAAAACATTCCAATTGAATAACGCTGCACCGCCCCTTTGGCAGCATGAAGTTTTAACCCACCGAAACGCGACACAGTGCAAGCAGGTCGGAACACTTTGCTATTCCCATGTCGTGCAGTGGGGCACTATCAAAGGTACTGCTGCGAAAGTGCTACCCCTGGAGACCTATGTTGCGCTTTTTGGACTCCCATGGTGACTAGGGAGAAGGAAGTGACGTCAACAACGCAAAAAACGCAGATTGGATGTTTCTTCTGCGGAAATTTGTAATCAGCGACTCTAATTATTCAATATACAATCTGCGTTTGCTGCGTTGTTGACGTCACTTCCTTCTCCATAGTCGCCGTGGGAGTCCAAAAAGCGCAACATAGGTCTCCTGCAAAACCTTTTATTTGCAGCAACACCCAGAGCAACGAATCCACTTTGTGTCCAGTGGCTCCGACATTTCTCGCCCCAAAGCGGCGGCGCGGCGAATTCTTTGGGCGGGCGAGGCAGCGTCCACGTTCTACGCGTGGTATAGCTCAGTGCTCCACAGCGCGATCACGCGCGGCAAGCAGAGCGGGTCTCATCCCCGAGCACCGTCGGCCATCAGCGCGGCGCCGGTCCTCGGACACGACCGCCCATAAATCCGGCGTGTCGTTGGAGCGGAGCGCAGTAAGCATTCTTTACGGGCCTCCCTCGCGCCGGCGGACGTCCCGGGGACGGGCGTTCGTAGTAACGCTTCACTTTGTCACGGGGGATTGCCCGCGCTGAGCAGGCAAGCAACCGTAACACTGACGTATGCGCGCCGACTGTGGACAGAAAACAAGCGCTTTGTCCCGAGCGTCGGGCGCGTCGCCACCTCGGCGATGGGGGCCAGCCCGCGTCCTCCCTCAAACTCGCCGAACGGCCGAGGTCATCCGTCCTCGGGCGTCCGTTATCGCCGGGGCAAGCGCTCAAAAAATGCCGGCCGAGACAGCCCTCCTCTATCCGAGCGACAAAAAAAAAAAAAAAAGTGCTCTTTGATTCATGAGTTTTGTCGAGTGAAAAGCGGCGTCCATTCGCGCCTGTAGAGCTCCTATTCGCACTTTGCGAAGGTGCAGTTGGCCCCGTGAGGATTCTGAGCTAATCTCATCACCGTCGCGAAAAAGATCAAAACGCAACGAACCTGCCTGTTGTTCTCTGCTAGGCTGGCATGTGGCCTGCAATAAGGAATGTACGAGTCGTCGCAGATACTATCTGTCGGGATATTCGAACGGGGTGCCAACACTGTGATCTTATTTCCCAAAAAAAGAAAAAAAGAGGGGAGGGTAAAAAAAAAAAAAAAGAAACGCTTCAAATGCGCGAGGAATCCGGCTTCACGTTCGGACAAAAAGCGCCGCTCTTTTTAGTGAGGCGCCATTATTGGGACCCGTAACGCAACGTGCCTTTGCTGGAAACAGATCGTCAGTTAGTTGTGATGTAACGCAGAATCCGTCCATAATACTAGTAATATATGTGTTGTATGTGTGTTTAAACAGCCGGAAGTTAGGCAGCCTTAATGGGCGTCTGGTGTCTCAGCTGTGAATGACAAACTTAGCTAGCGCAGTATAACGTCCAGCCGTCGGTCTTTAATGTGCACCACGCAGTAGTGATACACGATTGCACCCCGTTACGATGCTCATCCAAAAAAAATAAAACAGGGGTGGGGACCAAACCCAGGATCCTTGGGTTCTGCAGCCCGAGATTTCGCTACACATGCTCCAAGCTGATGTGTGCTGACCCCGCTCCCCCCTCCACCCCCTCCCCCCCCCCCCCCCAAAAAAAAAAAAAAAAAAAAATGAAGGTACATTGTTTTGCCAGTGACATTGGAACAGCGGTAGAGTACGGGTAGAATTTTTTTCTAATGGGAGCACGACCACACAACACTATCCCCCCCCCCCCCTTTGCCTCCGCCACTTTCCGTCGCCCCTTCACCTACCAAACACTTCCGAACCCCTGCCCTTAGCATTTTAAGGCTAAAAAAATCTTGCAATAAAGTCAACTTGCGAAACCACCCTTTTGCCCATTCGGGTCCATGTATCTGTGTTTGAGCAATTGCACAGAAAATACAACAGAAAGAGAGTGAACTTTAGTTCCCTCTCCTTTTGGGCACTTTTCTTTTTTTTTTTTTTTGAACACCTCGCGTCCAGGAGGAAAATTCACCAACCTACCCAACTCACCGCGCCGAGAAACGGAGAATGGCAACTCAGCGAACGAAGTATGGTTTCCAGATACCTAAATTTGCAGTCCTACATAATTTAAATAATTTTTATAATTATAATGTGGATTTTGAGTGCAAAGCTTTTAAAGATTTGCGCACGTATTTTTAACCTAACTTCTATTTTGTTGTTTTCTTTCTTTAATTGTTTAAAATCTGCAGTCATGTGAATTTCAATTGTTGCTTTCTGTCTGTGTGAATTACCTTTTTCTGTATTTCCTAGACGATTGCAGCTGACCCTTGTAGTGGCCTGAGGACCAGTCAAGCGGCATATTGCAGCTTTATTCATCGGGTTTCGACAGAATAATCGATAAAAATATAGATTTCTTACTTTTATTAAGATACAAGGCTTCAAATGTGTCACCAAAACGACGAAGTCGCGATGTATGGCATTTTGTTTCATTTATTGCATAAAATATGCCAAAGCAGTTTCGTTCAAAAGAAAAAAATAGGCAATTTGACATATATTTACAACAAAAAAAAAATCACTGGGGGTGTTTTTTTTTTACTTACTTATTTAGAACAACCGACAGAACCGCGTACAAAAATCAAGCAACGTTGAATTTACCTTGCGCTACATCACAACTTTTGTGGAGAAAAAAAATGTTTCAAATAAATATTAAAATATGGTTTTCTTTATTGCGGAATTGAGACTATAAAATAACATTTTTTGAAGCGAATAAAAATGCACACCGCGACACGCGTGCTCGATTTCAAATGAAAGTACCCCTACCCCAAAACTCAATATAACATTTCGCTGCATGGATCATAAAATTGGAAATCAAGCTGGAATTGTTTCTAGAAAACTGAAATTGAAATTGCAGACAAAGGAATAATTTGTGAAAACCTGAAATCCAGATAAAATCCAAGGAGATTTCCAGTTCCATAATCCAGACAGTGAAAAGCTATATTAGGTTTTGCCGTAGTAACCCAATTGTGAGTGTCGTGAGTGCACCGCTCTGTGCCTGGAGAGACGCGCACTAATTAGCCGATCATATAATGTCGTTCCATAAAAAGTACACAAACGTTTATGATGTGGCAAGTATATAAGATCATGATCATCTTTCTAAACCAGACGGAGGTGTTTTTCTTTCTATATCGAACGCGGTTGACCTAACAGATGTCAAACGTTGTATGAACACACAGGGAACTGCTTGCAAGAAGTGAAGGTATGCATGAGAACAGGTTCTGAAACATAATATTCTAAACCATGAGAAAGGAAAATAACGGACACCCGTTATTTCCTTTTTCCCTGTCCCTGGGTTCAGATTATTAACTGTATGGTACGTTCTCGTGAGGTGCGCCACATACTTTGCACAAGTCATTACCTGCGAAATACTTGCAGCTTCCTATCTGTTTTATCGATGTCGGTGTCCCCGGAGACAAAAGCCCCAGGTGGAAAGTAGAAAAAAATGTCCCCGAAGAATTCGTTATCTCTGGGTTTCCTCAATCCTCATGGCCTTTGAGCGGTCCGGTCATATGTCCTTGGGAAAAAAGGCACCGTGTGGCAAGTAGGAAAAAACGGCCCTAACAAATAAGGAAATATACGATACCCCGAGGTACACATCGCGACACTGTTAGCGCGAATACGACATCGGCGAATTTTCACATTTTACTTAGAAAGAGTATTAGTGAGAACGAAGTTTTAACGTCTGCATTATATCCCCAAATAATCACATTCACTACCTATAATAACTTTGATTACAATTAACTTTCGTGTTCTATAAATATTTATTTTACAATGACAAAAAACAACAGAAACAGTTGATGTGCAATGTTACAAAATAAGGAATGAAATGAGAGACTCTAGATCAGGGTTTCCCCAGGAATTGAAATTAAGGGGGGGAAGGAGGTGTCTAAATTTTTAGGGGGGGGGGGGGGGGGGGTAGGAGTGGAGACATTGAGAATAGTGGAGTCGTTGCGAATTAAGGGGCTGCCTTCAGAAAAACAAGGGGGGATGTACACCCCCCTAGGGAGTGTGTAGGGAAATCACTGCTCTAGATTCATACACAAAGTTAAAAGCGGATCGTACGGCCGACGACACACACGAAATTTTCAATTCCGATTGCCTCAGCGGCGTACCTTTCGCAGAGGTTGTGAAGACGGCGTTGCATTTCGACGAGTGTGAACTCAGGTCATTTGTGACCGGACAATGACAGGACCGCTCGAAGGCCATGAGAATCAAGGAAAACCCAGGAAAGCGGAAAAAAATGTCCCTTTGGGGATATTTTTTTCTACTTTCCACCTGGGGCCTTTTTTCCGGGGACATATTTTCCGGGGACTTTTTTTCCGGGGACATATTTTCCGAGGACGTTTTTTCCCGGGACATTTCTTCCAGAACCCGTACATATCTACCTTAAAATCAATGTTCATAAGCAATAACAATGAAGGTATTATAATGTCAGATTCTAGCATGTTTGGCACACTTGACTAAGCTGCTTTATTTCGAGTGCTTGAAGATAGTTTCTATTTTCCTGATTACAGTTTTGTCATTAAACTGGAAGTGTACCTCGACTTTGGTAGTGGAAGCCGAATATCCCCTACGCGAAACAGTCCTGGCTAGGTTTTTGCCCCTCGTCAGTTAGCTTCATGATGTGACTCCGTAGAACTAGATAATTCTACATATCTCCTTGATGGTGGACAAACCTAACGAGTGTTGTCCCAGCACAAGTTTAGTTTTAGTTGCCACATGGCCGTTGAGACAAAAGGAAATGGTAGGCCACTTCGTCAATCACTGAGACTTGGATGTCCACCGTGCGAGATTGAAACTTGATCGTTGCAATCCCACTCATTCAATGCATTCTATGAATGCCTGCTTTGGGTAGATGCCCTTTTTGATAAAGGAAATAAAAGCTACAGTATTAACACGAATTGTTACCCTTTAACTGCATAACTTGCGCGAAGCTAACATTATGAAGTTCGAAATGCAGTCACAATTCTTGTTTTTAGGGCTGATTAGTTTGGTATGCCAATCAATACCAACCTTCCTTTTATTTTTTAATATTTGGGCTAATTGGTTATTTGTCGTTTTATTTCATGTTAAGAATGCAGGCCCAAAAGGAAGTCAGGTGTATCCTAATTGCACCAGGTTTTCTTATGCCTGCGCTTTTATGCGCAAAACATTGGCTCTTTTCTTTGTTTTCGAATTCTCGCTGTCCAAGGAAGGTGGAGCTTAGGAAGCTCGACCCTCATTGAAACTAACTGCGGATGAATGAAATGACGAGAGAGGGAGAAAGAGAGAGAGAGAGAGGGGGAAATAAATGAAGGTGGTGGAGAGATTGGCAGCCTTAGAAACGGCGCCAGAAACTCTACAACTTGAAAGTGAAAACAATAAAATTATGATGATGTAACAAGAATGAAGAAATGCGAAAAAAAGAAGAAAGAGAAAAAGAAGAATCACAAATGTGACACAGTCACAGAAGCACAAACAAGAAGCGGGTGGCTATAGTGTATCACAAAGCCATTACTAAAAGGCACCCCACAAAATAGGTGAAGTACAAAAGTTATCCTTCAGCTAGCACTGTATACTTCTTCGCTAATTGTCCGCTGTGAAGATACACAACACTTCCACGCACACACTGTTGCGTTCCTCACTCGTACACGTGATCACAAACATACACAATTATGGGTGGGTCAATGTCCCAGCGCTTGATAGCTGTATAGGAGACATATATATTTTCCAAAATCGCAAAGTCCTATTGCGAGTTTTGCGGTATGGCCAAGGGCACAGTATTTTTACTAAAGATAGGGAACTTCTATCCAGCAGTCCAAGACGAATATTCATCCTGTGCGTTTCAGTGGCAAAGTGTGTGAACTCTAAAATAATGTGATTAAAATCTTCCAATGGATTACGACATTTACACGTTGGAGACTCACGTTGCCGAATTCGGTGCAGAAAGCTGCTTGTAAAAGCGTATTCAAGTTGTAGTCGGTGGAAGAGAGCATCGTATTTTCCATATTGTTCCGGAACAAGGTTGTAGCTAAGTCCAGGGTTAATGCAGGGAAGGAGGGCATCAAAAGAGTTTTCGGTGAACCATTGCTGTTTGGAGAGTTCCTCTCGAAAGTGCCGTAGTAGGAACTCGGTATCCGCAATTGTGAAAATGGTCAGTTCCATTGTGTCCCGAGAATAAGCTTCGCCAGCCAAGCGATCAGCTTCGACGTTTCCAGTAATGTCGCAGTGACCCGGAATCCATTGAACGCTTATTGAATGCGTACTCTTCTGCATTAACTATGGTTGTTTAACTTTGTATAAAACTAATCCCAAGAAAGACTTCATGGTCGTAATTTTCAATAGTTGTAATCCATTCTTGGAATATCTTAGTATCACCCAGTTTTCTGCCTGATTGCGTGCAACTCAGCCGCTGTTAAACACGTATAATGTGAAAGCCTAAAGACATTGCTTACACTAAATTTCGGAATGGTGAAAGCAGTTGTTGAACCATTCTTTGAAGTTGATCCGTCTGCATAAACATGAACAGCATTGTTGGAGTATTGTTCCACATGATCCAGAAACATAGCTTTCTCAACAGGAGAGTTAACAGATGCTTTGGATTCAATAGCTAAAATATTTGTTCGTACGCTCAGCGGCGGTTTGTATACGGGGACACTCCAAGTCAGGGTTCTAATGAACATGAGGGGGTACGTAAATTGACAATGTTATTTGAAGCTTGCAAAAGTGGCATTCCGTGCGCGGTCGAAGGATTTCTTGACACAATCGACGCTCACCCTCATGTGTGTCTAAGCGAAGGGAATGCCGACATGCCTCATTTGGCACGAAGGCGGGACACGAGGGGATCTCGGGCCTCCGCATAAACAAGGTCAGAAGAAGTTACTCGAGGGACATCTAGACATATGCACAGACTTCGTGAGATCCTATATTTCTAGCGCTTTTCTGATGTTGGTGAAAGCCCATGCAGGACTGGCATTGAAAATGCGATCCTCTGTCGTACGACAGCTGCATGGAGATGTAGAAGACCAGATGTCGACACCCCAATCTAGCACTTGCCGCAATATGTTGAAGAACATTGACGATGGCGTTTATTTTTCTTTCAAGCATATCGATATGTACAGACGATATAAGAGGACAGTCCAGCACGACACCAAGAATCTGTGCCATTTGCCGCGTTCGATGTTTTGGCTTTGGATGATGAGTTTAAATCCTTTGAGGTGTTTTCTCGTGAAAGGCAGAGTTGCGAATTTCTAAGCGGAAATTTCCATACTCCTTTCGCGAAGGTATGTGGATGTCTCATCAAGACCGGATTGCAATTGAGCTTGTAATAGTTCAGAGGAAGAACCGTACGCCCATATATTGCCACGCGCTTCTCCGAGCGAGCGCGAGCGTGGCCGAATGGTTACCGTGCTTGGCTATTGCGCGGAGGCTCCAGGTTCGATTCCAAGGAGCGGAATGTTGTTTTACTTATTCTTTAAACTCAGCGTTCTCGTAATTCGAGAACCTTCTTGTTCTACGTCGAATGTTCCAGAAACCCATCATTTTTTATTCGAGACTATATACCGAGTAATATCTTTTATTCGAAACAGATTTATTTTTAAAAGCGTCTTTACTGCTACGTGAATGCCGTTGTCGCTATATGTTTCTTTAGCTCGGCGGATACTCGAGGGGCGAACAACCGTCACCACTGATCTCAATGACAATTGCTGGATCGCGTTTGCCCGCTCCGCGAATGCGGTCACTGGCGGCCATCTTTAGGTCGAGTTATATCACCTCTAGCCAAGATACAGGTGCTGAAGCCACTTGGCAGCCACCATCATCTATCCATGGCAGACGGCGTTTTGGCAGTTGTGGTGGCAGGCTGCCATCAAAATAGCGTGGGTGATATTCCGTGATTGATTGAAATTGTTTGACGAAACATGTTTTTAAAACCCGGCGTGAACTGTAGCCCGTCTTTGAGGATGCGGTGAAATTTTCACGAAATCGCGCAGCACCGGGGAAAAGCAGCACAGCACGCATCGAAAGTCGCATCAAAAAGAGCATCGACAGCAGACGCCGGTACGTAGTCTGCTTTCGATGCGAGCTGCGCTGCTTTCCCCCGGTGCTGCGCTTTCGTAGAACTTTCGCCGGGTCCTCAAAGACGAGGCTACCGTTCACGCCGGGTTTCAAGACTCTGCTTCGTCGAACAACTTCAATCAAGCACGATATATCACCCACGGTACGGCGTACTAGATCTACGGCTATTTTACGGCAGCCTGCCGCCATTGCGCTGTCCGCCATATTACTATGATGGCTAGAGATGATATAACTCGACCTAAAGATGGCCGACCGTGGCCGCATTCCGGTCCATAGGCAGAGCTGGTCAAACGCGATCCAGCAATTGTCATAGAGATCAGTGACCGTCACAGTCTGGTGAGTAATTAACGATGCTCGTTAATTAACTTTTAATTAGTGCTCATGATCTTATGGTTCCCATTAGAAACTTACTGAGCAATATCAAAAACCACCAAATCAACTCTTTCTAGGACAACTTGAAGCTCATGGGAAACCCGGGGGCGCGCCAAAGTTGCCACTCGTGAAGCAGGCGCAAGGCTAGCAGTGGCGGAAGGCGATAACAATCTAATCATCCGCGTTCCGCCAATGCTGCCTTTGCGCCTGCTTCATGAGTGGTAACTTTGGCGCGCCCCCGAGTTTCCCACGAGCTTCAAGTCGTTTTAAAAAGGGTTGATTTAGTGGATTTCGATAACGCTCAGTAAGTTTTTAATTGGAACCATGTGTCTATTTTTTTCAAATAAAATAGTTAATTAACGAGTTTTCGTTTATTACTCTCAAGACAGTGAGGGTTGTTAGCCCCTAAAATGTCGGCCGAGCTCGAAAAACATCTAGTGAAGACGGCATTAACGTAGCAGTAAATACGCGTTTTGTTTTAATCTGTTTCGAATAAAAAATATCACCCGGTATATATTTCTTCAGCGTACATCAAAATTTGAAAGGGTTGTTGAAGTCGATCGGGCAATTCAGCCATGACCACGTTTAATACAGGAGGACTTAGTACGCTACATTGGGGCACCCCGTGCTTTAGCTCATGTGTTGTGCTGTTGCATTCGCTCTTGACTATAAACATTTCCCGAATCAGCAAGAAATGTCTGATGCAGCGTATAATGCGACGTCGTACCCTCAATTGAATTAGTCCGTGCAGAACCTTTGGTTGGCTCACGGTATGAAACGCACGATGAATATCTAAAAACACCGCAAGGTTAAGTTTCCAGATTCGCGCTCGTGTTCGATGATCGTAACAAGGTCAAGGACGGCGTCCACTGTGCATCTTCGAGGGCGAAATTCAGTTATTTGTTTCATGAAATTTGATTCAAACCACCATTGCAGACGTAAGTGCACCATTTTTACCACAAGCTTCCGGACACAGCTAGTCAGACTTACTGGACGAAATGATTCTAATGCAGCTGTAGGTTTCCCACACTTGAGCGAAGGATCGACCTTTGCCAGTTTCCGTGAATCCGGCAAATTGTTCTTTATCCAAAATGTCATCGAATATCGCGAGGATGTTTGCCTTTGTTCCAGGACCAAGATTTGCAAGTGCTTCGAATGATATTTTGTCATTATCGGGAGTTGTGCGCTTAGAAATTGTCCTCAGTGCATCATCTAGTTCGCGAATACTAAAATTGCAGTCCAGTCTTGCGTTATTTGAGTTAATCTCTTCAACAATGCTTTTCTCCACGGCCTCACGCGACGCGCTGTACTCTGAAGACGGCATCGCTGGTTGCGCAAGCGAAACGCAAAGCTCATTCGCCATCGTTATTTCGGAACTACCTCGTCACAGGGCAAACCTGGGAAAGGTCTTCGCTGAGTGACTGGAGATTTCAATAAGCGTACTATATTCCTTATCATTTTGACCTTGGTGAAAGGTGAAAATAGTGCACAAAGCTCTCCATCGTCGACCGAGTCAAGTGTTCGGCGGGCCCCCCAAGTTCCAACATACGGATCTCTTCCGAAAGGGACTGTTGGTGTCGTGCGCGTTGAAAAGCGGCGCTGTGGTCGGCCTTTTAGGATTGGCCTAATGTTGACTGTGACGTAAGCAAAGGCTTTCGCATCGACAGAAATGAGAGTAATCTAAGAACTTCAATTTTGACGGTGTTGGCAGTGTTGGTTTCAGAGCGGAATGGCTCAAAGCTTCCATCATGCTCATTACAAACACCATCGAACATGTTATTCCCAAGATAATGACGTCACTTGAGGGAACCATAGGAGGGCGCAACCAAAACATCTCGCCGCTAATAGTCGGTTAGTGGCAAAGTTGTGAGAGGCTAATAATTGTGTGGAGTCTCCGCCTCCAGTATCCGCTTGTTACCTCTCACGGGGCTTCGGCTGCGCATGCGACCATGTGTTACCGAAGTCGAAAGCTCGAGTTGGAGGCGAGGCTTCCAGTAAATTCTTAGCCTGTCACCGCCGACTATACATAGCTTGCAATGACGTCACGTTGTCAGATGCAATGATGGGAAGGGCGCGTGAGTACGTAGCTTGGGCTGCGTTAACAAGGCGCTTCTGGCCACCAGAAAGAGGGACTGACTGATGTCAAGTGCGAGTCATATTAATGAGCTGGTGGGGCTCGCATCCGAAAGATGGCTACCGCATTGTCATCGAGGTGAGTAGCAAAACATTGCAAAGGACGGCATCAAGTTTTCTACTACTTGGATATCCTAACTTGCATTTGTGTTTGCAATTCTCGCGGTGGCCGACGGGCTGGTAATGCAATAGTTGCAGATGTCTGCAATCTAGGCTTAGCAAATTGTAATGGTAGTCTCTTTTTAAAAATATTTCTAGAAGAAACTGGACTTGACATATAATATTAACCTGATCTCGTCTTATATATATATAAAAAATGGAACGTGTTCAGGAAGCTTGATTTAGATTATTTCCAAGGTTAATGCACAGTTTAACCAATCACGACTAAAACGATAGCTTGGAATCCACAAAGAAAAGGGTGCACAATTTGAACGCGGCCTTTATCCTAAGTCCTTGAGTTTTTCTCGCAGGCATACTCGTAGAAAGCAACTAAAAATTGTATGACTAAATAATTGATAGCAAATAAAGAAAATAAAAAACTCCAACTTTGATTTTTTGTTTTAAACGCTGAGCGATGACATGAAGGCATGAACAATTATATTTTGTTATTCAATGATATGTCTTTAAACGCCTGTTATCTGCCTCATGGCTGCGGTAACACAGACCACGAAATGTTAGTCGAACCGTAGGGGTGTGTAGCCGTAACTCGGTGCAATGAAAACTTGTTGAAGATAACCTCTGTATGTTGATCCTTACAGAGATTTTGTTTCATTACCTCCTCCATTGAAGCCACACATTTCTACGAGACTACGTTGATGAGCCCCGGAAAAGTCACTTGATCAGTAAATTCTACATATGGTTAGTCTTAAGCTTGGCAGCGGTTGTAAGGTGGTGCATTTTATTAAAAACATTGAAAAAGATAAATCCCAGTGTGGTAAGTTCTATTGAGTGCAACAAAAGTAAACTATAATACTCCACAGAATAAACAACAAGCGCCCATCCCTGTCTTAAACACACTTGGTCTCGTTTATTACCCACCCCGTTTGGAATTTTTGCGAGTTCGTTCCTTTTCGGTCCTGTTCAAGACAACGTGAAGGGCGAACAGAATCGTGCCTCAATGAACGTCAAGTTTCAATGTAAAGAGGGCGCCAGCGGCTTTTGCCACTGAGAGCTCATCTTGAAAGCGTGATTCTGATCGCCCTTCTTACTGGCAGGACTGATTAAAGGGATGCTAAACCAAAATTTAGATTTCGCAAAATAGATCCCCAGAAACGTTGCACGGGACGCTACTAACCACAAGGCATCACTCGTACTTTGATATCTCAAATGGATGGTGGTAATTTTGGAAGAGAAGGGTGCAATCAAGCGAGGACTATGACGTCACGACCCTCCTGGGACAGTTGAGAATGGGGAGAAGCAATCTTGTTTATTTCCTCGTCGCTTCGGTTCACCAGCTCGAGGAGACGACGCGAAGAGGAGAGGGATTGAGAATCGGTACGTGACATGTCTCGTCGGCCACGTCGGCCGTGTTCAATCGCGCACTTCTTTTCCAAGACTAGGGGTCATCCGTTAGAGATATCGCTATTCGAGTGACGTGTTTGGGTTTTGCAGCGTCCCGCCTATCGCTCCAGCCTTGTTTTATGAGCTCCAAATTTAGGTTCAGTATCCATTTAAAGAAGGATCCATGAGTGCCGTTCCAAACTCATTTCAGTGTAGAACACACTTAGCGGCATTCTTGGGTGCTCACCTGCGACGGCTAGTGTCGCCATTTTTTACATCAAGCAACAACAAGGAGCTTATGACTTGAAGATGTCCTCGATCACCCAGCTATTTATGTACGAAAAACATATCTCGCAATCTTTTTAGGGATGATTGTAACATGGCGTTTAAAACTGTGCAGGAAACAAGAACAAATGTTAGAGCGATTTATTTGTCTGAACAACAAGAAGTACAGTATCATTAAAACGGTAGCTTCAGGGACGAAACAAAAATACAGACACGCCCTTCAAACGCTCTGTAAGGCGGGCTGCTCGCGTGCATCCCAGGACTGCTGTTTCGGCCTTTATCGGAGCGATACACTTCCACAAGGGGAGAATACAAAACGACCCGAACTGCGCCAAAAACAAGCGCCGCAACAAAGGCTCCAACAAGAACCGCCGGGCTGCCTCCGCCCTCTCCGCCGCGCGGTTGGGAAACGGAAAGAACGATCTGTCTCGGGAAAAACGATCGCTCAAGAGAAATGCGCTCTTTCTGGCCGGTGAGAAATCGAGATAAGGCGCATGAAACGCGGGAAGAGAATGCTGCCAGCCTCTCAATTCACGGCACCCCAGCGGCCCATAGAGCCCGGCTCGCGTGCAGCCGAGCTCTGCGACAAACGCGCTGCAATAAAGCGCCAGCAATAAGCCCTCAGAAACGAATCTCCCTCCCATTTGCATGCGCTTCTTATTGGTAATTTACGAGCGTCCATTCTCGCCGAAAACAAAACAACAAAAAAAGACGTTCGTTTATTTTTTCCTCTGTGTCTAGGTTTCTTCATCGCAATAATTTCCCCGTCTTTCCGTGATTCATTTCTGTTCTCAAAACCAAGCAGTCGACATTTACACCAAGGACTTGGCCCAGAACAGTGAATTTGTTTCCTTACGTCAGAGCTGCGCACCTCGTTTTTAACGTGAAACGTTCTTTGGCTCGTCAGGTTTAGTGAAGCTCAAAAAATCGACCACGAAGCGTGACGCTGGTTGATTCTGAACGAAGTATATAGGGAGTATTCACTGGCGTTCATAGTTGTACACGTGACTGCTTCGATCCCCATGCCCCACCCCTTTCAATCTGGAAGAGCATCGTACCGGCGCGCGGTCGTGTATCACAACTGCGGGGTGCACGTTAAAGACCCCCGGCTAGCGGTCGTACTGCACTGGCCAAATTTCTCATCTACAGCTGGGAGACAAGTCGCCCGTTGAGGCAAACTAAGTTTTATACCAGGGGAGGACAAGCTGCTGCTCGCGAGCCGCATGCGGCTCTTCGCGTGTTAAAGTGCGGCTCGCGGCTTCCTCCCCAAACCAACCCCCTTTCCCTGCCTTCCTAACGGTCACGCGAGCACTTCCCCCAAAAGAGGTCTAGAGCAGGGCTCTTTAAACTCTTTTCCCATGGGACCGGATCAGAAACTGGTCGCTGTCTCGAGGGCTGGACAAAAATTAAATAAATATAAATGAGGTAAAACTAAATAAATAATCATAAGTAAGCAAATAGTGAAAAAATAGTTACAGTAAAAATTAAAAAAATGTAAGGCCGATAAAAACATCTACTCTGTTCTTAAATCTAGTATATAGCTAAAACGATGATATTACACTGGGCACCCAAAGATCTCACGAGACATAAATCAAAGCGCATAGGAACTTTGAAATGTTGAAACAGGACAGAAACCTAATGAGAATGATATAACCGATGCTGACAATGTGCAAGTAGATACGACCCAGGACACTGACACACAATATACAAGGGAGCGGACATGAGTTTTAACACACGAAGTTGCACAGATATGAAACAGGCACTAAGATTGGTGATGCTGGTAGGACAGTCTCCAGTGAATAATATGACGGGAGGACACGCCTTAGAAAAACCAGTTCTCTCTCTTTTTTTTTTCACAGCGAAGCTGTATTTTGCTTTTTGGTCTGGTTTTTTCGTATCCGTCGACTGAACAGTGGTCGACAAAAGAATCGACAGAAAACCATCGCGCGTTTTTTATGACTGTTCGCGTGCGCCTTCATTATTATCATGTGGTTTTGACGCTTGTTTCTATAAGAAAACCACAAAACAAGTGTCAAAACCACGCGATAGATGATAAGCACGTAGCGCTCCCCGCATGCGTTTCTCGGTAAAGGTTGCGGTTGCATAAGCTGTTGCGGCAACGGCAGAGTACGAAGCGTGGAGTGAGGTCGCTAGCCCCGCTAACAATGCGAGGCACGTACCGAACCCCGCATGCGTTTCGCGGTAAAGATTGCGGTTGAATAAGCTGCCGCGGCAACGGCAGCGTACGAAGTTTTCTATATATAAAGGTTTTGGTTCAGTGCATTTATTTTTCTTTCGTCAATCATTTTGTTTAGACGCTTTTGTTGTTTACAAACATGAACTGCCGCTTGCGTTCCAAGCGACTTTCGGTAGCACCGTCTTTGCAAGCCTGTTGAGCTTGCCTATGTCACCAGTGCTAGAGAGAATAAACGCTACACGGACAATAAAGTTGGAGATTTAACGAGAGCCTTCGGCTGTAGATTATTACATCTTGGAGGAGGCAATTTGGTTTGACAAGAATACTTGAAACATTTTAACGCATCTCGCACTCCTTCGTTTTTTTGGCGTTCACCTGGAGAATCGGGGGTTAAACGTTTCTTCAATGTTTCAACCAGTGGTGTTAGGGTGGCCTTTGTTTATTCTTTTTTAAAAACCGGAAGTTCTCTGGAACGTCAAAGACTAAAGCACAACCTGGTGGTGTTTGCAATAAAAAAGGTCTATAGTGCAGTGGGCCATCGTTTCAGGTGATACCACAGCTTCGCTGTCCAACCACCTTTACAACGTGGGTTGGACCCTTAATTTGTTTTCTGGTAGGGGCGGGCAGTATCGCGATGCAAATGTATTGCGATTGTGTTTTAAAAATACTTCCGAGGATGTGTTTTCCTGTACCAAGATAATTAAGAAATGTATTTGTATCTCAGTGGTGAAATACATTTGCGATGTATCGTTTGTATCCCGATACCCTGTCACACCTGGCGATCTCGTTACATTTGTCTGTGATAGAAAACTCTCTGTTTTCTATCATAAACTAAGCACCGCCTGTTTGAAACAAGCGGTGCAAGAATTTGTGACATGCACCCGCCGTACAACCCCCTCCATAGGAGGGAAGCCTAGTTGTTTGGTGTATATCATAGTCACCTTCACCTGAAAACAGCAAGAAAAAAAAAAAAAAAAAAAAACTTATGTAGTTTGAAAACGGTCACGTGCAAGAATAGCAGGATAAGTTCCTCTCAAAACTTTGTCTGAAAACCCTGTTTTGCCGTGAAGGTGCGTCTCAAATTGCGACACACCTTCACGGCAAAACAGGGTTCAATTTGGGCAGACGCCTTTTCTCAAGCATGGCAAAATGTTGTTGGTCTCGACTCTCCACTGTCTATGCGGGACACTGCAAGCAACAATGTTTCTTTCTATCTTTCTTTCGTTTTGCAGAATTTTGGATGGAGGAATCAAATAGATGAGAAGTTTGAGGTGAGGTGAGGAGCGTAATTTGACATAAACTTGAGGAATACAAGCCCTTCCATTTCCATTCGCCACGAACTGCACCCTCCGCACCTACCACCGTTCGGGAAAGAAAACTATGTATACATCTATATCTGTAACCTCGAATACGTTTTTGGCGTTTTTTGCCAAAGTATCATAGGGATATCCCTTTATACAAACAAAATGTATCAGAGTATCTGCATCTTGGCTCTACAAGACAAATATTTCAGCATTTTTATATTGGAACAGTTCTTTTTTTTAGTATCTCTGCCCAGCCATATTTTCTGGTATCTTCGTTTACGCGGCTGGTACGTGCTGTAGCGCAGTTTCTTTACGCATGCTTATTTTTGTACCGGCAAATACAGGCCTGCTGGAAGCGGGTCGCTGGCCGGACTTCGTTGGAAGAACCGCGGCCTGCCACGGTCTGGTGGGAAGACCTCCGCGGGGCCGGATCTCGCCGGCAAAACGGGGTTCGGACACCCCTGATCTAGATCTACATATAATTCTTAGGGTAGGACTGACTGAAGAGATACATGTGACCCTTTTTGGTCCGTGATTTTTTGCTTGGGACATCCGTAAATCGGGTGGGCAATCACATCTTTATAACTAAATGTTAATTCCAACAATAGGTGAGCGGCGTTTTGGCAACTTCCGGTTCCTTAGAAAATTTTGTTCCACAGGTGACAAACGACGACACTGAGCTGCAAGTCTGTGCAAGCGTCGTTCTAAAACCTCCAGACTGCAGTTTTCATAACCATGCTTAGACACGCTTGCACATCATCGTCGTCGTTTGTAAACAGCTAAACAAAAGTTTGTAAGGATCCGGAAGTTGCCAAACGCTGCTCACCATTAAGAAGATTGCTCATGGTTGTTGCACGCCCTTTTCGTTTCGGTTCTTTATTGGTTCAGACCAAGGACCTCATCACCAATAGAAAATGTGCTGAAAATTATGAACTTCTTTCACCTATCATGTTCAATATATATATATATATATATATATATATATATATATATATATATATATATATATATATATTATATATATATATATATATATATATATATATATATACAGGTTTTTTTTTAAGCTTAACAGATTTGTTTAAAAAAAAGCCGTGAAAGTTACACTTATGCCGCTTGTGGTGGTGAGTTATACGGCCAGGGGGACACATTATAGGGGGCTAATCGTAACGATCAGTTGGCTAATTACTTAAAATTCTTTAATTAACTTTTTAATTAATGAAAATCGACATATGGTTCCAATTAGAAATTTGCTCAGCGTCATCGAAAACCCTTAAATCAGTCATTTTCAGAAATACTTTGAGCGCGTGAGAAGCGTACTAGTGAACTGAAGTTACTGCTCGTGGAGCAGGTACAAAGCTAGAGGTTGCGATAAGGCGCCCGCGCGATTTTTTCGTCTCTTATCTAGCCCCAGCATTGTACCTGCTCCACGAGTGGTAACTTCAGCGCACTACTACGCTTCACACGCGCTCAAAGTCTTTCTGAAAATGACTGATTTAGGGGTTTTCGATGACGCTGAGCAAGTTTCTAATTGGAACCATATGTCTATTTTCATTAATTAAAAGTTAACAAATTTTAATTAAATAGCCACCTGATCATTACGATTAGCCCCCTATAATGTGTCCCCTTGGCCGTATAACTCAACTCCACAAGCGGCATAAGTGTAACTTTCACGGCTTCTTTTAAACACATCTGTTAAGCTTAAAAAAAACACCCTGTATATATATATATATATATATATATATATATATATATATATATATATATATATATATATATATATATATATATATATATATATATATATATATATATAGTGTCCCACTTACTAGTTCGAGCGAACGCAATGCAAATAAAAAAATGGCCAGAAACAATTTGCATTAAAGGGCGATGATTGGTTTAAGCGCGTATAAAAAGAACGCAGAGTATAGACGTTTTCTCTTTTATGTCGTTCTCAGTCAAGTGGGTTCCGTATCCGGTACGCGGGATATGCGGGACGAAAAAATAATAAAACATTTCAACCGGAAATATGCGAGAAAATGTAGATGAGGCAAAACAAGATTGTGTGACAACATGCATTCTTCGTAAACACCTTCCAGCGGCGTGAAGAGATCGAAACGATGTTTTACCGCACACCAGAAGTGACGACATTCAAGATTGCCGCGCCCTTGTGGAAAAGGTGTATGCATGTTACAAACCGTGAAATTCAGTGAAGGTATTTGGTAGCCACCTCGATGCTATCGTAGCCTGCTCTCCAGAATGTTCGGGAATCTGGTTATCTCTGAGAGGTATCGAAGAATCTGAAATACACGTATCTTCAAGTGAAATGAGCTTCCTGTGTGCATCTTTATATTGGTACTTAAATGAGTTTCTGAGGGGACGTCGTTCCCGTCAGATATAAAGCACGGAGTTATTTGACGCGGTGCAAGGCGCGTTGGCTTCCAAGGCCCAGTCACGTTGTCGGCTTCTCCGCGTTGGCTGCTCTGCCCAGTCTGCTCCGAGCTTGGGTGCGCTTCAACCGATTCGCACCTTTCCCAAATCCCAAATTCAGTTTTTCGCAAAATCACGTGCCTCAGGGACGTGCAGCCAATATCGCAAAGGCAATTTAAGGGTCGGACGCTTTCGAAGAATTCGCGTCCGGAAGACACGTCTCCGTCAAGTTTTAGACAGTAAGGAAGCAAAAACGTAGCGAGGTAAAACTTATTTCTTCGTATTACGAAGGAGGCAATATGCCACCGGTCGGAGTGGCACGTGGAGCTAGCAGAAAACGTTCGAAAAATACGCGATCAACTAAAGTAAGTCTTGCTCGGCGAAAGATGAATTGAGCAGCGAGGGTTTAGTGGCAACCCAGCCTTGGCGGGAAATCGAGCAGGAATGTTAACTGGACTGAGCTTACCGTGTTTCAATTTGCATAATATTAAGCGGGATTTAAAAGTATATGTCTCCCGCCTTTTGCGGTGCCCATATATATTATATCCACAATGGAAATCGCTTTCGTAATGTAGAACATTGCATTAATTTAACTTGGCACACTGTGAAAAAACGTTGCCCGGCCGCAGGAAATTTTTTTAAGCCACGGAAGTAATTGTTAGAGCTTATCCCAAAGGAATCTGTTATTTATATGCAGTGTTTCTTTGTTTTAATTATTTGCCACCTAGGAAAAACACCCTGTATAAGAAGATGACTGGAGCCGCATCAGACAACTCCAAAATCCCTAATTTCACTTAAACGTGACAACAACTCACCACAAAAACCACACACAAACAAAGTATTTTGGGTCCGAGTAAATGTTATTACTTTTTAAGAGGTTTCGAGTGGAAGTAATCATCTGAGCATCGCTGGAAAAAGGAGCTCCTGGCCTCCCAAACCATAGTGCGATCATTTAGTCTATCTCTTTATAAATTTCTGTGCTTTCGGGGTATTGTAAAAATACAAAAATGTGAACTAACCCAAGATACATCGTTTACAAACATAGTGAACAGGAGGGGGCCCAAGATATACCGTTTGGGTACCGTAGCATCTTGCCTCGTACAACAAAACATTAATTCTTTTGGCAAGAACGTAGCTTTGCCTATTTCACCATACATTTGAATTCAATCCAATCCCCAGCCACGTATTCCGTATCCTCCTAAAAAGGATACGTATCTTTTTATAAAAGAAAAGCTTCGCTAGGAGGATCGTGTGATTGAGCACGTCAAGAATCTTACTCGGGCAAATGTAAAGCAAGTAAATAAAATAACGTCTAATAAATGATTTTTTGTTTTAGAAATTACTCGAAAACAAAAATAGAAAAAAGTTTCGCGATTGTTAGCGGTCTATCAGACTGAAAAATTCACCTTAATTAGAATGGTTTGATTTCCAAATTTGAATGACCTGAATTTATATATGATCAATTCAAAGAATTTTGAACCGAGGGGCAACTATTTTTTCGTGCAGCAACTACGAGGCCATTATTTGATCATTACAGCCTCTTAACGGAGCCCTGGTAATGCAGCGATGACGGGTCACACTTGCCAGAGCATTTTAGAACGCAGCTGGTAGGCGCTCCTTTCCGGCCTGAGCGGCGTCGCCGTCGGCGTAACCACGCGGTGCATTATGGGAAACGTCCCATAATGCAACGCGCGGGTCTCACCCGTGACCCGCGCGTTAAATTATGGGACGTTTCCCGTAATGACATCACCCGTGACGTTACGATATTTTTATTAGCTTCAGAAGGCTGAAGCTAGGTTGATTGCAATAATAGGGACTTTTAACAAACCGTTACGGTGTTCCGCGAACCGCTACCGGAGACTTTGAAGCATGCTTGTAAACGCGCTCACCGCCGTCACGGTATCACACAGCAGCGGGGCGGCGCCAGGGTGATACCGTGACCCGTTTTCAACTAAAGAACCGTAGTAAACAAAAAACCGGCTCCTCGCGAAGCACTACTAAATTCCCCCTTTATTTAGAGCAGTGCTTCTCAACCATCGATGTTTCGCGGACCCCTTGTGGATCAGCGGAAACTATGGAGGACCCCGTTCGTGATGAGGGGAGGGGAAAGGTATAGGTGAAATATGATAATGATTTAATAAATAGATATAACTAAGGGCTAGTGTAAAGTAGACCACCCTTATTGACATACACACGAGAAAACTCGCTCGAAAATTGGAACATTTTCTCGACCTGAAAAAAAGACAACTTTTATTGCCGGGGCTTTACTGACGAGGCAGGGCTTCGCGGACCCCTAGAATTCCTTCGCGGACCCCAAAGGGTCCGCGGACCCCCATTTGAGAACCACTGATTTAGAGAAATAATACCTACGTAGGAACATTTTTGATTATATATACCTTACCTGGTCAACACGTACACGTTTCAGATGCCAGAAGCATCGCTACTTTCGTCTGACAACCGAATCCGGTAAGAACAACTTCGCGCTGCGTATGCACAAGGCGGAAAACTTTCTTTTTACAGCGGAGCTGCAAAGCGCTAGCTTCCCCAGTTTCGTATCCGTGGAAAAATAAATGTCTACGCAAACCTTTGGACAGCGACCGCCATCTATGAGCGACGGCGGCACATAGTACAGCTCCGCTACTCTTCCTTTTTCACCAAAGTGGAAAGGCTGAAAGTTTTCTTTTTTTAGGTGAAAACGAGCGTAGATTGGACACGAGTATTTGTTTCTAAATTTTCAAATAAGAGAAAAATAATACCGCGCAACATTTACGTGGTTAGACGCAATTTAGGTGAAGGAAAAGGGTACGCAAATAGCGGCCCCACCGATCTGTGGACGGAGCGTCCACAGATCGGTGGGCCCGCTCATTACGACTGGATTAGCTTGGCTGCTCGGCCGAACACACCCGCGAGCTTAGTGCCTCCCTGGCGCGACGTCTGCTAGACGTGCGAGTACGTAGACGCGCGGCAGCCTCCGGCATCCTCTTCCACCACCGTCCATTGTCATCTTGAACGCCCTCAAGACGGGGTCATAAAAGCGGCGCGTCGGCGTCCGTCATCGCCTGTATACGTCTGCTATTCCGCCTAAGTCTAGGAACGTCTGCAACGCTTTCAAGGCGCAACCACTAAAGCGGCGTTCAAGCGTTCCATCATGCAGAAGCCACAGTCCAATACAAGCGCCTGTCAGCGTCTGACAATGCGCAGGAAAAGCAACCGAGAGGACTAAAATAATCAACAAAATAAGTATGCAGTCCTCTAGCTTTTTGGTCTTGTTTCGTTGTTTTGTTTCGCTTGGAATTCGTGAGCAAGGTGGGTGAGCGTCATATCGCACAATTAAAACGCGACATAAAAATATTTGCTTTGGCAGGTCAGGTGCGCTGCAAAACTTGAGAACTCTTTGCCTTTCGAAGCAAAATGACGGGAATATACCTGCACAAACTTGATGATAGGTTAACACCCAATTGCCTCAAGTCAAATGGCTCCTAAATTCGTACCTGTGTAGGAATCTTCCCGTTACTAAAACCAGTGTCGCAATCAGGACGGTTGCATTGTTCACAGGAGAGCGGAGTGCCTTTTGCAGGAACCAACTTATTTATTCAGCATCAACTAGTGCAAAGGAATAGATCAAGCCAATTCGAGCAAAACGCAGGGAGTTCCCGAGAAAAGAGAACCGTGTTTTTCGGTACTGATAAATAAACTATGCAGAGCAGAATGCTCAAACTCCATAATAATGTGACGCTAGCGGTTGGTTGGGGTAGACAGCGAAAGTTAGAGAACATGACGTTACCTGGATCAAAAGATAATGGAGAAAAACGAACTTTCTCTTTGGGCTGAAGTCCGCCTAAACCTAGTTTCGTCTAAACACAAAAAGAACTTGTGGGCGCCTGTAGTATTGTCAGCAAAAATTAAAACAATATTATCATTTTTGCTAATAAGTGTTTTTTATTGATATTAGTCGCTCGAGCGTCACGATTTCTTATTTTCATGACACAGGACTTAGGTGGACATCGGCTCATAGAGAAATCTCGTTTTTCTCAGTTATTGTTTAATCCAGGCAACGTCATCTTTTCAAACTTTTGCGTTCCCTCCCAGCCTCTAGCTTCACATTCTCGCGGAGCTTCAAAGTTCTGCGCTGCGTAATTTATTTATCCGTGTCAAAAAACACGACTCTGTTCTCTCGAGGACTCCCTGTTGGTTACATGCGACTCTAGGCTTAGTCTAGTGCCGCTACAAAAACAAGCACCCGCACATCACTTCGAAAGGCGCCTACTTGCGACAGTGCAAACTCTGTCGGTTGAGACCTTTCTCTAAACACCTCCGTAAGCGCAAAACGACTCGCACTCATAAAAATTTACGAGCTGAACAAGCCTACGCTTTTTCAGCATTTCCCAAATGCCCGCAGCCATGTTTCATTTCTTTTGAATCCAAACAGGAACAGGCAGTCACTGAATATGTTTGAAATTTATTGTGTCCGTCTGTATTATTTCTTTCTCAAACATAGATATATTACCGATAAAAATTACCATTACGGCACGTAGAAACAATTTTACGACGAATATTTCACGCGTCATTCATCTCTCCAACCAATCAGAGCCGAGAAATCCTGGCGAGAAGCTCTACCTTCAGCGCGAGCTTCCTGTCGTTGCGAACACAGGTGTAAACGTGCCGACGCTAAAAGGCTCTGGCGCAACCAAAGCGCCGCGTAAGCCAGCAAGCTTGCGCTGAAGGCGGAGCTTCTAGTCTCAGCTTAAGGGTGAACGGAGTATAGAGCACCGATCTCTATGGTAGTAGGCATAGTAGGCTAGATCGCGGATCGAGGCTTGTCTTGCTAGGGTAGAGTGGCACCACCGGAAGCCGCCACTTGACACCAGCTAATGCAGAGGACTCTATGGGGAAAAACGAGAAAAAGTGTCATTTCCCCAGCTTCTAAGCTGTTGTCGGCACTGAAGCTTTCTGGTTGCTGTTCAGGAAGCCATCCAAATAGCTCGTGCACAAACATTAAAACTGACAGCCCTCACAGTTCTTATATATTAATGTTTTGAGGTCGAGAGTGACTCCGCTGGGCGAAACATTTAGTGCGTCTCAATGAGACAAGAATTACCTAGAGTTACCGCGGAGTCTGTGGTGGTTAAGATAAGTTGGGTTTAGCAGACGACAAGCTTGAAGGCTTTCCTACGCGGAATTCGCTCACTCCCGGAAAGCCGGTGTCAAAATTGAACTTTTTCGACATTCACCAATTTCTGGGCTTCCCCGAGGGCGGTCTAATTGACGGAAAGTTCCTTTGTTTACTCCGCTAAGAGAGCAAGCTTGCCAGCTCAGCCGTAGGTACTCTGGTACGTTTGATTTTTTTTAATCGGCGTTCGAAGGTTTGACAAATACCGATTCGATCTCCAAACACCCGACATAAGGATCGAAGTGCATCATAAAATACTCGCCTTCGAGCAAAGCGTACGAGCTCCAATATTCCTACTTTCGTGTATTTCTACCATAGACTTGCGTGAATTACCTGGTTTCAAGTATAGGCCGCTGGTGGGGCCACCAACGGGCTCCCGATCCGCGATCCAGCCTACTACAATAGGTTACCGGCGTTTGGCAACTTCCGGCTCCTTAGGAACTTTTGCTTAGCCGTTGACAAACGACGACGATGATCTGCAAGCCTGTCTAGGCATGCTACTGAAAACTGCATTCTGGAAATTTTAGAACCATGCTTGTACAGGTTTTCAGCTCATTGTCGTCGTTTGTCAACAGTGAAACAAAGTTTACTAAGAAACCGAAAGTTGCCAAACGCGTAAGTATGATAAAAAAAAGTTCTAATTTACAAATGAAAAACGCGTCCTATTTTAGCTCCTTATTTTTTTTTTCTCTTTCATTTTAGTGATTTTTAAAGAATGCGTATGCTCTGTGCGCGTTGTCTGCTTCGTGTGAATGCAGTCGCCGCTAGATTTCGATACGATCGACGCACCCAAAGAAGTAACAAATGCGTGTGGCACGTCTGCGGTTTTCCCAACTCGATGTCGTTCTCAGCGTTCTTACGTAAGATGCCTGATATGCTCGTTTTTCACAGCCGCGCTATGACGACTCCCTCTATAGACCAGGTGTCTCCGAACCCCGGCCCGCGGGCGAAATCTGGCCTGGGGACGTTTGCCGACCGGCCCGTGACCGGTCGCGGTTCTTCCAATGAAGCCCGGCACACGGCCCGCCTCCAGCGGGTCTCCAACTACCGGCGCCAAACTAAGTGCAAGTTAAGGAACGGCGCCGCTACCTGCACTAACCGTGCCAATAGGGACGTGCAGTAAAAACGACATAAATCTGCCTATCATAGGGCGTGTCCTCTCGTCACGTTATACCTTAAACCTGTCACCACCAGCACTACCATCCTTAGCCTACTATTTCATATCTGTGTAACCACGTATGTTAATTACTTCGCGCTCCCATGTGTATTGTGCTTAGTGGCCTGTATTGTGTCAATCGCATATTGTCAGTGTCAGTTCTATCTTTCCTATTTGTCATCCGCCGTGTTCGAATATACCAAAGTAGCTATGCGGTTAGATTTATGTCTCGAGAGTTGTCCGGGTTCCAATCATATTGTGTCATAATTAGCTAACTATTGAACTAAAATAAAGTATTTGTATTCTTCCGCCTTGGATTTTTTTTAAATAATACATTACTTTTTTACTTTTTCAATTTATATGCTTATCTAGGAATACTTACTTATTTATTTACCCATGCATCTTCCGACCCTGGAGACAGATCCCCGATCTTTTGCCAACGAGTTTGGAGAGCCCTGCTCTAGACAACACTCCCGGCGCGGTGCGCGTAAAGCCCATTCGTGTTTTAAAAGTAGCGCAATGTGCGTCAATCCACGAGGCTTATGCAACGTGGAACCCTTGAAAAGATGATGGCGGCACTGAGCAGCAGCGAGCTAGATTTCAGGCGCTGCATTCTTCCCAGAAGTGGCGTGCGGTACGTGTCTCGAGTATTTCCACAACAATAAATGGCTCCACTTTTCCCAAGATAGAGGGGCTTTAGGCGCGTAGAGATCCTGTAAAGGCTCCCTACGGGAGCCAGAGTTGCGCGTTCACGTGATGAGCCGGATTAAGTGCCGTGCAGGAAAGTAGACATTGCGCGCTCCCCGCCGGACGTTCCCCTGCTTTGTCTTCTTCTTCTTGAGCGTTGTGAATAAGATGGGGGGGAGAGGGTCAATTGTGGATGCGCACCTGGCGCGTTTGTCACTGGCTCTCGGGGGGGGGGGGGGGGGGGGGGGGGAGAAAAGTTTGGGGTAGAGGGGGGGATAGAGATAGAGATGGTTTTATAGAAGGGGGAGGGAGCGGGCAAGCAGGAGGGAGCGCGTCGGGAGTTACTTTAGTTGTGTCGAATATTGGGTGATCGGGAAAGGGGGGGGGGGGCGTGGGGGGTCCAGCACTGGGGGCTTGCACGGCGCAGTGTCCAGCGATCAAGCGACCGTCGGGGGCGACCACGTCGTGTGGTGGGAGGGCCAACTCAAGTCCATCCGAGCCGGGGGTCGGGGGCCGGGAGCGAAGGTACTCGCACGGGGGAGGCACGCGACGAGTCGAGGCGCCTCGAGGCGCGCGACGGCCGCGGCCGTCGGAGTCGGAGTCCCACTGCGGTCGACGAGCGCTCCGGAGAACGTTCTCCGGCACGAAAACACAGGAGTGGGGAGGGGAGCGTCTCTGGACCGAGACCCCGACGGGCTTGTACAAATCGTCACCATCGAGTTGAAAATACTACAATATTGTATACGAGAGTTATTACACACATATGTGTGGCTCCGTCAAGAAATGCATTTTTTGCAGTTTTTGCGAATTTTATGGAGAGACGGAACCGTTTTGAAAGGGATCAAGATACATTGAGCACTTTGAAAAACTACCCGAGCGCCAAAAGGAATGTCTCAGTTTGTTCGATTTATGTTCGAGCGACGCCGAAGGTACAACGCGAACATGACTCCCTGTAGAGGTATAGCGTGCTCGGCAGAGAAGCCGAAAACACAAAGTCCGCTCTTGTTGGTTCTGACGCGCTCGACCTTCAAGTAAACGAAGAATAGGGAGTATTCACTGGGCGCCATATTTGTGGGTGGTGTCTAGAGCGCATGCTCTGAACGAGCCCACATTAATAGGCTGCTAAGACCGGCAATCTTGAGGGTGTGGAATGCACGTTACAAAAGAACTGTGGAAGCTCGCCATCAGCACGCGCTCAGCAGTCGTGCACACGGCTATGGCCTCCAGTGAATACTTCATATTAGCCCCGTTTTGCGACCGAAAGCGTCTGTGTGGTCGGCCTTCCACGATTGGCCGAACGCTGACTATGACGTCGGAAAGGGGATTTATCATCGACGGAAATAAGAGGAATGAAAGAACTTTAATTTTGACGGTGTTGGCAGTGTTCCTTTGAGAACGCAATGATTTCAAGCTTCCACCATGCTATTTACAAACACCATCGAACTTGTTGTTTACAGGGTAATGACGTCACGAGAGGTAACCTAAGGAGGGCGCCACCTAAACATCTCGCCGCTAATACAGGAACTCTAGGCGCGCGGTGTCTATTAGCGGGGAGATGTTTTAGTGGCGCCCTCCTATGGTTACCTTTCGTGACTTCATTACCTTGCGAACAACAAGTTTGGTTGTGTTTGTAAGGAGCATGGTGGAAGCTTGAAATCATTGCGCTCTTAAAGCAACACTACCAACACCGTCGAAATTGAAGTGAATACATTCCTCTTAACTCCGTCGATGAGAAATCCTTTGCTGACGTCATAGTCAGCATTCGGCCAATCGCGGAAGGCCGACCACAGCGACGCTTTCGATCGCGCAAGTCGCCAATAGCGCCCCCACCACGCAGACTTCCTTCTGGCAAGGCAAAGGCTCCGAATCTCAGCTTCTAGAGCGATTCAGCGGACGCCGCCACGTAAATATGGGGCAAACCACCGTGTTGCCATGTCCACGGCAACGGGGTTGTTTGCCCCATACCTACGTGGAGGCTCCCATTCACTCAGTTTCCTATTGGCCAAGAGAACGATGGGATGTTTCGTGGCCACGCCTACTTCCGTTACACTTTTCTGCGTACACGAGGAGTGCGGAAGCCACCTCCTGGCAACACTAGCTTACACACACAAGCGTAACGTGAAGACTGCCTCCGTCAGATTACGGGCACCTCGGCCGGGAGTCGAACCCGCATGCTGGAGATCCATAGGCCAGCGCTTTGGCTCAGAGCCAGAGAGTCGGCATAAAAAAATAAAACCAGACAAGATGAGTGGTTCCGAAGCAAGAGGCTTCGAGGGACAGCTCACTGAGGTTCTGGGTCAACACAAAACAAAAACATTCTCCCTTAAAACCATCGCGCTTTTACTTTTTTTTTTTTTTTCTTGAGGGCAGCTCTATTTAAGGTGTCTTTTTTCCCGATTTTGAGGTATAACAACAGGGCCGCTACGAATATAATTGTAGCCTCAACCGGACATTTCTGAATCGCTCCTATAAGAAATTTTCACTGGCGTGATTTCGTCCACCATTTTGTTGTTGGGGCCTGGACTGGAGTGTGACAAAGGCGTCCATTCTAAGGATTTCCATGACCCCTCAAATGCGTAGAGCATAGAAGCTTATAAGTCTTACCACGCTGACATCTCCTCAACATGCAGGTTGCGATGTAATCCTTCGAATTCGTAAATTCGCTTGCAACAACAAACAACAAAATAGCGGACTGACATCATGTAAAAACACCCTATTCCTAATCATTTTTCGACGAACCCGCAGCCCGTCTAGACAGTGACTGTCTAGAAGCTGTCTGGAAACTATCGGTGTGCAAACGAAATCAGCGAAATCAAACGAATTTGACAGGTATAGGCGAAAGGCCAAAACTGAGGGGAAAATACGACCTCGCTCAAACCCCGCGTTCGTAAAAAGCAGCCTAAAAGAGGAGGGGGAAGCGGGAACAAAGACCGCGTGGCGCGATCCCGGCAAATCTCGCGGGGGACGCGACGCAGGCCGTCATCTCCGTGGATGTTGGGAAGCGGCGGCCGTGAGGGAGGTTTCCTTTGTTTTTCCCTGCCCGTTTTGCGAACCCGCCGGGGTCCGTCGATGTGCCCCGACCTGCGGGTCGATACGAGAAGCGGCGGACGATCCCCTGGCTGTCACCGGAAGCCTCGTCCGCCCTTGCCGAGGCCCGCACACGCACGCACCCGCAGATGCTCGCCCGTCGCGGCCGAGCCGCTCTACGCGGCACGGAAGGAGTTCATATCGATTGCAGTCGGTCGCCGAGGGAAAATAACCCGAGCCACCGGGAAGCCAGGCAAAAGCAGCGCCGCCAACACGTAAACACGACGTGGGATTTGTTGAGGTTTCTCCGTCCCAATGAAAAATGCATCTCTTCCGCTTTCCTCCATCTCTCTGTCTATCGGTCCCGCCTCGTTCGCGCAGAGGCGGCTGATTTGTGCTGTTCCCCGTGCACGCGGTCGTATACGTGCCCCTGGAGAGGTTTGTGTTTGCGGGAAGATGGGTAGCTCGGATCACGCGCGAACGTCGCCAAGAAAGACGTATAAGCTACGCGGCGACCGTCGTAAATTAAGACGGGAACGTCTTGGCGACGTTCGGTGTACGCGGGAACTTGTAAACGCCACTGCCGTATAAAAAGAGAGCGATAGGCGGCCGTTATAGACACGCAATCCAGACGGAGTCCCCTCGAACTGCACTTACCGTACGACGTTTTTTTGCTCTCCTTCCATGAGTCGCGTGACTTGGTTTAGTTGTTCGAGCCATACGCAGCGTATTCGCGCAGTCAATAACCAGCTAGACAGTTTCATAAAGTTCTAAACTGAACCTATATTCCCTGTTCTATAAATTTTGCGTCTTTTTTTTTTGTCACGAATGACACACTTACATATAGATGACAGGTTTTGACACTTGCAGATCTGAGGGAAAATGTGCGCCAAGTTTGAAGCCGGCGTCAAAAGTCGGCCGAGAATTCGGCGGCGAGCGCAATTCATCTCAGGCCGCCTCAATCGCGCGAGAAAAACGTTTCCGCTCGCCGCAACTTGGTCGAAAACTTGATCGTAGGACCAGTATCACGCCCCTGCCCAGACCCGCACGCAGAGAGCCGGCTCAGGTGATTAAAGGGAAGCGAGGCGCTGCATTGCGTCACCAAGCAAGACCCCGCAGCATGCGGAGCTCACTCTGGAAAAAGACGCCTGCTCTCGACTTGGAAATTGGGCAACCGTGGCAGGCAACGGGCGTGCCTTGTTTGGGGCTCGTGAGTGCTTTGCGACAGCGTCGGATAATCTTCAGAAAACGAGGTCACCAGCGCAGCATCAGGGAGCGTCCGATAGTTCCCCTCTTCGGGATGTGCCGCCGACGAACACCACTCCTTTCACCCGCAACAAAAAGCGCTGGTCCTTCGCGAGGGCCCTCGTACGTTCAAAACTTTGCACTACGCAATAGACGAAATTCGGCCGACTCCTGGAAAGCCAACTCGTAGACGGCCAATCCGCCTATTGCCAAATATGTGCTGCCGCCTGGACACGCGACAGGGCTCAAGGCTAAAGACTGATTCACACACTTAAGGGAGATTCACAGACATGCGTCGAGTGCGACTGCAACGGCTTGCGACGTACGGGTTGCTATGAAAACAGCTACGTCGGCTCCAACGATACCGGTTTTTACCCCCTTTTGTTGGAGCCGAAACAGCTGCTGCCATGGCAACCCCTACAAAGGATTAACGTCGCAAGCCGTTGCCGCCGCACTCTGTCGGACTCACGCAAGTGTGTGAACCGGACTTAAAGGCTCGTTCACACACTTGAGTCGAGTGCGACTGCAACGGCAAGCAACGTTACTCCTTTTACGGATTGCTATGGCAAGGTTTTTTTTAAGCCGCTTACAACTCCCATTGCTGCTGCTCGGCGCGGTCGTAAGAGGCTTAAAAACCGGTTGCAGTTCCACTCGGTTGGACTCGACGCAAGTGTGAATGCCTTTTCCACTTGTTCGACACCCAAAGCGTCGACTACAACATGTTTGCCCATTGAGCCGCTGTGACCTAGATACGGCTGCCCCAAACTTCGCCTACAGGAAAAGATATTCAGATTTGGCTGATTGCAGATCGGATGCGGATATCCGCCGGTCCAGATCTACATCTCCGCTGAGGGGTCCCATAAACGTGTGCGACTGCACTGTGTAGAGTGAATGAGCGAGTGGTATTCCGAAGTGCATAATCCAATGTATTCCGGGTGCAAACTTCTCCCTTAGATAGAAGGGGCCAATTGAAGAAAGAAAATTGTTCTTTACGTCAATAACGATTCGATTCTCCCCGAAGATTGTTTTAGAACGTTCTATCTCGCCAAAAATGCTGTCCCCAGAAAAAGTAAAGAATGCAGGAGCATCAGCCGTCCCGGGACAGCGTGTTCATGTTTGGCAGGGAAAGAGCGGAAAAAGGTTCTATGGGCAAAGAAACCCCGAAACGTGTAAGCCACAAGGCAGTAGAAGAAGCCTGAAAAGTGGTTCCTTGCCTACAAGTAGATCGAGGAAACTAAATTTGACCCTTCGGAGGGGTGGAACTTACGTCAGTACGAGTTTCCGCACCTCATTCTTGTAGCGCTGTTCGTGCATGCCATCCCAGTATCAAGTGCGTCAACGTTGGGAGACTTCTCATTTACGGGAATTAATTTTAAAGAGGCGAACCAGTCTGAATCCGTCCATGTTGATATTCTATTGATATTCCATGTTGTTGATATTCTATTTCTTCTAACAGCAACCTCGACAAGCGAATCGTTCCGCATGTGAGCGATTTCTTTTTCACAGCAGTTGGCATTCATTTGTTTTTTAAGTATGGTGTTTTGAGCATGCAGTCGAGTGTTCGGCTTTAAAACAGGAAACGATAGGAAGTACTGCCATTGTTGAATATTGTGATATTTTCTCAGTGGTGTACTCGTGCGTTGCAACATTTACGCGAGTATTTTGCTGCGCTTTTCCTCTCCCACTTTTTTATTGTTTGCCCTAAATAAAATAAAACAATTTCATTAATCTATCATTTTCCTAGTGAAAAAGCCATTTGTATGAGAAATATCGTGTGTCCATAAAAAAATGCGAATCATACGAGATATATAAGAACATAAAAGAACCATTTAAGAATTATATAAGATATATAAGAACAAATAAGAACCATATAACAAACATAAGAAACTTTTCACAAGTTTCTTATGGGGTTCTTATATATCTCATATAGTTCTTATATGGTTATTATATGTATGATTTATATGTGTTTATTGGACACAAACATTTCTTACGCAAATTAGATTTTTCAATAGGGTTGTTAATCTTCATGTTTATAAAATAGGTGTCTGCTTTATATGGGTATTACAAAGCAAAAAAAAAAAAGATATAATGTAATTCCTTTTGAGCGCATCTTCAGGACAGTGTGTCACTGTCAGGAACCCCAAGACGATCTCATGACTGCGATCATCTTTCCAGCGATGCGAAGTGTCTCTGGAAGGATGATCGTTACTTCTGTATCTACGATCAAACAGAATACGCTAAAATTGCTTTCACCGTATTCTGACACAAAGAGTTCGCTGTGCAAAGGTAAGCAGACGGCATATAGCTATAGGATACTATCCATATGCTTTTTTTTAATTTGTATTTATGTTTGACTTTATAATGTAAAATGAACGCGCGGATTGAGGGTGAGATGCGGTTCCGAATTTCGCGGATGCAGTTTGGATGCGGATATAAATTCTTCGGATGCGGAATAGATGTGGATACAATACTTTAAGAACATTGCGGATGCGGTTCGGGTGCAAATACAAAGTCTGTGGATGTGGATCGGATGAGATTAATCAAACTGTTATCCGCTGAAGGCTCCAGTTATCTTTGACCCTAATGTTGATAAACAGAAACCATCTTACTCAGCTTGACCGGAAAGAAGAGAAATAAAGGATGCCAGATCCATTTACTATCGAACCAATTTTTCTGTGAAAGGTCTGTAGCGCGTTCGATGTTGTGGACGGAAGAGATGGTGCGACCGACTCCAAGCTTAGATGAATACGTTATGTTTATTTTCTCGTGCCGCCGGGCTCGTATCGACGAGTAACGTCTTCGTCTTTTATCTGCGGCTTGGTAGGCCGATGGACCGCCACAGGTATATTCTTCGAATAGGCCAATTTGTAACAGGGACATTTGTCGAAGGGCAACTTGTCGAAAGGTGCAACCTTTCAAAGGGTGGTTCGGCGAATGTGTTGAATGACGGTCCGGGGTAAAAGTTCGTGGTTTCTTGTCACTATTTTCACTTTTTTTTTATTTGTCTTGGAACCAGGGACAGAGCTCTTGTTAAATTACAAGTCTAAAAAAAAAAGATCATGAGAGGGCGAAGACAGGACAGAACCTTGATACAAGTTGAGGAATGTGTCATCTCGGGATCGTCTTTTTGTTCCTTTTCTTTATTACTTTTTGTAATGAGCTGCCGCATACTGTCGCCGGGAGTGGCGTGAACAGGAGGGCCAGGTGGGGTAACATTGTTGTTATGAGCCGCCGCAGAATCTCGCCGCAATAAGGCGTAAACGGGTGGGCCGGGTTGGTTAACACGCGCCCCAGTGGTAAGGAGTCTCCATACAAACAACGGAAAGCAGAAAGCGTGCACTTTTAGCGGAGAGTTTTCCCGACGCGTTCCACTTTGTCCCGCGTTATGACGGGGGCCCCCGGGTGGGGTCTTGGAACACGTGCTTGAAAAAAACCACTGGGCGCAACCGATCACAGGGAAGAGGAAAGTGGAGAGGATGTAAAGACTTTGGCTGTGTTAACTGTGATCGTGCGTCATCTGCCGCCTTCTCAACATCGAGAACCGCAGCGGGTGCCATCTCGACGAGTGGTGCAGGCGCAGGAGGAATGCAGGCGAAGCAGGCACGAAGTAGCAAACAGAAATTTCGAACCAGATCAAGGAAGAAAGAGGTCAAGAGAGGCGATGTACGCGAAGGGGCACGTGGACATGGACATTCTCGTTGGCATGTCACGAGTGACATCTTTCCGACACCTGACTCGACGTCACGTGCACCCTCTCTCTCGGATGTCACTGCGTGCTCCGACAAAAATCATGTCGAAACCGAAAAACAGAACGAAGCGTTCCCGCTTTCCGTTTTTCACCTGGAAAAGTGCACGCCTTCCGCTTTCCGTAATTGGTTTGGAGACTCCTATACACACGCGACGTTGTGATCGTACTTTACTGCACAGTGAAATCGGCGAAAAGGGCAAATTGTTATCTTTGACAAAAAAGATCACACTGGAGGTCAATAAGCGTGCAGCGATTTTACGGATTGCTATGGGGTAGTATTTGCTTTGAAATTTCACGACAAAACTTATATATTTGGCTTTGAAAAAGCGGCGACCAGCTGGCCTCTTCGACGAGTTTTCTTTCAACGAGTTGCCCTATGAGAAATTGGCCTATTCAACGATTGGGCCGCCGCCGAGTTGACATTTGACGAGTTGGCATAGACCCGGCCTTGCCACGCTATCAATGGGGGTCCGAGGCTGGGCGACGCGACTTCACCTCGACGCCATAACAGTGTTCGAATTTTTTTATACATATTTAAGTCATTGGTGCAATGCAAAAACAAAGAATAGGAAATAGCACGGAAGATGTCGTTTACAGGGATAGTGAAGAGAAAGGGTTCGAAAAAAATCCCTGATGGACGCTAGAGCTTGACTTGTCAACTAAGAGGCCGTGCTGTTGGCACGAACGTTCGACAAAACACTTTTAGTAAATTCTACTCCCGAGCCACATACTGCGTACGAAAAAAGCTTCAGGAGAAGCAGCGTATAATAAATTTACTTCGCCATTTAGAAAGATGATGTAAAACTAAATTTAATAGCGCTTTGTTTTCAACTGAGTTTCAAACAGCCGTGCGTGCCCCAGTTGAGTTGATCCTTATTATGGGCCGCAAACAACCCAACGGCAGTTGAGACGACCCGTTCAACGAGGGCATTATTGCAGTCAGTAAAACGAAAAATAAAATAGCAATCCTGCGTTAATTCCCAGTACGGTTGTAGACAGCAATAGCTGCGACACGTCACGGCCAAGTCGATGGTCATTGGCGTCGCGTTCACGCACCGTGGCGTGTGTGAACAAAAGCGCTCGGAACAAAATAGACATGGGGCCATCATGTTCAGAACACTTTTAGGTACTACCATAGAGGAGGCTATGGTACAACAAAAGTCTTAAGTATAGAGCAGGCTCTCAACTCTGTGGCGTAGCTCAGCTCTGATCCCCTGATTGGTTGCCAACAGTAGATGAGTTGGTGTGTTTAAAAATGTTTTAATGTAGTGGCGTCCGACGCTCAGTGGTTGATTCGCTTTAAAACAACTTGTACGTTTGTGAATGTGTGTGTGTGTTTAATTATTTGTCTAAACTGGCCATAAAGAAGAAAAAAAGCCGTGGCGTAGCGTAGTGGTAACTCCTCCACTTTGCACGGTGCGGGCCCAGGTTCAATTCCACCGGGCGGCGGCCATCTTTTTGAAAGATTTGGCACCATCGAGGACGGACGCCCTATGCCGTACTACACCAACATCAACGTCAACAACGGACATCATTTACCGTGGTGGGAGAAACCAGGTCTTGCTGAAATTATTTACAGACCACTCAGAACGCAGTCGACGAAACAGTTAAGACACGTTGACATGCCGTACATAAAGCCACGTTGATGGAGAATGGCGAGGCTTCGAAACTTAAAAAAGGGTAAATAATGCGAGGCAATTTTAAACGTTTAAAAAAAGGAGGGAGACGAAACACTACTTGAGAACATCACCGCTCTTTCTTGACTCCAGGAGAGGAACGACCACAGCCATTCTCCGCGATTCGAGAAATATTCCGAACCTCGAAGTGTTATTAGAAAGTGCGCGCAGCATAGCCGCGGAATACTTCATGATCATATTTTAAAATGGTAAAGAGTATTCCGTTGCGACCCGCGAATAATATGGTTCTCATCTTTTTAATACATAGCTATAACAAATTTCTCATCGATGTAAATGAAACTTAGTCGGTCAGCAAAAGCAGGTAAACGCGGTAATGTCATTAAGCACCATCATTGAAGAAACAGCTAGCACACATTACGCTGGTCGGACCATAACTTGGGTGTGCGTCATCCGTCCGCTCCCCCTTGCAGCATTCATTAGGTCCGGAATAATGACAGAGCAAACTTCTCCTATTCTTTTATTGTTGTTTTTTTACTCTCGAGACACTCTATTGGAGAAATGCAGGGAGTAGCTTTGGGCTTTCTGTCGGCCGATGCCGCCCTTGCATTGACTGCGATCAGCAGTGATGTCCGAGAGGCATCACTTCCCTAACACTGGGAGCCCATCTGAAACGCTATCATTCGTCATATGCACCCAAAACAGATAAAGTAAATAAATAACTATTGCGATATTAACGTGAAAATAAAAGTAAGAGACAAAATAAAACGAAATAGTAACCTGGAAGATTTATTAATGAATAAAACAAAAGCGACTGAATGTGAAATATTTCCGTTCTCAGTAAGCATCTAGAGCACACCAAACGTGCTGGATGCAACTGAAAGGCAAGCACGAAACGAGAGGCCCGCGTCTAAGCCCAAAACTCAACCCTGACATCAATGACATTGAGCCACTGGATTTCTTTCGGTTCACGAAATTCATCCCGCACTCCCAACACTTGGCACCACGATCTCGCGCTTACACCATTTCCTTAGGTGGGGTCAATTTTCTCCTCCTCATTTTCTCTCCCAGCGTAGCAGCGCGAGAACTAAGGTACACACAAGCTATTTTTCTTTCATAAACAAAAGTCGACGCGAATTGGTTTGCGCGCACTAAATCAGATCCCACCATGGCGTGCAATGATTTTCTCGGAGGCGTGAAACGGGCCGCAGCGAAAGCTGGCGGGCGGCACCAATGCTGAAACGTTTTGGGTGCCGTACTCTCAACTTCCTCCTTCCGTTATCTGGCCACTCTCCTACTATCCGTAAGACTTGCGTCTGGCACGTACTATTGGCGACGTGAGCGATCGAAAGCGTCGCTGTGGTCGGCCTGCCACGATTGGCCGAATGCTGACAATGACGTCAGCAAAGGATTTGTCATCGACGGAAATAAGAGGAATGTAAGAACTTCAATTTTGACGGTGTTGGCAGTGTTGCTTTGAGAGCGCTATGATTTCAGGCTTCCACCATGCCCATTACAAACACCATCGAACTTGTTGTTCACAAGGTAATGACGTCACGAAAGGTAACCGAACGAGGGCGCCACAGAAACATCTCGCCGCTAATTGGCGACGTGAGCGATCGAACGCGTCGCTGCGGTCGGCTTGCCATGATTGGCCGAGTACTGACTATGACGTCAGTAAAGGATTTGTCATCGACGAAAAAAAGAATAATTTAAAAACATTACTTTTGACGGTGTTGGCAGTGTTGCTTTGAGAGCGCAATGATTTCAAGCTTCCACCATGCTCGATACAAACACCATCGAACTTGTTGTTGGCAAGGTAATGACGTCACGAGAGGAAATCATAGGAGGGCGCCACCAAAACATCTCGCTGCTAATAGACGTTTCCACTGTTTACAAAAATCACAGTCCACACGTGTTAAATCACAGTCCAGAACGCGCACGTTCGTCGCTTCGGAAAGCGAGCAAATCACGCGCCATACGCACGAACACTGAAAATGGAATTCGCCAAGTACCCTTTTTTGGAAAGGTCTATAGGCAATGAATGACAAGCAATGTGCCCGACTGGTGACCCATGCATGCCAGCACGTGCAGCGTGAGCGCGAACTTAGCTTTGGCCAGCTTGCAGTCGCACGTTCTTGCCCGTACGAGCAGAGGCATGGTGGCCGCCAGATACCCTGCTTGCAAACGTCTAAACCCCGTTCACCCTTAAAGGGGTCATGAAATGAGTTTTGAGCTGGAATAAATTATTACAGCGGAGTTGTTAAGGGCTTGTTTCCCCAGGATCATGTCCCCCGCAAAGAAATGAAGACACCGAACTTGCACACCTACCGCCATCTATGAGCGACGGCGGCAAGCCACGTATCTGGTTGCCGCGGTCGCTCATAGATGGCGCCAGCCCATCCACTCTGGCTTGCCCACTTGCGGACGGCATTTACTTTACTTTGTACAGCTCCGCTGGTCTTCCTACTTCCCCAGAGTGGAAAGGCTGAAAGTTTTTTTAGATTGGGCCTTGCCTATTCGGATATCGTTTAGTAAGCCAAAGAAAAAGGGTAGAGAGTCAACAGCCAGCTTTGCGATAAAACAATTGAAAATATTGCGAACTATTTCGTACCTCCTTTCCTTCGAAAGCTCTCCGCCTATTCACTATGACACAAGCGCGGTACCCAAAGCACGTCAGTGGTGCCAAAATGACGTCAGCCGAGCCCAGTTCATGAACCGGACAAGAGAACTGCGTCACTCGCACGTATGCGCTCGTCAACAATCAGTTCGTTGACGAACATTTGAATTCGCGTTCGTGGCCGATGAGTGCCCTGACGGAACTTATCATCACTTGCGAATGCCAAGTTTTATAGTGTGCTTATTAAGTACGGTGGAAGCATGGGGTCATCGCACCGGTGCCCTAGCATGTCACGACCGTGTGATTTCTCAGTTCGCTTTTGAGTTGTAAATTAGAGCTAAGAAAGAAGTTGAAAAATCGTTTCATGGCCCCTTTAAGGTACAACCAGGGTGTAAGATAGACAGATGGGGAAATGGCCCATAGAAGCCTACCGCAGCGCCGTGACCGGATTGTGTACTCGTCTGCTTGCGGGTACCCCCGATACGCGACAGATGACGCTGCGGCGAGAAGAAAAAATTTGGAATCGGATTTGCATATAACTTTATGGGAGAGTGCGCAAAATAAACCGAGAGCACGACAGTCCTTCATTGAAAATCCACGAGAAACCATCTCCGTCAGTTTAGCCGGTCGCCACCGGACCGCCCACCCGGAGTGAGAGTTTGCGGTGCTCCACATAGATGGCGCCACAGAAAAAGAGAAAATTGAGGGGGACACAATCCGGTCGCTCATTTGGCTCTCGTTTCCCCACCTGTCTATCTTACACCCTGGGTACAACCTAGCGTAGCTCATTCAGTGACTCTAGCGCAAAAAAAAATTGGGTTGTGTGTATGTTTATACAGCCTAGTAACTTGGTCTGCCTTCAAGGGCGACGAGTCTCCCAGCTGTAGATGAGCAATTTAGCCAGTGCAGTACAACCGCTAGCCTGGGGTCTTTAACGTGCATCACGCAGTAGTGAAACACGACCGCACGCCGGTACGATGCTCATCCAGATCGAAACGGGCAGGGGTGGAGATTGAACCCAGTATCCTGGGTTCTGCAGCGCGAGCTTTCGCTCCACGTGCTCCGAGCTGGTGTGCGCTAGCCCACTCGGCCACCGATCCCCCCACTCTAGCGCAACCCCGCCCTTGGTTAGTGGGATTATAAAACAACAAATAGCGATGGGATCGCATTCCAGACCTGTTCATCAATGGAATACATCGTGCGTGGCGGCGCTTCGATATGATGTGGTATTTGTCTTATATCCATTCTTTGTCCTTCGCTTGTTTTTTTTTTCTTTGCGCGAGCTTTCTGTGAAACGCGCACGGCTGGACCAGTTCTCGTGGAAAGGGGGCAGTTGCCTGCGCTCTGAGCTAGAGTTCCTGTATTGGCGACGTGCGCGATCAAAAGCGTCGCTGTGGTCGGCCTGCCATGATTGTACGAATACTGATTATGACGTCAGCAAAGGTTTTCTCATCGACATAAATAAGAGGAATATAAGAACTTCAATTTTGACGGTGTTGGCACTGTTCGTTTTAGAGCGCAAGGATTTCAAGCTTCCACTATGCTAATTACAAACACCATCGAACTTGTTGTTCGCAAGGTACTGACGTCACGAGAGAAAACCATAGGAGGGCGCCACCAAAACATCTCGCCGCTAATAGGCTCCCTATGGGAGCCAGAGTCAAGGCTGGTTCACACAGACCCGTTTTCTTACGTTACGTTACGAAACGTCCCCGGGCAATCTGTGCTTCGTATTTAGCGTGGTTACCGATTCAAGGAGATAGCCTGGCACGCGACATTCGAGACACGAATGTTTCGGTGACTTCGACGTAACGTAAGTAAACGGTGCTGTGTGATAAGTTGAACCGAGCTCAACTCCTTACGTTACGTTACGACGAAAGTTGTGTCCTTGGTTGTCACGGTAACTCATCGTCCTAGCTCGTCGTCACCGAAACATTTGTGTCTCGAATGTCGCATGCCAAGCTATCTCCTTGAATTGATAGCCATGCTTAATACGAAGCACTGATTTCCCGGTGACTTTTCGTAACGTAACGTAAGAAAACGGCTCTGTGTGAACGAGCCTTTACGCGTCTCTTTTCCACGAGCCGCCGCGCCGCTTTTCGCCGTGATCCGATCACGTGGGGAGCCGGATCAAATTCCGTGCAGGAAAGTTGACGTTGCACAAGCCCCGGAGTACGTTCCCCTGCTTTTGACCGCGCCGCGCGCCTCGAACGAAGGGCGCCGCTATTCGCCGAATTCAGTCACGCGAGGAGCAGGGTCAACATGCCGTGCAGGAAAGACGGCGCTACGTTACTCTGAGCTAACGTCTCGACTCTCCAGCATATGTGTTCAGAACAAAACGCGCAAATCGGCCTGAGCTAGTGGCGAGACATATTCACAACAAATGAACCGACGCGTTGAAAAATATAAAATTGCCTGTGCGCAATTCGCACACCAGGAATTTCGGGGGTCAATTCCACATATTTCAATGGAGTCCGATTTAAATGACGGGGCGGCCATTTTTTAGTCCAGGCGTTTGCATGGTTCTTTATGGACTTCCAGACAATTGTGAGAGACGTAGGATTTCAAAATGTTAGCTTGGGGAAGTAAATGCCTGAAGAAATAAAACAACTAAAATTATTTTCTTTTGCTCAGGTGTGACATTTAGGTCACTGGGGTGTTTAGTTTGGTCAAAACAATGAGACTGCAAAAAACAATAAATAACGGTCAGTTTGAATATATTGAGTTTAGTAAGCCCAAAGTTGGACTAATACAGGAGCCTTACGCTTAATACAAAACGAAAGTAATTACAAGTTTAAAAAGTCAATCGCAGCAATAAATGATCAGTATTTATTTTAGTACAAGTTCAGTCGTAAATAAACTACTGGCCAGTCGAAGATTCTGGTTCTGTGGATAGCTGTTGCACAAAGTTTAAGAAATATTGCAGTCTTCACTTGTTGATTTGTGCTGCCAAACTAGGTGTGTGGAAAACAATTAAAAACATGCGAAGGGTGAAGTGTGATGGTGTATAAAAAATGGTGTAAGTACGCACACGTCGTGCTGATGAACACTGAAAAAGTTCCATGTTTTACACTAATGTTAAGCGCATTCAAAGTTAAGGGCGCATTCAAAGCTAAAGCTTAATTGTACACATACTGCTCAGGTCGTAATGTTTGAAAGTTCATAGTACCTTATTACTTTGACGCTTGGTCTAAACTGTCTCCTCATTGATTACGACATAAAAAAGACCTTCAGCCTTTCCACTCTGGTGAAGAAGGAAGACCAGTGAAGCTGTACTATGGTGGGAATGAAGTAATGGCTGGCCGCAAATCGGCAAGCCAGAATGGAAAGGGTGGTAAGGTTGCCGCCATCTAGGAGCAGCGGCGGCAACCAAACAACCGGCAAGCCGGTTGTGCGGTTGCCGCCGTCGCTCATAGATGGCGGTAGCTGTCCAGAGTTTTGTGTAATCCTTTGTTTGCTGGCGGACAGGATACTGGGTAAATTAGCCCTTAACAGCTCTAACTCTGCCTTGATAGAAAACCTCCCCCAGCTGACAGCTACTAATAATGTTGGCGCCGATAATGAGTATATTCACTGGCTGCCAAGCGTTTGCGACGGAGTGCGCTTTGACAACCAGCTCTTTTCACGTGATTTCATACAGTCGCAGTTGTTCTTGACAAACAGAATTATTCACCTAAGCAAGCGATCACATGTGAAGCTGTGAACAGTGTGTGTCGACTATGGCACAGGTGGCCCATAGCATAGATATTTTGCAATCTGCGGAATGGCTTGCTCCTGAGTTAGCTTGGACTATAATGCACGTCGTACACCAAAGAGCATGAGCTGAATCGGAGTGGGACTATAAAAAAAAATGACCGCATCTCCACGTGGTGAATGATGTTGATTGGGGCGAAGCTCGGGTGGTGCTGATGATACTGATTTTGGCCATAGGTATTGCTGCTTGCTGTCGGAGTTGACGCTTTGCCGCCGCTTCCCGAGTTCTCAACTCCGGGTCCGCTTGGCGTTTTTGACGCTGTGCAGCAGCTTCTCGCGCCCTGGTCTCCGGAGCAGCTTGCTGTCTACGTAGACGCTGAGGCGCTGCATGCCGAGCTTTTCGGTCCTTTTCATTCATGGCAGTAGGAGAATGTGTGGTTTTCTTCTTTTTCTTTTTTTAAGCAGACAGATGGGATGGCATCTCAGAACCCCCTACTCTTTTTTTTCTTTTTTCATACATTTTTTCATCTTTTTTTTTCAATTTTTTTTTGCCATACACGAGCACGTGAGCATGTGCTCACGTGCTCGTGAGCACGTGATCTCACGAGCAGAAGCACGAGCACCCGACGCCGGCCTACGGCGGACGGCGGACGGACATACGGACATGGCTAGCCCTTAAGGAGCTTCGCCCCTAAAATAATGAAAAACAAGCGTGTAGTCACGTGGAAACTGAGGAAAGTACACACATGCAGAAAGTAAGCTGTGTTCCACCAAATAATTTACTATACTCTATTCACCCTGAACCTGAGACTAGAGGCTCCGCCTTCAGCGCGAGCTTTCTGACCTTTCTAACACAAATGTGAACGCTCAGGCACGCGCATCCAGAGCACTGCAGAAGCCAGCCAGCTCGCGCTGAAGGCGGAGCTTCTGGTCCCAGCTTAAAGGAAAACGGAAAGTTTTTGGTTTTACTATAAGTGCGAGCGAAGCGGAACCTACAAGCGCGAGCATGCTTGCCCTGAACTACTCTTCCAGTGAAGAAGCACACGTACTCGGTAAAGCCGTTCAAAACATGAAGGTCGCTTTTATAGACGCTTCGCGCACTCGCCAGACCCCAGCCGCCATAGCTGATCTTCTCTTGTCTTTCCCGAATGCAGAGCCACTGAAGTGGGCGTTGACGAGCCTCCACAAAGGCAAATGCTGGAAACAAGACACAATGGAATCTAAAATTGTAATAACATGCCCTGCTGTGGTAATGATGAAGTGAACTAAACGTAATAGGAAACAAAAATGGTCGGTTATGGCGGCGCCACTGCAGAGCTGCTGCAAATCGTCGCTCAATCCTAAATTAATTTAGGCCCGAACTTAAATCGTATTTAAAAGACACATTTCCTGTTTTCTTATATTATGTACTCTTATGTTGTGGTTTCTATCTTTCTGTCATTTTTCATTTTCTTAGTTAAATCTTTTCAGAGGTCCGACAACTATGCTGTTTCATCATAAGAGCCACCTAATCAAAAGTGTATACAAAAAAAAAAAAACCGCGAGCGCGAACGCGCACGCTCACTGAAATCGCAATGTCACGGTGCATTCAAAACGAGTTGTGAGTTTTTTACACATCAGGACTTTCGTAAGGCGTCATATTCACTCGCTGTAGATTGGCGATTTAGCCAATGCAGTACGACTGCTAGATTGGGTTTTTTAACGCTCATCACGCATTAGTGATACACGTCCGCACGCCGGTGCGATGCTCATCCAGATAGGGGATTCAACCAAGGGTCTCTGCGGGATCTGCAGCGTGGGTTCCGTGCTTTGAATGGACCTCGCGCTCACGCATTTCTCCTCCTGCTCCGAGCTGCGGTGTGCCAACACATTTGGCCACCGATCCCCCACCACACTTATGGCGAATTCACCTGGTCGTTTTGGAGCGCGCCGGGATCGACTTTTCTGGAGCGAGCCTATTTCACTGGGCGATCGGGATCGAGACGGACGTGTTCCGCTGGTCGTTTTGGATTAGCTCCCGCTCCAGATCTCGATCTGGATCCGATGACGAATTCCACTGGGTGTTTTGGAGCGTGCCGGGATCATTTGACCAGATCCGGAGTGGAGCACGGTCGATTCGAAGACGTTTTCGCAATCGCGGCGCAAACACGTGTTCGACGCACGAGCGGCAAAAGTGGCGCAGGAGCTCCTAGCAAATGGCGAATTCCACCGGTCGTTTTGGAGCGCGCCGGGATCGACGTTTCTGGAGCGAGCCTATTTCACTGGGCGATCGGGATCGAGACGGACTTGTTCCACTGGTCGTTAGGGATTAGCTCCCGCTCCAGATCTCGATCTAGATTCGAGAAAAGTCGCTCCCCCGATTTCGGCGGATTCAACCGGAAGCCAGCCGGGCCAGCCCTCGGCTCACACACGTGACTTCCTTTCTCGCGGGGCATCTCGCCTGATCTCGCCTCAGAAGAATTGATAATGACCGCTTGCTTACCTCTTGGCTCGACAGCCGGTTCGTTTTCAAGGAAGGAGAAGAGAAGAGAAGGTTTTGCCGCGCTACGGGCATTCGGGCAATCTTTGCTAGACGCTCCTGAGCCATTCCTGCCGCTCGTGCGTCGAACACGTGTAAGCACCGCGATTGCGAAAACGTTGATGCTTGGAACTTGGAAACAGCCGCACCAGACACCTGATTCGTTTTAAAAATACCCAGGACGTTTTGGGGGAATGCATCGATCACATAGCAGGCGGTAGACAAGTAGACAGCGCTGGAAAATATTTATTTTACCAATTGTTATGAAGGCCGATGGTGTCGGTGTCGCAGTTTCGAAGCACTGTCAGTTCAACTCAGCACCACGTTACAAAAGACGCTTGGGGGTACTACCGGTGCTAACGCGAATTTACAGTAGAAATGGGAACTGCATGAAAGAACCGGACAGAAACACTTCATACGGTGGCGTATATCCCGAACATATATCAGCGATGTCAGTTTCCTCGGTTAGGGCTACTGCTTTGTCAGCGAATGAAGAGCATTTCGATAAAATAAAGAGCGGAAAATACTCCCCGTGTCAAGTTTTCTAATCACAGTCACTGGTTGATGTCGTACCGTGGTAATTCCCGGCCCTTCGACCGCACTAGCACTTTGTAGAGTCACATTTCCAGCGATTCCGCGCCGCACACGAACGAAGGTAAACAATCAAGATGGCGGAGTGTTCCCCGTGTTGTCCTCGCCGTCAGCGCGGTGTGACAGGGTTGTCAGACAATAAATCGGGCAACACGGTTGCCGGGCGGCAGCAACATGTTGCCTGACTGTTGTTGTTGCCGCGATGTGACAGGTTCGCCGCAACACGACTTCCCCGTGTTCCCGGATAGAGTTGTCCAACTGTTCCCTCAGTGTGACAGGGCCTTTACCCGTCGGCTCGACAGCCGGTTCGTTTTCCAGGAAGGAGAAGAGAGGGTTTTGCCGCGCTACGGGCATACCGGCAATCTTTGCTATTGAAGAGGAGATCGAACAGTCACGCCTCTAGCGGTGCGCTTCAGCTGTGGGGACAACAAACCGTATTTTCTTGTTTGTTTTTGATCCGAGAAATCGAAGATGACGATTCGAAGGCCACTCCTCGTGCGACCAAAGCACTGGTCAGAGCGAAGCGCTCGTGCCCAGACCGTGCTCGGCCAGGTTCAATTTCTTTGTTATGCTGTGTTGGTAAACACCGGGCTGTGGGGACAACAAGCTCGATAAAGCGCCCCCTATAGTTTGATCTCCTGCCCAATACCTGTTTTCACCTCAAGAACCGTAGTAAAACTAGGATCATGTGACGGGCTAGTTGGTTATACATTACAAAATTAAAAGTAGTGCTAAAGACGAGGACAAGTAGAAGACACAGACACGGACAGGCGCTGACTCACAACTGATATTTAGTGAAGAATAAAAGGAAGATAAAGCAGAAGTGCAAGGACATATACGAAATGAAAAAGAAGACTTACCAAAACGAAAGAAAGCAACAATTATTTTTGACTTCAAAATTAAGAAGTAGGAAAAAAGTACGTTAAAAATTAAACATTTACACTAAAAAAAAATCAAATGAAAACCTACTCAAATTAAATAAAAGAAAGAAAAAAAAAAGAGAAAGAAGAGGAGTCTGAAAATTCATATTAATGTAAAAGGAAACGGGGTCCAGAGGTAAACACGGAAAAGGGCCCATTGCAGAAGAAAGAAATTGTACTAGGATCATGTGACGGGCTAGTTGGTTATACACTACAAACTTAAAAGTAGCGCTAAAGACGAGGACAGGTAGAAGACACAGACACGGACAGGCGCTTACTCACAACTGATATTTAGTGAAGAATAAAAGGAAGATAAAGCAGAAGTGCAAGGATTTGTCCCCGTCTTTAGCGCTACTTTTAATTTTGTAACGTAGTAAAACAAGTCCGGCTCCTCGCGGAGCATTACTAATTTCTCCCTTTATGTTGATACTTAGGATATATGTAGGTCAATTTTAGATTAGATATATGTTTTCTTATCAAGACATACACGTTGTAAACGCTAAAAGCATCGATTTCTCCTCCGACAAGCAAATCTTGTAAGAACTACTTCGCGCCGCGTATGAACAATGCGCACAATTTCCTTTTTTCTTGAGGTGAAAACGGGTATAAAAGCTCCTGAGCCATTCCTGTCGCTCGTGCGTCGAACACGTGTTAAGCCTGGTTCAGACAGTTGCGTTTGACTGCGTTTGACTGCGTTGCGGCTGCGAGAAACCAAAACATACCAGCTGCTTATATCTCGTGCCAAGATGATTCCTTGAATTGGATTCCACGCTTCATACGAAGCACAGATGTTCCGGTGACTCGCTTTCTGTTCTCGACGCAACACAGTCAAACGCACTCAAACGCAAGTGTATGAACCGGCCTTTAGCGCCGCGATTGCGAAAACGTCTTCGAAACGACCGCGGCGGCCGCGGATAGGGGATTCCCGGGCAGTTGAATGACGGGAAGGCATCCGCCGATCCCGGAGCAGTGGTCATGTTCCACTGGGGATCCGTAGGCGGCGCGACCCCGTTAGGATCGTGTGCTCCATTCCGGATCTGGTCAACTGATCCCAGCGCGCTCCAAAACGACCAGTGGAATTCGCCATTAGTTTAGCCCGATCGCAAAGGAACAGTAATGGCGAATTCCACTGGGTGTTTTGGAGCGCGCCGGGATCAGTTGACCAGATCCGGAATAGACCCATCCCAAAAATACTCCCTCCTCAGGCAGATCCGAAAATCCTCCACAGTGACGTGCGCAAAAGACACCATTAATGTGGCGAGGCTATTACTTGTATAATACTGTTCTTAAATGAGCTATGTATAAGCGATCGGCTTTCAATTTTTCTGGTGTCTTTTGCACATGCAACTGTGCAGTTTTTCAAACTCCGCCAGAAGAGGGCGTAATTTCGGGATGGACGGATGCCTTCCCGTCATTCAACTGCCAGGGAATCCCCATTCCGCGGCCGCCGCGGTCGTTTCGAAGACGTTTTCACAATCGCGGTGCTTACAAGTGTTCGACGCACGAGCGGCAGGAATGGCTCAGGAGCTTCTAGCAAAGATTGCCGGAATGCCCGTAGCGCGGCAAAACCTTCTCTTCTCCTTCCTGGAAAACGAACCGGCTGTCGAGCCAAGGGGTAAAGGCCCTGTCACACTGAGGGAACAGTTGGACAACTCTATCCGGCAACACGGGGAAGTCGTGTTGCCGGCGACCCTGTGACCCTGTCACATCGCAGCTAGAGCACTATATAGCTCCTTCGGAGCAGAGTTGCGCAATCTAGAGTGCCATCTCTCGACGACTAGCGGCGAACACCCGGGGGTTCCAACTCCGATCAGAAATGCATGGGGAACGTGAGAAAATCGTTGTTTCTTCAATATTGTAGAGATGTACGGAACGTCAACCGTTTTTGACATAATAAATGAACATTTTAGAATAATTTGCGCTAAGTTGCGTGCCATGTAAGGACGTAATAGACCCTTTGCGAAATTCAGTCTGGCCACTTTGATCACTATCATCCAGGGGTGCTATGTTGCGCTTTTTGGACTCCCAGGAGACTTGGAAGAGGGAAGTGACGTCAACGACTAGAGAAACGCAGATTGGATGTTGACAGAAGAAAACAAAATCAACATCCAATCTGCATTTGCTGCGTTGTTGACGTCACTTCCCTCTCCCTAGTCTCCTGGGAGTCCAAAAAGCGCAACATAGCCCCCCAGTACTTCTGAAAAAATAAAGTTTATTGTATTGTATCGTATTGTATCTGTGGAACGGCATCTGTGCCATACCAATGGCGGCCTTCTAGTGACTGATAAAAGAAGACGTTGAAGATGCTCCTAAGCGGATCTTGCGAGGCCTGTACATTCGGGGGGTCAGTACGACGCGACGTAGGAATGGAACGCAAGAGCTACGTAAGCGTTTATTTCTAATAACTCAGATTCAGTCAATCTGTGTGCGGCACACAATCTGCTTTAAAGCACTTTGGTGTATAGAATTTTCTCGAGGCATCTGAGTGGGTTGGAGCTTTGTTCTGAATGCAGGTTCTTGGTCACCATCGAACTGAAAGTGATCGAGAAAGAACTCACTGAACAATTCCTCGCGTGCCGTTGACTTGCGAAAGTGACGGTGCCGATACAAGTTCATTTCCGCCATTGATATGGCAAAACCTAAACTGCTTTACAAACCACCAGATGGCACTGAATTTCGGAAATGGTCTATTGTTTTTAAAAAAAATTGCCTGAGCGGAATCATGCAGCAGACAACGCGGCGACGTCACGGCGACCTCGCACCGTCCACGTGACCCGCTCCGGCCAACCCAGAAAGTCCATCTCCGCTGCGTACAAAAATCGTCTGCTTCAAACGCCATTGCCTTGGAAATTGCCTTTGCAAACTTTTCACACGCATCCGATATGATGAAAACTTTGATAAAGTGTTTAGTGCTTTACCAACTTCATGACAGACTAGTTTCGAAAAATGTGAAGTTGTCGTTTATTTTTTAATCTGCCGTGTTGAGTCGATCTCCATGTGTTCTCCCATAGGGCGGGCCACCTCCTGGAACCCTGAGTACCACGTGACTCGCGCCGCGCTGCTCTGTCGGCCATGTTGTCGGCGAAACACGCGGATCAAAGGATTGCGCTACTCTGCTCCGTAGGAGCTATATAGTGCTCTAATCGCGGCAACAACAACAGTCGGGCAACATGTGGCTGCCGCCCGGCAACCGGGTTGCCCGATTTGTTGTCCGACAACCCTGTCACACCGCGCTGACGGCGAGGACAACACGGGGAACACTCCGCCATCTTGATTGTTTACCTTCGTTCGTGTGCGGGGCGGAATCGCTGGAAATGTGACTCTACAAAGTGCTAATGCGGTCGAAGGGCCGGGAATTATCACAGTACGACATCAACCAGTGACTGTGATTAGAAAACTTGACACGGGGAGTATTTTCCGCTCTTTATTTTATCGAAATGCTCTTCATTCGCTGACAAAGCAGTAGCCCTAACCGAGGAAAGTGACATCGCTGATATATGTTCGGGATTTACGCCACCGTATGAAGTGTTTCTGTCCGGTTCTTTCATGCAATTCCTATTTCTACTGTAAAATTGCGTTAGCACCGGCAGTACCCTAAAGCGTCTTTTGTAACGTGGTGTTGAGCTGAACTGACAGTGCTTCGAAATTGCGACACCGACACCATAGGCCTTCATAACAATCGGTGGAATAAATATTTTTCATCCCTGTCTACTTGTCTACCGCCTGCTATGTGATCGATGCATTCCCCCAAAACGTCCTGAGTATTTTTTAAACGAATCAGGTGTCTGGTTGCGGCTGTTTCCAAGTTCCAAGCATCAACGTTTACGCAATCGCGGCGCTAACACGTGTTCGACGCACGAGCGACAGGAATGGCTCAGGAGCTTCTAGCAAAGATTGCCGGAATGCCCGTAGCGCGGCAAAACCTTCTCTTCTCCTTCTTGGAAAACGAACCGGCTGTCGAGCCAAGGGGTAAGCAAGCGGCCATTACCAATTCTTCTGAGGCGAGATCAGGCGAGATGCCCCGCGAGAAAGGAAGTCACGTGTGTGCGCCGAGGGCTGGCCCGGCTGGCTCCCGGTTGAATCCGCCGAAATCGGGGGAGCGACTTTTCTCGGATCCAGATCGAGATCTGGAGCGGGAGCTAATCCCAAACGACCAGTGGAACACGTCCGTCTCGATCCCGAGACGGACGTGTTCCACTGTTCCACTGGATTTAAACTATATCTACAGTTTGTTGCCTCCTCTTCTAATTCATTATACACAACCAACCGTTCACGTAGCGTATTGTGGACGATGAGACATTCTAACTCACGGAAAGCATTTCCACAAGTTATTGAAAATTGACAAGAAATTGAAAATTTTATTGTGGAAATTAAAGCAGTACTTTAATTTCAGACTGTGGTTTATTAAAATGTAAATAATAAACTAACTAAGAATACTCGCAATATCGAGACATTAAAATATACCAGAAAAGCAGCCCTTTAATTTGATATTAACATTATGACTGTAGATTACGTAGAAATATAGTTATAAACCATCAAAAAATAACCAAAATGGCACGCACGGTGGGGTTGCACCTTAAGCTGAGGCTGCAGCCAACGCCACTAGTGCGAGAGCTCGAGGTCGCTGCTTTGAAGCGTTCTTTTGCAGAACGAGCACACACGCAAGAAATGCACGTCTCGAAGGCAGGAGCGCGGGCAAAAGCTCGCGCTTGAAGCTTCGGCTGCAGTCTCAGCTTAAGGGTGAGCAGAGTGTATATAGCCTTATACTCCGTTTCACCTTATGTTGTACCGCAGCGAAGGCTACAAGCTCAAGCTCATAGCGTTGACAGCTGCTCTCAATGCACGAGAGCTTCTGCCGCCGAGATGTGCCCCAGAGCAAGGAGCTCGTGCTTGTAGCCTTTCCTGCGGTACATCATAAGATGAAATAGAGTATAGTTGCCGCTGTGTCCTAAGCGTAGTCCTAAGGTCTGAATAAATCAGTTTTTGCCCACTAATCTCTGCAGTAGGTGGCCGATCGAGACAACCGGGCCAAGTTCGGCTAGACAGCTCCATCTCGTTTCGCGCTCTTTCCTTCCGCGCCAACCTGAACGTTCGACCGGGAACTTTAAAAACCGGACCGTGGTGGTCGTGTCGTGCCGGTGTCATATCCGCTGGAGTCCGACACGGTCAACGAATCCTTAAGCGCGAAACGCGTGCGCGTCAAAACTGTCCGATCAAACGTGCGAAATGTCGGAAAGATGGCTGCTCCGACTCGCTGCACTTTACAATTCGAGACACAGGCTTCCAAGGCGTCGTTCCGTTCAGCCCCGCCCAGTTCCGGGGATCCTTCTACCGGATGGATGGATGGAGGCTAATGTCTGTATTTGTAACGGGCGGTAACTTGCGCCACCTAGCCTAGAAACCAAAAATACTATTCCTCTCCTCGCCCTTCGTGGTTTTTCTGACTTTAGAACAAACAAAATATTTTATTATATTCTATTAAAGTGGGCATGTCTGAAGAGTTTATGTGCGGTCGCTTTTCTGCTGGTCCCAGCGAAGCGAGCACTGCGTATACAAATCACGTGGCTCCGTAAGTTGCTGCGTCTTTCCCCAAGTTCACGTGACATTCACACGGCATTGTGGCTTGTGTAGCGTCCGCTGCTGTCCATCGTAAGGTGAAACGGAGTGTATTCGGGCCTCGACGGTTTCGATCGGTCCCAGAAGGCCGGCTTGCTACGGACGCGCGAAATCAGCAGCTCGTTTTGTGCGCGTGGGAAAACCCCAAGGTGTCCGTCCAATGACTCGCTTGACGCACCACTACATCCTATACTCACCGGGCCGCGTGGCACTCCCTCTCCCGATCGGTCCGATAGTCACGTGACAACATGACGTTCACTCCATTCGTGTTGCCATTGGCTGCGGGCCTCGAAGAATCGAACAGCCGTGCGGCGAATATCTAGCAAGTCGGTCGCATGCCGAAACCGAACGGTGGCTCCGTCCGACGCTCCGGTGCGTTTCGCGTCAGACGTTTCGGACGCGAAAGTTTTCGTCGCATGCGACGAAAACTTTGGCGTTCGAAACGTCGTTTTGACAGTTGGCACGTCGAATCGGACATTTTTGACGCGCAAGTGTCTCGCTCTCTATACTCATTATGGGAAAGAGCGAGAGCCCGGGAGGGGAAGAAGAAGCTTCCCAGTGCTCGTTCGGAGCCGTAGCTCGCCTCCGAAAAAATGCAGCGGCGTCAACCCCACAAGAAGACCGGACCGGCGATACCGGACAGGCGATGCGCGGAGGCAGAGATTCCGCGAGGCTCCGAAGCGTCGGGTAGGCGGCTGCCGGGCAGCCGGCACTCGGGAACCGGAGGCTTTCACGCAAAGCAAACGAATTACGGCCGCTGCGAGTCCCCGTCGGCAGCACGCGTAAGCCTATCGCCATCGACCTGCAGACACGAACATTTCGTACAGCCGGCCTCCTTGGGAAACACAGTGTGCGGGGCTGCACAATGGGACCCCTCCGCCCCTTCCGTCTCCCTCCCTTTCTGCCGATCAAAACAAAACTCACCCCGAGACCAAAAAGGAAAAGAAAAAAAAAAAAAAAGTCTCCCGCTTTCGTCAGGCCGCTTCGGTGGCGAAAGAGCGGGGGACCGAACAGCGCGGCGGCCCATTCGTCTCTCAGGCGGAGCTCCCCGTTCAATATCGGAAAATCGATGATAACTCCGCGAAAACGCCGCTGTAATGAAGCAATGAGCGTCCCCATTCAAATCGGAAGTTTATGCCAACTTTTTTGACCTCCCCTTTTCCCGTCTGGGCCCTGGCTTCGCATTTGCCGTGCCAGCTCATGTCTTTGGCTCGGTAAGGTGCGCGATGCCGGCAGCCGCTCATCGGCGGACTTCGCGGTCGCTCTAAGTACCTCGATAACGTCCTTTGCATGTAGCTGAAACTAGGACCATGAAGATCTCTGCAATGAGGATGCACATTTTCTGCAGGATACACAAGCCGTTTTTCAGTTCTTGCCGCTGCCACGTCACTGTTCGTGCGAGCAAGCACGTGCATCCATATAGTAGTAATATAGTGAACATATATAGTGCACACTTGGGGCCCTTCGCGGCCGAGATAAGTGCTCCATGTAGTCATGTACTACATAGCAAGTTACCCTATTGTCTTTAGTGTTGCCTCTGCCGGCCGTAGACACCGCTGCTCTGAAAAAAATTTACATTTCTATATTTATGCTAATAATTTGTCCAGAAAATCATTTATTCATAAACGTAGTGTAATATTATTTGTAGAAATATTGAAACCACTTACTTTATTTGATGTTACATGAACAGTCCCGCTGTAGCGGCAGCGCCACGGAACCCACCGTTTGAATAGTAATTGGGGGTTGTGTGGATATTTATACAGCGAGCAGTTGGTCAGCCATTTTAAAGTTGCGACGAGTCACTCGCTGTAGATGAGCAATTTAGCCAGTGCAGTAAAACAGCTAGCCTGGGGTCTTTAACGTGCACCACGCAGTAGTGATACACGACCGCACGCCGGTACGATGCTCATCCAGGGTCGCTAAACTCGTCGAGCGCAACTTTGTGCCCGAAGTGTACGGAACGCGCTAATTAGACTCTCCCGACGCTGACGTCGCGCCGAGCGAAGTGTCAATCATTAGAACGCTTATTTCTTTGAGATCGGCAGAATGTAGCAAAGTTCATCGGGGCGCGCGTGCAGCCCGTGAGGGGCGCGAGGAGCCCGCTGATTGAACGGCTTCGCCGATGACGTAGCGCCCGTTTGTCCCCACATCCCTACGCCAAGATAAAATTAATGCTTTGCAGATTGTCCCTAGGCGACCTGTTGACGCTCCAAATCCCTCCAAAGTTTGTGTAAAAAAAAAGTGATTAGAAACCTCGTTTGTCGAAGTTGTCGCTGACGACAAAGTGAAGTTTCCGAACTTCGCGAGAGCCGTGGTTTGAGCTCGAAATCTTCGCTTCGGATCGAGGCGAAGTTAAACTTTGTCAACATGGCGGTGCGCCGTACGCTGCGGCCGAGCTTATCTTCCGCCACCGTCGGCGTCGCTACCGAGACCACCGGGACGCCTTTCAGCTCCCCGACGACGACTTTCGGCGACAGTACCGGCTATCGAAAGCCGTTATGCGTTGACTCTGCGACGAGTTTCCTTCGGCGCCCGGACTTCGAGGCCGCGGACAATCACGTCTACTATGACCGTGGAACAAAAAGTTCTCTCCGCGCTCCGGTTCTTCGGAACCGGTTGCTTTCAAGGCATGGTGGCGACTGAAAAGAACCTGTCAGTCTCCCACAAGACTGTGAGCCGGGCTGTCAGAGTTTTGCGGCTGCCATCGTTGTTGTTTTTTTTTTTTGTGATATCCGAAGAGGTACTAATAAGCCGGTATACAATTCGGAATGTTGGAAAACAAACAAGAACCGGAGTAATTCTTGGGTAGGGTCGAGTCTCCCGGCAGCCGGCAGAATTATTTCCCCGAAATTCTACTGGCAGTCGTCACTCATTCGCGGTCAAATCGGTTCATTGAACGACGTGTCATCGACAGATTATTTCATCAGCACGCGATGTAATCACATGAAGGAGAGTTTCTTCAGTTAGGGCCAGTTGCACCAACGTCGCTTACCTTAACCCAAAGCGGCTCTTTCCTAAGTCGGCTTAGCGCCCTAAACCGAGCTCGGATAAGCACGGGTTTAAATTCCGGTTGCACCAACGTTAACCCGGCTTTACAGACGCGCCCCTAGCGAAACGCTGGATTTGCCTAGGGAATGTAGGGACAAGCAGAGCGAACTAGGGAACGCTCAGAGGGACGAATACGATTGGAGGAGAGGAATCTCGTGATGTAAACAAAAAACCTGCTGTAGTAGCCGTCGTCGGCATCTGCTTTTCGCTGTATTTCTTCGGTGAGTAACGAAATAAAGGTCTCCCAATTCAATCATTTTTTTCGCTTAACTTTCAAAAACAGGAGTCAACGCTTTAAATAAACACGAATGCTCTTTACATCTGTGATTGTGTGTTTAATATCGGTTGATAGCAGAATATTTTGACAGTGACAGTAGTTTTCGTGCTCACATTTTGAGATAAAGGAGCCATCAGGGGCCCCAAATCTCACCGAACGCGAGAAGGACGCTCTACTCGCTACATCGCTGAAGACAAAACATCATCGAGGATAAGTAGGCAGGTGAGATGACTACTAAAATCAAATCATGCCTGAGACCGATGAAGTTCAAAACAGTGACGAACTCGCCACGGCAGCTGTGAAAATGCCCAGAAATCGTCGAATAGAAGTCGTCAAGGTGTCGTTGCCACGAATATAAGTTGTCGTCACCACGAATGAAAGATATAAAGCAAAATATTCCTAAAAAGCGCGATCACCAGAAAAGTTACGGTTATGGAACGATACAGTTTTCTGAAGCCAAGATTCTACTCGCAAGACAAGGAAAATTCAAACTCAGAAAACGAAAGAAATTGACTTTTCGCTGTTTTATAATTTAAAAGCGCCGCAATCTGATGCATACGGCAGAAGTGTCGACAATCAGCTGATCGCTGAGATCATGTACTGCCACTATACAACGCGCTGATCGGATTGAAGGATATGCGTTGCAAGGAGAAATAAACAAGCAGGTAAATAACAATACGTTACAGTTATACGAAAACCAGTCAGGTATACATACGAATAAGCTCGTTGACAAAATAACCAACGGGAAGACAGACGTGAGCCCCACAGCTCCGTACGTATCTCGGTTAGGGCTAACACGCACTGAGAGTGGAGATCCAGCTTGAAAACAGGGGTCGATAAACACTTCACGCGACAATATTTTGCATCCTTGTCACAATCGAAGGCCATTCTGTCGAGACTCTCACGCTGTTGTAGCCTAAAACACTTTGTACAACCAATTTCGTCCACCGCGTCGACCGCCACAAACCAGCCGCCATGTTTTAAATCCAGGATTAAGAAACAACCAAAAGCAAAGCGCCCAATGTTGAGCGCTTACGATAAGCGTAGTTTAGTGCTAGGTTTAGCGATAAGCGATTTTGGTGCAACCGAACGAAACCGAAACTTAGCTTAGGTGCCCGGCTAAGCTCAGCTTTGCGCTAAGCGGCGTTGGTGCAACCGGCCCTTAGAGGTTAAACATCTTCACACCTTAAACATCTTCAAACCTTTGTACATGTAAGTGAGGTGTCCCATAACTAACACCCTAATAAGTGTAGCGATAGGCCTTATAAAAAAAATGTAAACTTCACACACTTAAAAATGTGTCATTTCTAAGCACGTTTCTTAAAACTTGTGATAATGCACTGCACCTTTTTATAAAGATGTAAAACTACCATACTCCTTCCCGTAAAGGTGTAATTACCACAGTACATTCTTTTTTGGGGTGTACAAAGTGGCCCGGGACCCAATAAAATGATTGAACAAATAAATTACACAAACGAGTCGTCCAAACAGCACGTCGCTACTTGGCCAGTGTCGAGGCAATTTCGGCCGAAAACCGGCTCCAATATTCGCCGGATGTACGGTTTTGCGCCTCGTCCCGACATCCGGCAGCTATGGGCGTACCGGTGCAAATGAACGATTTATGTCTAATAGCACTGGCACCACTCATCTCTCAGTAGGCTGGATCGCAGATCCAGCCTACTGAGAGATGAGTGGCCACCGGCAGTCATCGCTGCCGGTGGCGCCTGTATCCAGCCTGTATTGCTGGGGTCGAGCGGCACCACCGGCAGTCATCGCTTGACACGAGCTAATGCATGCTATAGGAGAAACGGGAAAACTCAATATTATTACGTTAGTAGGTTGTTCTCGACCATGAAACTTCTATCGTCTTTTCCGCAAATAACAGTTAATATTGTGGACACGAATATTAAACGCGTTGAATACCAATCTTTTTTTAAATAAATGTTGTGTGGTTGAGGGTCGAGGGCGACTTTGTTGGGCGTTAACTGTGATGTGTTTAATGGGACAAGGGTTACCGAGAGTTATTGTGGAGTCATACGTGATCTCGGAGTCATCAGAGCTCAGCAAACGATAAGTTAGAAGGCCTTTACTGAGGACATTCGCATTGTTTTAACCACGTGTACATAGTACTTCTGGTGAAAGCTTTTTCTTTGAACTGCTGTGAGGGCTTCCGCGACAAACTGAAACTCGGAGCGTGCCGTTCAGACGCTGAATGTGTTATTTATTTAGCAACTAAAGCAAGCGACGTCGGTAAAGTCGGTGGTACTCCGACGGAATTTTTTTTTTAAATCGATGTTCGAACGCTTGTTAAATGTCTATTTGATTTCCAAGCATCCGATATAATCATCGTAGCACGTCATAAAATACTCGCCGTCGAGCACCGCGTACAAGCCTCCTACTTTTGCGTGTTTCTCCCTTAGACTTGCGTGTATTGCCTGTTGTCAAGCAATGGCCACCAGTGATGCTAGTGGCGGGCTCCTGATCCGCAATCCAGACTTGCACTGTGAGAGTTCTAATGCATTGCACCCGCGGAGTGCTGCACAGAGAACCGACCCCAAACGAATTTGCCGAATGCACCGAGTGCAGACTGATGTTGTCGCCATAGATGTAGAAAAGTACCGACTTCAAACCGAAATTAGCGCCGTCTTGTTCGACGTGATGTGTGGGAATGCGAGATTACAGTCGCTGCCATCGTTTATCCATAAACGTTGGTTGCTGCAACGTGGAACTTACAATAGTGATGACTTCCAATTAAGCAACTCGGAAGTCAGAGATATCTACAGACGTCGTAAGTTTCCGAAAGCAGCTGACGTACAAAACAGCATACACGTGAGACAATTGAAGGCACTGTACGCGCAAGAGAGATAAGAGAGATAACTTCTTTATTATGGAGATGTTGGTATTCTTTAAATGACACCGGCTACTCCATACGCGCAAGAGCTTGCTTCGTTTTAAAGGGGCGGTGCAACGATATTTGTTTTGAGCGTTTTTCACTTTATATGAGCTTACTGGCACTAGTGGAACCCAAGTACACTCGCACGCAACGCCGCTGACCAAGAAACCTCTTTCTTGCGGTGTAATTTCAAGAAGAAAGCGAGCGTTTTCTTTCAATCTCTCCTTCGCAAATTTTGATGACGTACCCTGGTGGTAGTGGCATCCTCCAGGTACGATATTTGAATGCGGCTCATAGATTGGACCCGAGCATTGCGTGAGCACTCGATTTGGGCTCGTGATAATTGATAGCTCGAGAAGCATTCGGGTAGTGGCCCGTGTCCAATCGCTGCAACGACGACAATAGCCGAGCCATAACAATGTCTGGAACTCAGCGCGTGTCCTGTGCTTTGCGAACCCCAGCGCGTGGCTATGATCAACATTGGCTGCATATAATCGGCTCCAGATCACGTGGCCGCTTGTTCTGGCTGCAAGTTGAGGGGGTGAACGCTGCTCGTTTTTCTTTAATTTTTTACTGGGACTTCTATTGCGTGAGGTGAAAAACGAACGCGTGTTTCATAGGTCATTAACGTCAGGGATCCGTTCTAAGTGGTATTTGCGCAAAGTACAAAAATTGTTGCATCGCCCCTTTAAGCATGGTATTATGAGCTAACCACTGAAAGGATACGGCTTAAATCTAATTCGTTGGAATATCTAGCAATACGTTTCGTAAGACTTTTTATTTCCCTGGTGAGGGCGTTGAGAACGAGAGCTTTCTCAAACAAAATACGACGGGGCAGGATGGCTGCCGTTCGAATATGACTTTGCTCAAGCCTCGGGCAACGTCTTCATGTTTAGCTTTCCGGGACGCTGAGTAAATGCATCACAGGTTTCTGCTGTGGGAGCTTCGTCGACAAATGTTCCACTTTTCCCCCGCACACGGATGATGTGCGATCTCGCGGCCTCTGAGTTTGTCCTGAGCCTTTCATTACACACTGGTAGGTTTCAGCGTATGTACGGCAACATAGCGACTCAAATTGTGCAAACAAAATTACGTAAACTATGGTTTACGTCACTGATCTCTATTTTAGTAGGCTGGATCGCGGATCAAGAGCCCGTCGGTGTCGCCACCGGCGGCCATTGCTTGACACCAGGCAATACACGCAAGTCTATGAGAGAAACGCACAAAAGTAAGAATATTGAAGCATGTACGCTGTGCCGAGTGTTTGGAGATCGAATCGGTATTTGTCAAACGTTCGAACACCGATTAAAAAATATCAAACGTACCGGAGCACCTACGGCTGAGCTGTCAAGCTTGCTCTCGTAGTGGAGTAAACAAAGGAACTTGCCGTCAATGAGACCGTCCTCGGGGAAACCCTGAAGTTGGTGAATGACAAAGAAGTTCCATCTCGACAGCGGCTTTCCGGGAGTGAGCGAATTTCGCATAGCAAAGCCTTCGAGCTTGTCGTCTGCTAAACCTAACTCAACGAAACCGCCACCGACTCCGCGGTAACTCTAGGTAACTCTCGCCTCATTGAGCTGCACTACAGCGGAGTCACTCTCGACCACAAAATATTTATTTATAAGAACTGCGAGGGCTGTCAGTTTTAATGTTTTTACGCAAGCTATTTGAGGGGCTTATCGAAAAGCATCCAAAACGTTTCAGTGCCGACAACAACTCAGAAACAGGGTAAACGGCACTTTTTCTCGTTCTTCCCATAGAGTCCCATGCATTGGCTCCGCCGGTAGCGACACTTGGCCCCAGCTGTCGAGGTCGCGGTCCGCGATCCAGCCTACTACAATTGAGATCAGTGGATTACGTACTTTTATAGTTTTCGCATATGAGAAGCAAGTTAGCGATACCTCCTATATCCGGTTGCCCAGTGTTCCGCTGTGCTTCGCATCGGCGCGATGGGCGCTCTTTGCACCGTTTGTAGAAGAAGACGCAGGTGGTGCAGAGCCGACGCCTTGGGCGAGAACGGCGGAACGCTGTGCGTTAACCATCAGCGGAGCTCGCTCGGGGTGATATAAAACGTTTTATTGTGCGCCGAGAAGACGAGAGCTTTGCCTCTGTCTCGACTGCACTCGTCGAACGCCTTAGAAGGCAAGAGCGAAACGCCGGACGCCGGAGTTCCGCATTCCTATATGTCTTTATGAAAACATTTAAGCCGACCAGCACCGCACTCTTAAATTATACGTAAAAATGCGCAAGCTTTCTCCTGCTTCTGCATGCAGGTATTTGTAGGTGTACAACGTATGCTACTGGTCTGCCTGTAGGTGCTTTTGCCTTCAATAGTGTATCTTTGGATCACATCTTGCTGCCGTTATTTCCTGGGTTGGGTTCTAACCAAGTAATGTAACTCCTTTCAAATACCGTCATGAGTCTTAAAGGGTCACTTCACAATAACTTAAAGTAAATGGAAGAGTATCTATAAAAATGAAGGAAAAGCTTCTAAGCGAATCCAAGCTAAAGCTGAAAATACGGAACCGAAACTAACGTTAATCGAAACCGAAACTAATTTAGCGCCTCTATCGATCGCTAGGTTCCATCTCTGTCCTTTTACTATCCAGGCCGCTGGTGTCTATGGGTGCATCTGCAAGTTCGCCGAAGTTACCTGCACGCGCATGCTGCAAGCGCCTGCACGTACGGGCCTCAGCAGGAACGCCGTGCTGGCAGTATGCATTCGGCTACATCTGCTAAATTACCCAAGCGCCGAGCAATGTGATACCAGCGTAGCTACACGTGCATTAGAGTGCTGACGACGCAAAGGAGCCATGAAACGATTAACCTACTTTTGCTAAATACTACTTAGAATCACTCCCTAATGTTAATAAGTGAATAAACTTGCCTTGGGTTAGCTTTATAGGCAATGGAAATTGACAAAAATAATTCGATAAATATGAGCATCGTTCATCCCCTCAACTCGGAGCCAGAACAAGAGCCAACGCGGCCTAGTGTCTATCCTATGCCTCCAACGTTAATCATGGCCACGCGCTGGGGTTGTTAATGGCCTGTTCACACATACAGCGGAGCGCTAAGTTAGCGCTACGTGAGCGCTCCAAGGAGCGCTCATGTGGCGCTTCAGGCGCGTGACTTAGTTCTAATATAGCGCGCGATTAGCGCTTTTGTAGCGCTTTGTTAGCGCTTCAGTAGCGCTGTGTTAGCGCTTGAGTAGCGCCTTGTTAGCGCTCCAGTAGCGCCTTGTTAGCGCTCCTTGTACCGCGGTGCTGCGAATTAGCGCGTGCACTGCGGTTCCGGTTCCTGTGGTTGGGTGTGCATCAGCAGCAGCATGGCGGACATGTGGGGTGCTGAAATAGAAATGAGGCAAATGCTCTTACATACGCGATTAGTGCATATATGTGTGGACGGCCTAACGCCCAGAGGAGCCTTCTGGGTGCCAGAAATCTTTCACCACCGAGATACCGACGGGTACCCGGCGAACCATGTTCCTAGGCTGAGGGACGGAGCTCTTTCGAAGGCGATTATCTTTAACTGCGTTTCTTTGAAACCAGGATCACGCATATCGAATAGAAAGCAATGAGGTCGTACCCAATCAATTAATCGCTCAGAGTTTATGACTCTGGATCGCCTGCCCAACCCTTTGCTTGGAGAGCGGCTCTTTTACTTCCTCTTCTTTCAATGCCAAAGGAAAAACAACAAAGGAATCGCCGTGCACGCGCTGTTCCTCAGCAGCAAGCACGGCACAAGGAGCGTGAGAGCGCTAACAAAGCGCTTCTGTAGCGCTAACAGAGCGCTAACAAAGCGCTTCTGTTAGCGCTTCTGGAGCGCTAACAGAGCGCTACTGAAGCGCTAACCGAGCGCTACATCTCGCACTAGGAAGCGCCACATGAGCGCTCCTTGGAGCGCTCACGTAGCGCTAACTTAGCGCTCCGCTGTATGTGTGAACCGGCCTTAACGTAGAAAACGCGTGCTGGGCTCCAGGCATTGTGAGAGTTCGGCCACTGTCACCACCGCCGTGGTTGGACACGATCCACTACCCGAGTGTCCGCCGAGGCATTGATTGTTAGGAGTCGAAGCCGAGTGCTCACGCAGTTCTCGTGTCCAATCCATGAGCCGCACTTGATCTGTTGTCAGGCGGGTGGTTTCGATCCCACACTTACGTCATCATGGTTTGCGAAAGGCGAGACCGAAAGAAATCGCCCCCTTTTATTCTCGCAATTTCAGCGCGACAAAGGAACTTTTGAATCAGGGGCTGTCTGTTCAAGTATTAGCGACGTGCGCGACCAAGTGCGTCACCGGGGTCGAAGTTCGCAATCGGCCAAAACAATTGCTTCCTGTACTATTATAATGCATGCCCAATATCCGGTTCACAGCGAGAAAAATCCTGCCAATCAGGGCGTAGCAGATGCAAATCCTGCGAAACGTGGTGAGGGAAATCCTGGCCGTGACGTCGGGAAAGAAATCCGAAAAAGGGTGCCGCCGAAACATCTGGGCGCTAATGCTTGGGCCAGACTAGGACATGTACGCCTCTGGAAAGTCATGAACATTTCAACCCGATACTTGTTCATGACCCCTTGAAACGGCAACCTTTCCAACACAAGACTTGAAAACATTTATCACTATGAAACACCTTCGTCAACGCCTTTTTTTAATAAATTACTTCGAATATTTTGTACATGTAAAGCACGGTGTAAGATAATACTCTTCAGGTGAGGACAGTGCGGTCCTCGCGACGTGCCGATAAAGTTTGCTTTTCACTCTCTCTCTCTCTGTCTCTCTCGTTTCAAAGCGGCGCCGGCAGATGACTCTTCGACCCGTGGGCACGGTGTAAGACGCAGGATGCAGGCAGCAGTGCACAAGACGGCTCGTGCCGCCTCCTGCTCCACACGCGCAGACGTCCAGTGAGGTTGTCGCACGTGCAGAAAGACCACGGTGTAGCGGGGTGTCGTGGCAACGAGATAATGTTTTTCGCTCTCATACAGTTTTGCAGTTTGGCCGTCGGCGACACTGTCAGTCGCGGGCACGGTGGCCGCGGAATGATGCAGCCTTTCGAATGCCCCTCAAACGAACGCTATTTGATTCCTCGCGCCGCGCGTTCAGCCCCGCCGTGTCCTGACCTAAAGAGTGTATCTTACACCATGATGTAAAGCGTGCAGAGCGCCTATTAACGTTCATATACTCCGTTTACTTGAAGTTCGAGCGCGTCAGAACCAACAAGAGCGAGCTTCGTGTTTTCGGCGCTTCTGCCGAGCACGCTATAGGGTGTATTCACTGGCGGCCATATCCGTGTGCGCTAATGCTGAGCACGTGCTGATGGCTAGCTTCCACAGTTATTTTGCAACGTGCACCCGGCACCATCAAGATTGCCGGTCTTGGCAGCCTATTAATGTGAGCTCGTTCTGAGCATGCGCTCTAAACAGTGACCTCAAATATGGCGGCCAGTGAATACGCCCTATAGGGAGTATTCACTGGACGCCATATTTGTGGGTGCTGTATAGAGCGCATGCTCAGAACGAGCTCACATCAATAGGCTGCTTAGACCGGCACTCTTGATGGTGCTGAATGCACGTTGCAAAAGAACTGTAGAAGCTCGCCGTCAGCACGCGCTCAGCATTCGCACACACAGATATGGCCGCCAGTGAATACTCCCTATAGACCAACTCAACTTGCTGACGTCATACGACCGCGGTGGTGCTGCTGTCGGTACCTGCGCATGCGAATACTCCTATACCTCTACAGGGAGTCATGTTCGCGTTGTACCTTCGGCGTCGCTCGAACATAAATCGAACAAACTGAGACATTCCTCTTGGCGCTCGGGGAATTTTTAAAGTGCTCAATGTATCTTGATCCATTTCAAAATGGTTCCGTCTCTCCTTAAAATTCGCAAAAACTGCGAAAAATGCATTTCTTTACGGAGCCACAAATATGTGTGAAATAACTCTCGTATATTACATTGTAGTATTTTCAACTCGATGGTGACGTTTTGTACAAGCTACATTTCCCTATATTCCAATGCTGTATCCCAATGCTGAACACACCACCGTTCGGCTACGTGTTTAGCAGTCCAAACTGGGGAAACATTAAAAATCATTAAAAAAAAAACGTAAAACAAAAACAGAAACAAGCGGCATGTATAGCAGCAGAATGCTCCACGAGACCCCATCTGTGGTTGTCGCTGATTGTGTTTCTCCCTGGCTGTCGATAGTTATAACTTGTACAAGAAACCGCAGGGGGACCTCAGCCCCGTCCTCGGTTGCGCGCACCCCTGGAGCGGCGGTCGCGCGGCCCGGCGTTGCGCGAAGACCCCAAAGAAAGTCGAGACGGCGACTGTCGCGCTCACAGCGGACAAAGTTATCTCTCTCCCCCCCCCCCCCCCCCCCCACCCCCCCCCTTCCCCTTTTCAGAGACTCGGCGCGGGCCCAGCGCCAAGTCGACGCTAATTGGAGCATTAGCTTCGTTGCTCCTTCGTTTTTTCCTATCGTTGTTTCGTTCCTTCCTTTTTCGTTCTTTGTTCGTCGCTGCCCTCAGCGCGGCGGCTCTCCTTCCCAGCTTTTCATTGCACCCTTCTCAATCGTGTTTTATTCGGCCCCCCAACACCGGGTGAAAGACAGTCGGCGCAAAGACTCCAGCCACTCCATTCTCACGAGTGGCTTTCTCCATTTGGCTAATGCGGCCGTAACACGAAAACGCCAGCAAGTGCGGCGTTGAAACAGACTCCCGACGCGGCTCGAACAGTCGCGCGCGGTGAAAAACGCACGCGGGTGCGGTTCTTTCGCGCGGGTACCGTGAAACGATTGCCTTACTTCGGGTGACGGTAACTCTGGCGATAAATCATTGATGCCCGTAAAACACGAAACGTGCCTCATTTATTTTTTTCATTTTTTTATTCGTTTCTTAGTCCTCTATGTGCAATCGCGTGCAATATGAGCTGAACCAATCCTTCACGCTTCTTTGGCATACCAGACAGTTTTTTTTAAAAAGTCTAGGAACCGAAGTTCAGGTCCCATACGTAAAGCTGTTTGACAAGCTGAGGGATGATCCACCTCGTGGGGAACGCAGGCGCATCTGGTCTTTCGGGTCACATTGAATGTGCAGTGTAGATCTCACTTTTGCTACCAAATTAGCACGTTTCCAGGCGTAGCCTCCGCCCTGCAGATTTCGAGCCAACTAGTGATAGAGAACGTCGCCACAGGCGGGTCGTGGCAACTCAGTATAAATCGGAGCGCCGTCGATGTCTGGAGGACGTCCAAACATGAACACGTAAACTAAAGCCTCAAAGTCGCTGCGCTTGGTTAGGTTAGTCATTGATAATATACGCACGAAACTGAACAACGCCGTCGCTTCGTGGCGTTGGCTTTGCAGTTCACGGGAAACGAACAAAAGTCTGCTTTTCTGCAGGTGAGCGTGTAGCTTGACTCCGAGGATATGTTTCGATGTTGCTACCGTTCCCTAAGCAATTAAGTAAGCATTTTAGTTTTTAAATGCGATAGCGGATAAAGCCGAGGGAGCTTGTGCTTGATTCCCACGATTCACGAAATGTATAACAGGGATTTCAAAGGAAACTTTTATGAAAAAGGATAAAACTGAGAAAACCTATAATTTTAGCGTTTTCCAACGAAAGAAACAAAACACAAGACCCAAGATTTGGAGCCCGACACCCTACCACTGCGCCAGGAGATACCTTTTTTCGTAAATTATTTATTCGCAATTTTATTCAAAATTCGTCTACTATAATCGCATGACGTAATCAAAATGCATTAATGTTCAGGTAAGTACCCATCACAATACATAATGTGATACATAACACAGACGGAGACCAATTCCAGACAAAGACATACGCTTTTAAAACCCTTCATATGTTCACAGTTGGGCCATGTCAAATTCGCTAACAATTAACACAAACCAATTTTATACACAACTCTTTGGAGCCGAAATCAATTTTCAGATGTTCCCAAACTTGACCTTAAGCCCGGTTCATCATTTATTCAAATTTCTTTGAGTAAAAAGCCTCAGAGTTCTCATGTAGTCAACATGTTGATATGACCGCTTAAAAACTCTAAGATTGTAAGTATAGAGTTCAAATTACGTTGTTTTATGCCACAGTGTATAAAAAAGAATCGTATAATTTTCTACCCTTCTCTATCATCAGTTGTTGTTTTTGTTCTGGGAGACAAACGACTTTCTCGAAAATAAACAAACTACGTATTTCAGGAAGAAGCGATTAGGAACAAAGCTAAAGTATCATACGATGCTAACGCAAAACGAGTTTTTGAAACACTTCATGTATTCTTTCACTACCTCAGTTACACAACACTACTTTATTACGACGGTACAATACAACCATCGGTGGCACAAAATGTTTATGTAAGAATTATCCGTTTTATAACGTAAAATACACACACACGATCTATTTTCTACTTTAGGCTGGTTCGTACCACGAACACGTAACGAATACGGCTCTCAGACGCTTAGTTTTAACTTGTCATTTTTACTACGTAACCTAAGTATTGAATAGCATTTGTAAATCAGTACGTCGTTTGTGTTATCGCTGCTGTTACCATCGGGTTTTGCTCCCACGGTTGAAAGCATTTCTAAATCATTATTGTCATGTTTTTTCTACCGTTATTGTTACAATTGTGTTTCATTCTCAGTATTATGACGTACTACCTTTAATGACTACTCAGTCATCGTCAGTGATAACATTTATTCGTTCTTCTTAAGTCCAACAGATGAAAGAGAAGTAATGTCAGCGTTTCGCAGCATTAAAAAACAACAAAGGGGAAGATGCTAATGATTTACAAATACAACCAATAAAATTTGTTATTAACTTGTTATTCGCACCGTTGACGTTTTTTTTTTCAATTTTTTAATGTCTTCTGGAATAATGTTATAAACTGATGCAAGTTGCAAAGGTTGTATTACTTTTTTTTAAAGCGAGGGCAAAAATCTGTTCGGAAATTATACGCCTATATCCATACTATCTAATTTTTCTAAAGGGTTTGAAAAAATTCTTCATATTCAACTATCAGCATATCTGAAACGTTACTCGCTATTAACGGAGTGCCAACACGGCTTTAGAAAATGAAAATCCACGGAATCGGCTCTGTTGTCTCAGAAAAAAGAAATAATTAATAATATGAAAAATAAACTCCGTACGTTAGCAATATACGTGGATTTTTATAGGCCTTTGATTTAGTTAATCATGAAGTTCTTTTGAGACAGCTACAACGCTACGGTATACGGGGAACAACATTTAATTTGTTTAAGTCTTATCTTGCTGAGCGCAGACAATATGCCGGTAGACAATATGCAGACAATATGCCGGACATCAAGCCGGTAAAAACAGGAGTACAGAGCGCGACACTGTTAGCTTGAACATGCGATTGCCGGTTTTTCCAGTTTTTCTCTTTGAAACCAAAGGATGTCATCCAAGTTATTATTGCTACGGAAAGAGCTCATTTAGTATGATAATGTACGCGATAAAATTTCGTGCTCGCTAATACTATATAGAAGTAAAATGCGAAAATGCGCCGATGTCGTGTTCGCGCTAACAGTGTCGCGATGTGTACCTCAAGGAAGTGTATTATGTCCGCTATTATTTTTTTTATTCCCGAATGGAAGTGAGAGTTGTGTTCCTGATTGAAAAGTTATCGCCTATGCTGATGATACCACACTTTTCTTGAGGGGTTATGAATGGAACGAGATGGAACTGGCAGCAAGTCGTATGCTCTTCAATCTTAGCCTTTGGGCTGAAGTAAATCGATTACTAATTAACACGAAAAAACTAAGTGCATGCTATTCCGTTAAAAAAACCTTTCCCAACAGAGGACTCCGAAACATACTCCATCTGGGTCTGTTTGGAGTCTCGGCGTTCCAACGCTCGGCCGGGTGAGCCTGTAACCCAATAGAGCAAAGCAGACAAGGCCTGCGCGTGACGTCATCGTTAGTGGATCTAAGACACGCTCGAGCTCGACGAGAGTAAAGTGGTTTCCGTCTTGGCGTTGCGGCCTGCTATAGCATCGTCGGGAGACGCTTCAAGACGCGCTGGTATTGATGCTGTCGTGAGTTAGTCGGCGCAGCGGGGACGTTCACCACTAAGCTAAGACTGCGCTGGGAGCTACGTCCTCGTTGGATCAGTCGTACGCCCTCTCTTTTCCCACGTCATCACAATCCCGACCATACCCATGCGCAGAGAGCCGAACTTAAGGGGGACGCGGCTTATGGGTCCGGCGGGACCGTAGCTCGCACAGTAGTCTCAGCTTAAACGGAATAGAGTACTAACGTTTGGGGGGAGCAGGGTTCGTCTTCGATGTTTTATTATCCTCATTGGAACACCAGTATGACCACATGACCACTAAAAGTTTCCGAAAGGACAGCCCTACGGAGAAATGAGATCAGTGTAAAACAAAGGTGGTTCCTAGGCTTCACTTTGAAGTGCTCCGATGCCGAGTTAACATATAAAAGGCGCACTCTTCCGTTCTTTTCACTTCGCCACGACTCATGTGTAGATGGCACGGCCAAGAGCTTGAGTCGAAAGGCAGAATTAACCGTAAAACAACATGTCCATGTTGAACAAAAGGCTAGGGCGCAAACAATCTGGTGGTGGTTAAACATTTGACTAAAAACCCCGAGACTGGGACGAGAAGAGACAGACAAACACAAAGTGCTGGGTTTCTCCGTCCGTTTTCGTCCCAGTCTCGGGGTTTTTAGTCAAGTGTATGTCCATGTTTCATACTTTTTTGTAACGCGTGTTGGGTTCTCGTATGCTACTCATAGTTCTTTCAAACGTGCTCTGGGGGTCGCTTTATGTTCTAATTTCATCTAAAACAAATTGACAACTAAACCTGGTTTTCGTTCAAGTAAAACCTGTTTTGGAGGACATTAATCGATGCTGTCACGACGCGAGGCTATTTCTACAGCCTCGCGGGGTACGTTACACGGGCTAAGCCGGAGGGAATAAAAAAACATCGGGAAATTCGTCCAGCTGAACAAAGAAGAGAGAAAAAAACGGGGCCCTGGGGCGGAGTACGTCCGGGCTTCTCTGTACTACGTCCGATCGAAAGCCGGGAGCGTCGAGCCAGCTCGGCACAAAGAACAAAAGGCTCTTTCCTCCCCCGTTTTGCACTCGCTCTCAGAGAAAAAGAAAAAGAACGACAAAGCGAACGCGATGGTCTTTGTGTCCGATCTCCGGTGGCCTTTCGATGCCCGCTCGAGGCGTCCCGCTTTGCAGAGCAAACAGACGCCGTGACAGGTAGCCCCCCCTGCTTCTTCTCTTTTTGTTATAGAGACACGTGAAAAGCGCCAAATACACGCGTGATATTTTATTTTATGACACCCGCAAAAAAACACGGAGGAAACGCTTTGAAAAAATAGTGCGTCGTACTATCGGCAGGAGCATGGCAGGGGAGACGTAGTGAGTGTCCACCTGAAATGTTACCAGAATCTTTTTTTTTTTTGTGTGTGAAAACAGTGACTCTGTGCTGGAACAACTTTGTTAACGCGTGGACATGAAATCTGCGCCGTTCTAAGAAAATAAAATAAAACTTAAATAATGGCTCGTCTAATATCAGTTGCATGACCTGTTTATTCTTTGCCGTTTTTGTTTCTGTAACTTGCTACCTTAATACAAACGCTGAGCAACACGCTCAGGCGAAACATTTGTTTTCGTTCTGAAAAACTGTAGCAGTTTTCGGGATTCCTGTGGTCTCCCTTCCCCGATGTCCGTGATAACGGCCACGGGTTGGAAAGCTCGGCCTCCGCCGTGAGCTTCGACTTGTTCTCGCGTAGGAGAGTCCCCTGTCTTGAAAGGCGTTTCTTTTTCACTCTCTCTCGGGGGAACGTCTTCTGTTTCCCCGTTCAGATACGGTTGCGACCGACGAGCGGTGATGTTTCGCCTCGCCTTTTCCCGCTTTCGGGGAGCGAACTCCTCCGGGAACTGCGAAAGGGATGGGGTGTGTGTCGGCGAGCCTTCCAATGCTTCCCCGCACGCTGGCTCCTCCGGAACCCGGCCTCAGGCCCCACCCCCCTCCGGCAACGCCTGACACGAGAGCGGCGGTCGTGTGCGCGCTCTCGTGAAGCGGCCGCAGCCCCCTTCCCCCCCCCTCCCCCCCCTTTTCCCCTCTGGCAAATCCTGACACGACAGCGGAGGCCGAGCGCGCGCTCTCGTGAAGTGGCCGCCAATGGCTATCTAGGAGCCGTTTTGCTCAGCCAATGAGAAAATGGGCATTCCTTTCGTGTTTCTTCGTGGTTACAGACGCCGCCGGCTCCGCTTCATGGGATAGTTAATGCTTTCGCACTAAAAAAAAACTATGTGATCAGCGGCACGCAAGCTACGAATAAAGGCAAAAATAAGCAGCTGTCACAATCTTTAGCACGAAGTTAAACCGGAAAGGCATTCACTCGATTGTATATGCAATCGTGTGATCCATTAATTTGTATTGACGGTTTATGCAGGTCTCTTTCCATCTTGCGTGATGTATTTCGCTCACCACTGAGGCGGGGCGGGTGCAGAGACTCACTGACAGCCCAGCGTCGGTTTACATGAACCTTGGCGATGCAGCGAAAAGCCCGCCTGCTTCGACTACAGGAAAAATAAGGCTCGAAGTTTTGATGACAGCGCGGACCTGTCACCCGCTCATGCCGAACTTGCGACCGTTGACGTGGAGATTAATAGCTGCTGCCGAGCAACGCTCTTCTCGGCGAATCTAAAATTGTTCCAACACGGGAAAAATATTCTTCGATGCACGCAAAAGGCACCTTCATTAGAGGCTGTTCCAACGTAGTTAGGCAATCGTCGATGGCTACAGTGCCTCGTCGTCACCGCAGCAAAAAGTGCGGTTCGCTCGAGAAAAAAAAAGGTTGGTGAAAATGTGTTTCTTTAAAATTTAATTAAAAGGCGCGAGATTTCCCTTCTTTTGCTAGAAATCACGACACAGGTATTTTTTGTCGTAATTTCCTTTAAATTCAAATGTAGGATGTCGCACACGGATCCACTGCCTCAACACTTCTTGGGCACTCCGAGGCTGCCATTGCCCTTATAAGCAACTTTGACTGCATACAAATGCAGGTATGTTCTGACCCGTTTGGCAGAACATTTTCTAAGTGCGACCCCACGCTACGCTATAAAAATACACAAACATGTATTCATTGATGCGTGTATTCGCTCAGTTAAGCTACTGCCGAGGAGGTGGGAAAATAGGGAGTCTTCACTGACGACCAGAGCTGTGCGCGCGACTGCTGAGAGCGTGCTGACGGCGAACATCCACAGTTGTTTATCAACGCGCTTTCCACACCATCTATATTGCCGGGTTTAGCGGCCTATTAATGTAAGTTAGCTCCGAGCATGCGCTCTAATCAGCGCCCCCGAGTATGCCATCCAGTGAATACCAAAAGACGCTACCCACACGCGCCAGATTAAAGCCGCCTTTGCTGACCTTCTCTCGCTTTACGGCGATACCGAGCCACTCAAACGGGCATTGACGAGCCTTCAAAAGGTCAATGCTAGGGCGAAAACACAATAGAATCTAATATGGCAATAACCTGGCCTGCTATGCTACTGATGAAGTAAAGTGAACATAAAAAGTGTAAACAAAAACTGAAGGTCGGTTATGGCGGGGCCCATGCACAGCTGTAGAAAAGTGTCTATAGGAGGCTCCTTGTCCAGCTTTCTTGGCCACGCAGCTCGGTGTTGGCCTAACACAAGTCCCGTCGAACTTCGCGTCACCCGCGTCGATCGAGCGCGATTAACGTTTGGCAGGGATTTGTGTTCGATCGGTGCCTGACAGATTCAACACGGGAGCGAATGCCACAGCAGCGTTCGGCTAATTCAGCCCAGTTCTGCGTCAGAAGGGAACGGGCCATATATGCTCGTTGCCCGTGCAGGTGAAGCGAGTCACAAGGGGCGTGCGCAACTGCTCGATATTCTCCCCAGTAGAGCAAGAGTGACGGCCTAACTTAATTTTCTAACGCAAATGGACCGGTCGGTCGATTCTGACCAAAACCCGAGACCAGCCTTTTAAGCCTGGCAAGTGAGCCCACACATGATGAAACAGGAGTAGACGCCTTTTATGTCGACCCGGCGGACAACTCCGAGTTCGCACTGACACGTGCACTCCTCTTAAAAAGTCCACGGATCTCGCCACTCGGGGGCAACTCCGCTGAACTCAAAATATCCCGGCCATATGAGTGGTTTTCAAAGTAAGATTTACGTCATTAGTGATATCCTCCCTTTGGCGAACTGAAGCGCGTACTGCGTGCAGGCACGTGTGGCATTCGCCCGAAGACAGCTCACTCGGACTTTTTAACCAATAGGAGATGCTTAAATTATGAAGCCTGCAGCCAGACGCTCATTTCATTGCCGGCTATAATTTACAGCGGGAGCTGTTAGGGGCCCGTCGTCCGGTTTCGCGACGGCGTGAGCGTTAACGAAAAGTTTCCCCTCTACATTTGGCGGGAAAATTAATGCCACCTGACCTGACGTCACGGGACCTACATACATTCATTTCATTATAATAAAACAAATTCAGGTTCCCCGCTAAATTTTGCGGAAACATTTACCTCACGTGACCTACGCTCCAATTCAGTTTTTCCGCTAAATTTAGCGGAACAATTGACGTCATGTGACCTACGGACCGATGTAGTTTCCGCGCTAACTTTGGCGGGAGAATCGATGTCACGTGACCTGCCGTCACGAAACCTAAAGACAGATTCCGGTTTCCCGCTAAATTTAGCGGAAAAAGTGACGTCACGTGACCTATGCACCAATTCAGTTTCCCGCTAAATTCGTCGGGAAAACACATCCCGAACATAAAATAATCTATTTATCAACAACGCATGGGCACTAAATGAATGCAACGCCATTTGAATATCAGATGACCGCACGACGCACGATCGGCGTAATGTCAATCGATCGTAATTATCATATCGTCGATTAAGCTGCACAGCTGCGGAGGTCTAAATGCATTACGTCCCATGATCGTGATCACGACAGGTCGTGTGATTTTGTTTTTATTGACCACACTTACGTCACGTACCAGAGGCTTCCCTATTAAGACCTTACTTAAAAAAAAACAAGACAAAAAACCTCTAGCAATACGGAAGCGCAGGTGTGCAAGTAGGCTCTAGATTCTAGAAGATACTCTAGATGCATGAAAGCTGCAGCGATATTTTAACTCACTCAAGCACTCATGCGCTCATCCCCTGCTGTAACAACACTGTCACGAGGCTCCATTGCAGGATACACGATAGCGAGCAGACGCAAAAAAGATAGCGTTCTGTATCGAGTCTAAAGAAGGGAAGATATCTGCTCATGATCGACACTCGAGGGGCAGCTGGGCATCTTGCCGCTCAATAGCGTTATTATGAAGTTACTGTTATGAAAATTGTGCGTAAAGAGACGTAACCGAACTATGTCACGAACAAAGGCGACAAAAGTACTTAAACAACCTGGCGAGCCAACAAAAGGAGAAACAAAGTGAGCCACAAGCGCACTGCTCAGCGATCAGGAAAGCTTAGCGAGGGCTGGTGAAGACCCGGAGATCTCCTGAGTTCATTACCCTTCCTTATGATCATCATTTCGCACTAACCACGCCGGGGCGGGGGAACGTCGGCGCACTTTGAAAGCTCCCTTTTATGGCTAAGCACCACATTGAACGATGTAACTTATTATCCGTGACCCTAAAGGCCGAAAGAAGATGATTACTTTTTTTATTTTCTTTCCGATACCGAGCAACTCTAGTTTCCTATACGTACTAAGGTATATTAATAAAACTTCCGCTGGTAGAAGTTTTCGTCTAGCACAAACCAAAACTGAAGCTGCGTTAAGGGCTAGGAAACGATACAATTTTCAATCGGTGAGTGTTTGTGCGGGCGCACGGATGAGCTACCGTCCGCTCTTCGTGGCTCTCGGGGCCCTCCTCCCGTTCGCGTCCATCTTCGTCGGCGGGAGGGACGACGGAGCTCTAACTCGAGTGCCGATGTGGTTCCGCTGACGAGACGCCTTCCCCTCGGCCCTCCCTGTCGATGTCCAGCACACAGACTTATCTGCGGCCGCCGAGAAACGCCCCGGACTCGAGTGCGAACAAAAGTGAAAACGAACATCAGAAGAACGCATTAAAGAACCAAATGCAGAAGGGCAAGGCGAAAGGCTCGCGCTGCCAAGTCCCCATGGCGCCGTCTGGGCCAGTGGCCGCGACATCCTTCTTTCTTCCCTTCTGAGGAGCCTTCCTCGTCACCAGAAAACTCGCGAATTGCAGCGTATGTTACCACAAAGAGTGGCAAGGAGCCAGAATACCTAAAGTGGAACAGTATTCGGTGTAGGCACGCAGCCAGGGCATTCGGGGGGGGGGAGCAAATTTAAGAAAGAGTGGGAGGGTGAGGATTCCGTCCCCTCACCCCGCTTCCTCTTTCTCTCTTTCATTTCTGCATGTGTGATTCGAGTGTGGTTTGACTTTTATTGCTCTCTTGCATAACTGGGGGAGGACCGAGAGCAAGATAGGCGAACGGACAATGTGCTGCCACGCGATGAAGTGACGACAAAAACAAACTAGCAAGAGAAAACCCGCGCTAGGGCATTTCGATAAAGGGGGTACTTCGCTTCATAAATACTGCACACTGCGTGAGACAGCGCCAACTAGCAATGCTCGATTGTCCGTTTCTTTTTGCGCAACTGAAATCTGTAATGAAAACTATTATACCTGGCTTCACTTTAAGTCTGAGCACATCCGGTAACAAGGCGAGCGAGTGTTTCAAAATGCGTCTTTGACACAACGAAACGCACGGAGGGTCCAACCAATCAAAATACAGCATTAAGAACGCGCGACGACGTGGCAGCCAATCGCGCTCTGGCATAACTTGACGTCGGTTGGAAAGGTTGAGGGGAGGGGGAAGGGGGGGGGGGGGGGACAGGAAAACGAGGGGGAATTTGGTGGGGAGACAAACGCTCGAGGTGCGCAAGGGGGGGACGAACTTGCATTTCGCCAGACTTGTACACGTTACTGAAAAATGTAACCGATTGCAATTACAATTGCTTCACTGTAAAAAGTAACCGATTACAATTACAATTACAGCCTCAAAAAGTAATAATAAAATTACAGTAAAGTAATTGATTACTTCCGACATTACTTTTCATTTAATTTTTTTTTATTATTACAGTACCGTAATCCTTAGAATTCCGAGCTCAGCTCTTCAAAAAAAAAGAAAGCCTTGACCGTTTTTGCTTAGAGCTTAGTGAGTGACGCCAACACACCCTATCGCTCTCGTGAAAAAAAAATTAAATAAAAAGAGCGCTGTTGAAATACATTACTCACAAGAGGCTGGATAAGGTCATTTTCATACCCGGGCGTAGCATCCGGTGTAACAAAAAGAAATATACCCAGGGAACGCAGCATAGTGAACTGGCCTACTAATTCTCGAGATCGTGCTTAGTGGTTTCGAAAAAGACAAAAAAAATTGATCGTAGCCCAGAGCTGTCTGATTCCAGCACATCTAACTTCCCCGCCCCCCCCCAATCCCCCCAAAAATTTAGAATAATGGTAATTTGGTAATTGGTAATTTTGTAATCGATTACAGCAACAAAGTAATTCAATTACAAGGATCGTTACTCCTTAAAGGAAGTAATTGAAGCGTTACAAAATTACAGTGAAATGTAGTCGATTACAAGCAATCCATTACTTGTAACGTGTTACGTACAAGTTTGCATTTCGCATGGGTTTAATCAAATAGCGAATGAAATCTGGTTCGCACATCTGCGTTGGTTGCGTTCCCACGCAACCCAAACGACTGTAGCGACTGTAGCTTACAAAAAACGTTGTAAAGATAACTCTGTCCTTAATTTGCAAGGGTTAAAATATATTAATAATCAATTAAAAGTAAAAATAAAGTTAGCTAAGCAGTCATTTTTTACCAGGCTAAACTGCGATCTTAAACGAAACCCAAAGGTATTCTGGAAATATGTGAAGACATGCAGGAAAGACGATATTTCTATCCCAGTTCTTAATGTTGACGGCCAAATGTTAAAGGAAAATGTGGAGAAGGCAGAATGCTTCAATTCCTACTTTAAATCGGTATTTTCTCCGGGATTCTCTGGGTATGTGGTGGAGTCACCGAATAGTTGTTTTACTGGCATGATGGCGGATATTGATATTGATGTTCATGGTATTGCCTCTCTTTTGCGCGGCCTAGATCAGTCAAAGGCTACTGGCCCTGATGGTATATCACCTGTTATTCTCATTAAGTGTTCCGAGATTGTATCCCAGTACTTGTCTATTATATTTAAAACGATACTTGAGACAGGGTTGGTCCCAATAGATTGGAAAACGGCGAATGTGATTCCTGTTTTTAAATCCGGAGATAAGAAACTTGTAGAAAATTATAGGCCTATATCACTAACGTCAGTTTGCTCTAAGCTTTTTGAGCATATTTTATATAGCGCAATGTTCAAATATCTTGATAGCTCTAACTTTTTTACTCCATCCCAGCATGGCTTTCGGAGTGGATTTTCATGCAACACGCAGTTAGCAGAGTTCCAGCATTACCTATTAAAAGCAAATGACAAAAATACGCAAGTAGACGCAGTCTTTCTAGATTTCAGCAAAGCTTTCGACACGGTACCACACAACCTTCTACTGATAAAACTAGCCTCTATAAATATTAATAGTAAGGTACTAAATTGTATACGAAATTACTTAAGTGACCGTGAGCAATGTGTTGTCTTAAATGGAAGTAAATCCTCAGTCGTTTCCGTGACTTCAGGGGTCCCCCAGGGTAGTGTTCTTGGACCGTTACTATTTTTAATTTACGTTAACGACATTGTACAAAATATTCAGTCGACAATAAAACTTTTTGCTGATGATTGCGTTATTTACAGGGAAATAAATTCGACGAGAGACATCGAGATCCTACAGAGCGATCTAGATAAGGTAGCATACTGGTGTAACCAATGGAACATGAGCCTAAATATTGGAAAATGTAACCTCATTAATTTTGCTAGAAACGTCTATAAATTTTTTACAAGTTATACTATCAAAAACCTGACAATCGGTAATGTCTGTGAATGTAAATATCTTGGCGTTTATTTTCACCAATCACTTAAATGGAATAAACATATTGACTACACAATTAATAAGGCCAGTAAAATGTTGTTTTTTATCCGTAGAAATTTCAAACACGCGTCCCGAGACGTAAAAGAAACTCTTTACTTCTTGCACGTAAGGTCAGTGCTTGATTATGCGTGCGTTATATGGGATCCCTACCAGCAGTATCTGATCGATAGATTAGAGAAACTTCAAAATCAAGCAGCGCGATTTGTTAGTAACAACTACGATCCATACGCTAGTATGACAGAGGTTAAAACCATGCTGGGATGGGAGCCCTTGAGCATTCGAAGGCAAAAATTAAGATTGAAGTTTTTCCATCGCATTTATTATAATAATACTGGTATTAATAAGAATGAGTATCTTTTGGGGCCAACGTATGTTTCAGCTAGGTGTGATAACTCTAGAAAAGTTTTTGAATATTCCTATAAAACAAACAGCTTCTGTCATTCTTTTTTTGTAAAGACAATTAGAGAGTGGAACTTGCTGCCTGATGATGTGGTGAGCACCTTGGACAACAGTGTATTTTCTTCTCGGCTGTATATCTAATCTGTGCGGACAAGTGATCACTTTGTGTTTTTTATGTATGTGTGTTATTTCCTGCCCCTCCTACAATAATGCCCTCGAGGCGATGTAGGTACTCTGTAAATAAATATTCACCTGGACAGGTGTTCGCCGTACACAGCAGGGTGAGCGAAGCAATCCACGAGTCACGGTTCCTGCGGCGTTTTGATCGTTACGGTGGTTTTGGCTGCATGCAAACGCAACCGTTGCAAACGTGTGAACCAGTCTTGAAGGCAGTGAATGGACCGTGAAGCGTTTTGTTTGTCAATAGCCGAGGATACATAGATGATGACCCTGGCGCATTTCATTAAGATATTACGATTGTGATTAGGTAGAAAAGAGAGTAGCAAAGCGACTGGGCGCAAATGACTGGGTTCGTTTCATTTCTATACGCGACTGTCGCATTTATAAAAAAAATGCAACCTGTATTTTTCTGGTGAAACCAAGTATGGTATGGCACGAGCCAATCGTTTGATATATTAACTGACCCAAACAAATTTATAGATGTTTTTTACACTGCCTCGTAGAAATGCCGAAAGGGGAAGAGAGCTGTATCCGCGATGGGACCCGCAAATGCCGCTACTGGAGCAACTCGTTCACATCAGCCTGATTCGCACGCACACTGGATGACAAGGCGGAGTCACACTGCTTATACATCAAACAAACGACAATCAGCATACTGATTCGAACACTACTCAACTAGAGGTATGTGCTTCGAATGCCACATGGCAATGAACTCAAGGAGAGACTTGGTCCGCGGCATTCGAACCCGGGATATTGCGGTGACTCGTGTTTGCAGTCTGTCTTTTGCTTGATGTATGAGCAGCATGACACGGATTTATAGTTTTTAAACTTCTAAGACAAAACGGAAGGTGAGTAGGAGAACAATGCAAACTTAAGACAAACTGACTGAAAAAAAGGAGGCAGAATTAGATCTGAACCGCGGCTACCATGACCAACCAACGATCGAGTGCGGGGATTCTGTCGTAAACGGTTATTAATAAATGAATTGCCTAAATTAGCGTTAACGACTTTCGTATAAAAAGCAACGACACTAGTAGTCACACGTTCGCGCCAGTAGCCTTCGCGGCGTTGTGCGCTCAGCTTGAAACGGAGTAACCCTCGCAGTTTCTTTCGCAACATATGAGAATTCCTCTGAGGACGGCGTTCCTTAGCAATAAGACCGAGGTTGGGGGGCGCCTGTGAGCACGCGCACTTTCAGCGTCGATCCCAGTTATGTACGGATTCTCTTCCAATGAAATTGCCAAAGAAACTTGTTCGCGAGTTCAGTGGCTGCCATGGCTCAGTGTGTCGTTGGTGAGCACAAGATGGCGCCGAACTTCGATAACGCTTCAACGTGCATTTTAAATTATTCAAGTTCAGCTTTCTTGGCGGACAAGAAATTAGAGCTCGCTTTGATTTCTTGTCGAAATCAAAGCGAGCTCTCGCAGTCGCAGTCGCTCGCACAGCCACAAGGAGGCAGTGCGAGCGACTGCGAACCCCGAGTCTATAGACGTCTTTCGCGTCACCTCATTCCAGTGTGACAGTTACACACCCTGGGTCTGGTGTACTCTTAATGGCCCGCTATCAGAGGCTATGGAGCCACCAAAGGCGCGGGAAGCTCGGCCTCGAGGCGGCGTAACGCGTCGCTTCTAAGGCTGGGGTCACACTGCGTATACATCATGCCAAAGACTATCTGCATACAGATTCGAATGTGAGTCATCGCGAGATCCCTGCTTTGAATGCCCCATGGCAATGAGTTCAAGGAGAAAACCTGGAACGCTGCATTCAAACCTCAGATATTGCTGTGACTCGTGTTTACAGACCGCTGTTTGTATAATGTATGAGCAGTAGTGAAATGTTTATGGGTAATTTCCTATTAGATTTTTTTAGCCACGGTCCGAAAGCTACTGTCGACGCGGGGGGGGGGGGGGGGGTGATTTGTTTTTTTATTTGAGTGGAAGTTCGTGGGAAGTTCGTGAGTGGAAAAAAGTGTTCAGTGAGGAGGTCCATTAACTGCGTCGAAGTTTGGGGTACGGTGCCGTTGACAAATAAAAATCGCCAAGTGGGAAATGAAAATTTACTCTACAGTCCGTTCAAATCGCGCGAAAGTGTCTCCCGGTCCGCGGTCTCGCGCCTTTTAGACTTTGGGCAGAGCGCGCCGAGGAGAATGGTTTTGCCGGTCGCAGCGTAGCCGACGTGACTTCATCGAGCTCCCGCAGAACTGTCGTCTCACGCAGAGGGAACAACGGGGCGGGAGGCGGAAGGGGCCGCCAAGTGAAACAAAACAGGCGTCCCGGGGACAAAGCCACAAGAGCGGCGGCCCCGTTCCGCGGCACCAGGGGCTCGGGGGACAATGCACGCGGCGCTTAATCAATACGGCCCTGCGAACGGAATCCGACAGGGGAGCGTCTCGTGCCTCCGCGGACGGCCGAGGAGGAGGGGAGGCCGATCTGGGGCGTCGCGTCTGCTCCAGGCTTCCGGAGGTGTCATTCACCCGGAGCCTACGAAAGAAAACCGTTCGTTGATACGCGGACTTGAAAACGTGTCTCGGCCTCGCATTCTTCTTCTTTTTTTGTGTGTTTTTTTCTTACTGCTTCGTTTTTTTTTTTTGTTTCCTTTCGGTGGTATCGAGGCGCGCCCTTCGACTCCAATGACGTCACTACCACCTTCAGAAACGCAGGGCGAGGACAGTCCCAAGCGTATCCAGTCCCCAACCAATCAAATTGCTCGGTTCGCAGATGCATCGAGAAATGAATCACGATGAAGTGGGGTTCACGGATCTCTTAAGCTGTCCCGGGTGCAGCAAATTGGGCCTTGCAGGACCTGTGATGGACGACTGCATTCCGCATGGACACGACGTCTTTCGGCGCCCTTGTATCATACACTGACTCGGAGTGAGGACCGTGTGTTCGCGTTGCACTTTTGACAAGACCGGCACGGCGCCGCGGGGATGCAACTTGTTTAGTGTAGCGCAACCACTAACCATGAAGTCATTAGTCTGTATGACGCGGTAGTGAGTGGAGGAACAGCGCACCTTTGCCCGTCTGTATCAAAATTGGTGGCGGCGGCGATCGAACACAGGAAGGACCCCTGGGTCCTAGAGCGCCAGTTTTCGCTCCACGTACTCAAACCTGGATTCGTTTCGTTTAGTGGTGGACAAACACGACCGATGTGCTCCTATGAACTTCCAGTTCGCAGTTGACGATGAATACTTTTGTCAGTAACTTGCACCGGAGATGCTGACAGTAAAGGCCGGTTCAGGCACTTGCGTTTGAGAGCGTTTGACTGCGTTGCGTCGAGTACCGAAAGCAATTCAGCGGCACATCTGTGCTTCGTATGAAGATTGGAATTCGGAGATGGTGACAGTTACACGGTCAATGTGGGCTTCACCGCGTCAGAAACGAATGGAACGGTCGAGGTAAGCACCGTACATCACCGGTTACGAGGCACCTGAACAGTGGCAGGAAGTCGGAGGCCGACCCCGTTAGCGTATGAAGGGGAAAAGCAAAATAGCCCGTGCGCAGTTCTGCTGCACGTGCTGCGCGAAAAATCACGTTTTGCAAAAAAAGCTGCCGCGCATGCTCAAAAGTATACCAACGCGCCTTGCCTGCTTGAGAGCAAATGGACGGGCCGCCTTTCCCAAGCTGCTGCGGAGGCGAGATGTGCATCGAGGGTGAGCATCGTACCGGCGTGCGGTCGTATATTACTACGGCGTGGTGCACGTTAAAGACCCCAGTCTAGCGGCTGTACCGCACGGGCTAAATTTCTCATCTACAACTGAGGACGAGTCGCCCATTGAGGCAGACTAACTTTAGGCTGCATAAACGTACACACATTTTTTTTTTTTTTGTTTTGTTGTATCGTGGGTTGTTTTATTTTTTAGTTACATAAGCAAACTTTGTCGCGTACGGCTACACGAAGTATATTTACGGCAAAAAGAACGTTAATATGTTTAGATTTCCGTCGGCCAAGCCGCATCCCGCACAGAAACTTGAATAGGTGTTGTGAGGTGAAAGATGTCACACGGCTCACTTTGGCCTCCGAAGGAGCACTGTCCGATATCCAGGGCATATCTTGTCGCGGGTACGTTTATTTTGCAAGCGTATAAAGGGTTTTTCACGCACCATTAAGCCTCGTGTTTCCCCCGTTTTGCAACCTTGTACCCAAATTTCTTAAGCCTTTGAGGGTGTGCGATAGGTGGCGCGCAGGAGTCTTCACATCTAGAGTGCTTCAATGTTTCTTGATGGTTGCGCCTTGCTGGAGTGACGACATTCTTTTGTGAGGACAAAGAACGTTTTTTTCCTGACTGCGGCTACCGGTTTCCTTCCTGCGATGTGTTGTGTGTAAGACCGGTGGATCAGGTTGGGCCCATGAAACGTCTGGGTAGTGGTGGGCTCTCGAATCAATTGGTAAATGGTTCGAGACTACCTATACGGCCTCCTAACAAACGGGGAATGGCGGCGGCAGACGCACACCAAGCGCGACAACTGGGAGCCGAACAGTTGATGGTGGTTCTGCTTGCAGACGACAAAGTGGTCCCCACTCAGGAAGGGCCGCGGTTTTCATCCAGATTTATTTGACGGCTATTTTGAGCGAAGGTACTCCAAAGGAGGCTTTGATGTACTCCGTACGAGCGGAGCTACGTTGCCGCTAGCAAGAAGAGCCTCAATTCTCACTCGGAACTTCATTTGCAACGCATTGCAAGAAACAACTGACACGCGTGATTAGAAGGCAGGCCCACACTTCAACCCTCGTCGAGCAGGGAAGCGAAATCACTCAATTCCTGAGCCACATTCCATTACCGGCAGCAGCACACGCCCGGCGGTGAGTCGATCCGAAAGGAGCTCAGAAAACGGAAATCTAAGATGACAACGCAGACGCTTCTCTCTTTTTGTGCGGGAGCTCGGAGCGCAATTCCGCCGAGAATGAAGAGAGGGTTGCCCTCTTCTTTGAAACAACCAGACAAGAGAAAAACAGAGAGAAAACAGGCCACTATGACGGCATATAAATGGCAAACGATCAACGTTCTCTCCTTTTTTTTTTTCTTTACAGGCAAGAAACAAACATTTTGAAGTAAAGACCCGAAAGCGAGAGAGAGAGAGAGAGAGAAAAGAAAGATGCATCGTCGGCGTGCCACATCGCCGCTTCGCTCGCCTGCCCAACCATGTTTTTGGTTGTCTGTTTTGCTGCCGCCGTCGCGAGCGCTTTTGTCCGCTAAATAGACTCGACAACGAATCGCACGGCCAAGCGAGACTGACGTGGGAGGGCGGCTGTTCGCCGCCCGTGGCCACGTGGGAAAATGAATTCTCGCGCGATCGCGGTCGGCGCGAGTCAACAGGGCCGCCGTGCGAATAATTAGGAATGCCACTCGGAGAAAAAGGAATCGCAACAAATGGGATGGGAAACGCGCGAAAGACCTCCCCCCTTTTTCCGCCTATTATGGTGCGGCCCTAATGACGCTAATAACAAACTTGCTTCCAATTACTTTGGGCTTGGGAGATAAATAAAACAGCGCGAAACGGTTGCGTAGTGCCAGCCTTGTACGGAAAGCGGCGCAGTTATGGTTTGTCATTGGTAACTCGTTACATTTTTTTTTTTTTGGTAATGAAGGAACAATTGTTTCTTTTATTCATTTGAACAAAACAAGTAATGCTCTTTTGTTGTTTTTAGCCGCAGTAACGAATTTTAATATTTCAACATTCAAAGCTTACACTTGTACGGTTTTCCTTTTGGAAGGAAAAAGTAAGGAGAGAAAATTGGTGAAAAAATTACCGTCTTAGCCCAAAGGCAGCAGCAGCATTCATCAAACAGAACGAAGCAAAAACTAAAGAATCGCAACACAAACATGTGCATTGGTGTGGTGAATGCCTGTGACAATTAATAAAGCGCTTGATGTCTCGGCTTGTTGTTGAGGCGATGTTTATCAGAAAATCGACGTTGTAGTTAGTTGTGTTTTGGGCGTACATGTCACTGTCGATGCGAAAAAGAAATAGGGGACAAAAGAGATAGAGGGGTAGATAGGGAAGAGCCGGAAGGGGATCTGCGACAAAGACCCATTCACAGGGCCAGCATAAATGTACCTTCAGTACAGGTCCCTTTGCAATCGTCGAATCAAATCGCGCTCTTGGGTCGCGAGCACATGCGGTGCGCGAAGGATCCCGAACTGCTTAGCCGCCAATCATAAAGCTCCTCTTACTAAAGAGAACCTTCTGATCGTGCCCCATTGGCACAATCATAAAGGTACCTTTAGCTAAGGGACCTTTATTCTCGGCGGCTAATCAATTCACGATCGTCCGCGTGTGGCATGTGCTCGTGACCTAAGAGCGAGGGCTGACTCGCCGATTGCAAGGGGGCTTATGTTGAAGTGGCACTAGCAGGTCAAAATCATATATTTTTATTATCGCAAACGATTGAAAATGATGCCTGGACATCACCCTCAAAATTCGAAACTTGGAAACTCAGTATTTGCGAATTAAAGAAACAATTTCCAAAAGCCGAATTTGAAGTTCCCTCATAATCCGCGCCAGTGCAGTGACGTCAAAGATTGAGTCGCTCTGCAACTCGAGTTTTTTTCACGCTTCCGAAATGTCTGGACGCAAGGTGTCGTATTCGCCCGCGTCCCGCAATCCACCGCTCTTCTCCATGCGTGCCGCCTATCGCTTGTGAGCAGACGACGCTTCACCTTCGAGGTCGAAGCACTTTTAGGGCCCTTTCAGCGATCTCAAATTCTTTGAAACGGTGTGAGGTCGAAGAGAACGGGCAGTGGACTTTTGTGAGCGACGTAAGGGGCCACGTCGTGCCGGTTCTGTGTGAAAGGCTGCCCCGGCGGAGTCACAACCGAAACTACGGCACGCAGACATTGAATTCAGTTGTTTTGACCGTTTGACGATTTCCATTTCGAAGTATGAGAGGTCGTCAGGCGCCTAAAACGAGATCTTCGACTGATTCCCCGACTAAAACGCGTATCGTTTTAGGTAACAAAGAAAATATGACCTTTGTGGTGTCAGTGCTCCTTTAAAGGTACTTTTATGCTGGCCCTGTGAATATGGTATAGGATTCGTTTTCAGAAAGGACTAGTGTAGTAGTGCTTATTTGGGTCCACCCCAGTCACACTCCCTCATCAGGGTGATTCTCACAACCCCGAAGGAAGGGAAAATCTACGAAATTTTGTAGTTCCGTTGACCCGCCTGCCATTTGTTTCTGAATATCTTCTTCTTTTTTTTTGCCTCCAACGTATTCTGATTACGAGAGTAATAAGAAAAGTAACCTCTTACTACTAAGGTCAACTAAAAGTTTATCAGTCTGGATTACCAGTGGCATCTACTCAGTTTCTTCTCGGAACAACGCTGGAAGGAGGTCAAAGCTTATCGAAAAATCTGGCGGCATGAGCAGTCTTCTGGAAGCTTCGCAGTGACCGTTGACGTTCTGCCAAGGTTCTCGGCCTGCCCGGGGGCCCAGGTCATCGATCCTCGACCGCGGTCTCTGTTTCTGCCCGCCATTGACCCCGATGCAAGATCTGAGGGAGCACGCCCAGGCGATGGAACAATTTGTACTTTCAATACGTATAGCATAGAATTATTCTTCGACATTTGTAACCAATAAAGCCCACGCTGTTGATTGTATTTTTTCTCCACGCAATGAGAGTCACAAAAAAAATATCTGAGAACAACAAACACTGTTCAAGCGGTCACGTGATGTGGAGCCAATCATATGCCGCCAATGTTTTTCTTTTGCATAGCCACGCGCTGGGGTTGGCAGAGCAGAGGGCGCGCGCTAAGTTCCGCGCATTGGTAAGGTTCGGCTGTTCCCGTCATCCCAGCGATTGGGCATGAGCCATTACCCGAATGAATGACCAGGCATTGACTGTCACGAGCCAAAAATCGAATGCCTTCGCAGGGCTCGAGTCCACTGTGTGAGCCGCATGTTCATATCGTCACAGCGGGAATCGCAGAGCTTGACGGCGCAGTCCCGGGAATCGCATTGTTGGCATTGTCGGCGTTGCTGCGACATTTAATCTTGCGAAGGAGGGACCGAAAGAAAAAAGGTGCGCTTTTATCCTTGGAATTCCACCGCGAAGAAGACGCGGCTTGGTGAGTGGCGTCGCCTTCGAGTGTTCTTGGAGAACACAAGTGCCAGTAAGCTGGTGTAAAGTGACAAACATTCCTTGCTAATATCGTTGCACGGACGGCGTTCATTTTGAACGGCGGCAAGAATATTTTTAATTTGTTAAGATAAACATAAAAAATACCCACTCAAAATAGTTCTGCTAAGTTAGTATTTGTTTGTATAGGATCCTGGGGTAAGCTATTATAGTCATAGGCTAATTATTTAATTAGACAATTGAGAAATGATTATTGCATCGGCCTCTCAGCCTTCTTTATCATTATTGATGTAATGAGGGTGATAACTATGCACCACGTACTTAATGTTATAGTGAAGGAATAGACGAAAGCTTTTTTATGTCTTTGTTTGAACGGAATTTAAGAAAGAAATGATTTGTTGTACAAATTACTTAGTTTTAACACATGACTTGAAAAGGATTTTTTTTTTAAATATCTCGTCCACTTTTGTATTATATTTCTGATTATACGCTGTAAACATCAACCTCCTAACTTTAGGGTTAGAGGGAAAAAATTGAAACCAACGGCGATATTCACTTCTTAATATTCTTATTATATATATAATTAACAAAAAACAATAAGGGCTTGCCCTAAAATCCCCAAGAACAAAAAAAAAATTACTTAGCAAAGCTATATTTTATTATGCATATCTATATGTATCTTAATAAATCAGACGCCGTCTCGTAGCCATTCAGGATGACGGCCATGTGGCTGCAGACTGAAACAAAATCAACAAATAAAACAATTAAAAAAAAAAAAAAACAAGCGGCGTCGTGGCAAGTACCTTGCACAATCCTGTAATGAAGCTCCTCGGCGTCTGTTGGTCCAGTGATTAACGAAAACGCTAATTTCAAAGCACCTTGTCCCGCGGCTTTTTTTTTTAAATCAAGTGAGACGATGTGGTTCAGTCAGGACAAACGCGATCAGTTAGGTAAGGCAGTGCTGTTCCATTTATCCGAATGATTACTCACTCTACCGAGTGGAATTAAGCAGAGTGCGAGGCAAACATATGGATATTACAAACAACAAACGTGTACACGTGCAGATGTCTGCCTTCCTTCAGATGGTTTCGCTAATTCCGCTTTGCGGTACCTTTAATCTAGCCAAACTAACTCACAAAGCAAAAAAACACGTTTAGTCCGGTGAAGCAGAAAAACACACCTGTTAGCAGAAGCAGGAACTCAGTTAACCAACTGTCGGGGAAACTGTGGAGGAGTTCATTTATAAAGTTTCACACAGTTGTGCTACGGGAGCGCCCAAGGAGAACATCTCGTGATCTGGTATTACTTCTTCCATCACTGAGCCACAAAGATATCTGGCCATTGCCCCAGTACGTTGCGCTTTTCATTTAACCTAAAATGCTATATTTCCCAAAACCTAACCAAACAATGTAATCTGTCAAGCACCAAAGCGACGTCTGGGAAGACAAGTCTTTCCCATATATAAGCAGGCAATACTACGATCATCTTTTGGCGATATGACATAACGTCTTATGTAGGGATGTTCGTCTTCCTTTATCGTGCTCGAATCGACCCGCCATCCATATAAAATGCACCGTTTTTCTAAAGCTTCCAAATCATTGCATAGAGAAGTAAGGCTCAACTTCCTCGAGGGACAAGGCCACGGGCTACCAAATCCCTTGAAAACCACGACCTGTAACGCGGCGTAACAGGACGAAAAAGAAAATCGCCTCGTACTCAATTAAAGTTTCCTTTTGGTTTCAAAATCATGGTCACCAAGTAATAAATTATACTGACGGCACGTACAATCCAATCACTCAAAACGCATCACGTTGGCAGCCTGGAGTCCGAATAAAACGCGTGTCAGCGGCAAGCTTCAACGACTCACATACTACAAAGATATCAGAAGCGCGACAGAAGTGCCTGAACCGCCCGGTGCTTCCTATGGCCGAGGGAATAGCACGCCGCGGCCTCAAAACGCCGGAGTCTTACTTCAGGAGCTACAGTCAACGTGACAGCTGCAACGTGACGCCACGTTCGAGAGCCGCGACTCACACCGACTCCGGGGTCGCTCGCGGGGAACGTGGGACGATGGTCAGAGCGAGCTCGGCAAGATAACACGAGCAGAAGGCTCGCGAGCCGCATTTTGGACCGCCGTGGGCCTCGGGCGAGAAGCGGCTCCCGGCATCCCCCGATGACGCAACCGGGCGTCGAGACAAAGGACCTCGGGAGGGCAGGCAGCGCGCGTGGCTCCCCCTCGCCGGCCGAGTTGGCGGCGGCGGCGCGTGGTGCCGGGACAAAGCGCGCACGCGTCTGACTCACCCTTGTGCATGCCCGTGTACTTGTCCTTGAGCACGATGAGCTCGTAGATGGCGCCGAACTGCTCGAAGAGCGGCTTGAGGTCTTTCTCGTCCAGGTTGCGCGGGATCTGGCCGATAAACAGCTTGATGGCGTCGTGGTCCTTCACGGCCGCCGTGTCGCCGTGGCCGCCGCCGTTGTGCACAGAATCCATTACTCCGTTGTGCAGCGCCAGCGTGGGGAACTCACAGCACAACATGCACGCGATGCAAGGGAGAGCGACTCGGGCTTCTCCGTTCCAAAGCAGCCAGACTCGAGTGAGCGTGGCTCGGGGAAAACGCGCGCGGGCGGGACGGAGTACGCATGCGCCGAGTGGAGCGCGCACGCGCACCGCGCTCCGCATCACGTGGCCGGCGGCGGGGGACACGGACCGAGCACATGGCCGCACGCGCGGGGCGCGAAACCGGGGACTCCGGGCCTTCGCGCGCCTCACGTTCGGACGCCCCCGGAGGTTCGCCGGCCAGTGGCGATCAGCCGGAGAGAGCGCAATTTTTCTCCCAATTATTGTTTCACCTCGGAATTCTTCGACAGGCTAAGCAAATGCGATCATTAACTATAAATAGATTCTATATTAATGCATCACGCACCCGCATGGTCGTAAATCATCGGTGGTGTTCGCCGAAAACTGAAGGGACAGAAAGAGGGAGAGGGAGAGAGAGAGAGAGCGGGGGGGGGGGGGGGGGGGATCTGTGTGTCGTCAGAAAAAATCACTCCTATGTTTCGCTACGCGAACGGCGTCGCTCTGCAAATCCACTTCGCCGCATGAGAGGTCACTATGAGAGAAAGCCCGCTTAAGGGGGCAATCACCAGGAGAAAACATTGTACGTGTCTCTGGGCTGTATTTCCTGGAACGGTGTAACGCTCGAGTGTGAGGGAAAAGCGTTACACGCAGGCCAATACAACATGAAGGATGCATAGCCTTCGGCAGGATATTGATATAGGGATTTCAATAAGACAAATTCACCAAGAAGCTCGGCAAGGATTGAACCCAGGTCCATGGAATCCGCAGACCGACATCTTTGCTCTGAGCCACAAGTAGGAGATGAATGAGCGCGCAAGTGACTCAAATAAATGTTTATTCACACGATGCATCTTTTCAACGCAGAGCGTTTTAGTGAAATCGAAATTTCGCGAAATCGGCCTGATCACCTGGAAAGTTTGACGCCCGAAAGCTGTGACGTACTTGCGAGATTTTCGCCAAACCTTGTCATCTGCGCCGGAAATAACGATCGTTTCGCATCAAAATGATATGAAGTACACGTACAGTGAATATACAGTCTGCTTTATTAATACCACTCGATAAACTTCGTCGGATTCGTGTCACTCCGCTTACTAGGCCTGCTGAAACGGTGAAAGATGGCGACCGTCAAGAAGAGGCAGAGTATTTTAAAGTATTTCGGACATTCTTCCAGCGCTAAATGATCAGTTATACCCGGTCATCATGATTATGTGCAGTGCCTGCCCTGGCACTGCATATAATGCGCGCAACCTGTTTCGGAGACGCGTGTCTTTTTCGGTCGCGTTCATACATCTGTTTCACAAAACCAAGTTTCGCGGCACTAGATTTCGCCGAGAAGCTGCATTGTGTAAATATTGTTACGTTTCCGGGGGGCTCAACGAGACGGAGACTGAATTTGGTCTGACTGCGTTTATTGCACCTCGGCAGCAGGACAAAGAAGAGCCTCGAGCTGCTAGGCGCAGCCGTTTTTATCGGTTCAATCACCGCAGTACGCGCCGCTGACGCAGCTGGTTGACGGCGACGCATTCGGAAGCGTCAGTAAGCTAGACCAACAAAACAACAACATAACAATATACCCTAAGTATCACTTGCAGCCAACGGTCGCCTGTAGTGACACACGACTGTCTGTGGCGAGTGATATATCTCCCAACATACTTAGTCCGCAAACGAGCAACGAAGGCGAGTGATGCTTAGTTAGCGCACTTAGTCTGCGGTCGACCATCGGCGCCGAGCCATATTTAGTTCACCATATTTAGTCCGCAGTCTAAAGATTCTAGCGAGTTATACTTAGTTCAGCACACGTCGTCCGCAGTGAATCGTCGGAGGTGAGTCTGACTTTGTCCAAGATAATTATATTTAAATCCGATCACAGCCGACGCCACACTCCGATGGAGCCAACCATGCAGTGCAAAACGTGCATTGCCGCGGTTCTTTATGGGTTAGCCGTAACCGGCTGGTCCATTGACCCAAGCAAAAAACGCAGGATCACTGCGCCTTCATTGTGCCTGATATTCGGCAATAGCAAACGTATAAAAAGACGCCGTGACGATGCACTTTTGACACTGTTTGATCGACTCCATGGAACCGTAGCGTCGGCTCCTGTCGGACTTAAAGGGACACTGACACCCTTCATTCTTGTTTTCTTTTTTTTTCTATTTTTTTTTGTCTGCGTTCTGGACGTCTTCGCATTTTTCAAGCTCTTACCAATTTGTGTTCGTAAGGCGAAGCCAGGAGAAGGTGCGACGACTCGCCGACATCTTTGTGCGAATCAGCTTGGTGATCGGGCGTGCCGTAAGGAATTAATCTGAATTGTTTTGATCGGTAAAATATTTCTCTCTGGAAGCTAGAAAGATTTGCCAGTGACGAAGGACAGTTTTGAAGTGGAGGCTCCATGCCCGTCGTCCGTCGCCATCGCTTTGTCTGCTTCCTTCAGCCGTCCAGCCCGCTACTCCCACGATACGACAGCGTGTTGAGAACTACGCGGTGAATGCCCAGAGTGCTTCCGGTTCTCTGTGGAACTTTTCTTTTTCAATCAACGTATCTGCAGCTTTTTAGAAGCCACGAAAAATTGTTATGGTATTTTCTAATTTTAATTATTGAGTGTGCGCTTTCTATGGCTCAATATTTGATTATTTTTGGTGTGTGTGCCTAAACCTTAGAAAACAGCAAATGACCACGAAGAGGAGAGTGAGCCAGACTGGAACCGGCCCGTTTTTGATTGGCGAGTTTTGAGTGAAAAGAAAACGAATTTCGAACCGCAAATTGAGTTCCGGGTAGTTGGGCTCTCGTGTGACATGTACAAATAAAAGCCTCGGAGAGCATAAATACCCTGTTAGTGTCCCTTTAAAGTGAAAGGGAGACCGCAGCTAACTTTCGGCGCTGAGCGAGACTTCTCTCGTGAGCCCACAGGCGACCGTCGGCGCGCGCAGCTGGTTCCAGAAAAAGCTTCTCTCCCCATATGGACACAAGACGTCACGGCGTGAATCATAACGTTCCAAGAGATAGCGCAGCAGGAGTAGGACGTCAGAACTTCAAACAGAAGTCAATGGATAGAGAAAAGGACACGATAAACCTCCTCCCCCCGGGATTACCTTAGTTACTCCTTACATTCTAAGAGCGCCACGAAATCATGGCGCGACACCAGCCAAGCGAAGGAGCAGAATCCATAAAAAACGCCTCATTAAAACATGCCCATGATACACTCTACTCATGACGGACCTTAAGCTTGTCTCGATCATTCTTACGAACCCGGTGATCACAAGTGTCGTACGTGCAGAGCATCCGAAACCACTCAGAGCTCCCCGCAACCAAGTAGAGAAATCATAACGTGCGGATAGTACACACACGACGTATTTTGTGCTTCCTGGGTTTATCAGAATATTCGAGACAATTTTATGTTTAAAGCATAAACTTTTTTTTAACGTTACCTCCCTCCCCCCATCCCCAAATTGCGTCCGTCCGTACGTCCGTCCTTTTCCCTCTAAACCTAGAGAGGGGATTGATGTCAACTGACATATAGACGAATACCTTTTCCCCGCGAAATTTAGCGAAAAAAGCGATGTCATGTGACATTTCAACTAATTCGAATCGCCGGCTATATTTTTGGTGGTAATTGATGTCACTTGACTTGACGTCACGTGAAGTATACACTGATTTATTTTCTCTTTTAAATTTATCGGGAAAAGTGACGTCACGTGACCTATAGACCAATTCAATTTCCCCTCTAAATCTGGCGAGAAAATTGATGCCACGGCGCCTGACGTCACGTGGCCTATACACCGTCATTATGCCTACTAAATATGGAAGAAAAATTGATGCCACGGGCCTGACGTCACGTGGCCTATACACCGTCATTATGCCTACTAAATATGGCAGAACAATTGATGCCACGGGGCCTGACGTCACGTGGCCTATACACCGTCATTATGCCCACTAAATACGGCAGAAATATTGATGCCACGTGACCTTGCGTCACGTGACCTATATGATCTTATTTTTCCTGCTAAATTTGGCGTCGAAATGGACGTCACGTGAACTACACACCAATTTTGCTTCCCCGCGAAAATTAGAGATAAAATATACATCACGCGGCCCGACGCTACCTGACCTATATGTATATATATATATATATATATATATATAGAGAGAGAGAGAGAGATAAAGCAATTTCGGCTTGCAACTTGCCGTCGCAACACTAACAAGACGGGCCGCCCGCGTTCACACGCAGCAACAGAATGGCTGCGATTTGACATCATCAACATTACATCGTATTAATCTGGCAATATTTAGACACAGAGTTACGCGCTATAAGCGTCTTTTTATATCTTTAAATGGCTTTGAGAATACTAACTCATCTTTCTGAAACTGTTTATTACTAAAACCATCCCTTTCAAACCATAACTAAGTCTTTAGTTTTCATCATTACGGCCACAGCGGTGTGACATAAAAATATCGCGTCCCTGATTCGCTGCTGCCGATTCAAGCGTCTCCAAGTTATTCTCACTGATCTCTTATGTAGTAGGCTGGATTGCGGACCGAGGCACCACCGGCAGCTATCACATGACACCAGCTAATGCATGGGACTCTATGGAAAAAAACGATAAAAATTGCCGTTTCCCCCGTGTCTAAGCTGTTGTCGGCACAAACGTTTTGACTGCTTTTTCGGAAGCCTGACAAATAGCTTGTGCACAAACAGTAAAACTGACAGGCCTCGCAGTTCTTATAAATAAATGTTTTGTGGTCAAGAGTGACTCGGCTGCGCGAAAAGTGCAGTGCAGCATAATGAGACAAGATCGAGTAACTTAGAGTTACAGCGGAGTCGGTGGCGGTTTCTATCAGTTGGGTTTAGCAGTTGTCATTGTCAAGATGAAATTTTTTGACATTCATCAACTTTTGGACTTCTTCAAGGACAGTCTTAAGGACGGCAAGTTCCTTTGTTTACTCCACCGCGAGAGCAAGGTTGCCAGCTCAGCCGTGGGCACACTGGCACTTTTGATTTTTTAATGGGCATTCGAACGCTTGACAAATAACTATTCGATCTCCAAACACCCAATGTAATGATCGCAGCACATCATAAGATACTCGCCGTCGACCACCGCGTACAAGCTACAATATTACTACTTTCGTGTGTTCCTCTTGTAGATTTGCGTGTAATGCCTGGTGTCAAGCAATGGCCGCCGGTGATGCCACTGACGGGCACCCGATCCAAGATCCAGCCTACAACAATAGAGATCAGTGGCTGCTTGACCGTTTCGAGCCGGACGTGAGCCGGGCATCAGACTTTTCCAGAGATATCTGCTGCCCCCCAACGTCTGCTTTGCGCATTGTGTCGTTCAGATGTACGGCACGTGAAAGTATCCAAGAAGCTAAGACGAAGTTGAAGTTCGTTTAACAGTTTGTGATTTCAGAACGCAGACAAGGCGGAAGGAAAGCAAAACAGAGTATCTGATGATCTTGTTTTCCGTTCGCCTAGTTATTGCGTGTGTTCTGAGCTCCTAATGAAAAGAAAGAATGAATCGTGCAGCTACCAGGATATACGAAGCGTTCGAGCTGGCATGAAAGTACATTTGAACACCTCCACGATTCCCCTCGGGTGCAAGGACTCCTGGGATTGTCCGTAATTGTCCATTTGTGTGGCACTGCCAGGGCCTAGGAAAAATATCAGAATCAACCGCTGGGCTAGTTAGCTTTTTACCTTTATAATATAGGAAAAGCTAGGGAACAACTTGCCAGGAACGCCAAAATGGCTAGGAAAGTTGCCCCGTCTCAAACGGGCCTTCAGAAATTAAAACGATCGATTCGAAAATACTGAATTTCACGCATTTGAGGGCTTTGGAGGTAATATTAGCATTCAGTTTTTGTTTAAAATATTATTTATTGATAATTTAATTAAATGTTTAGGACTTAAAGTAATTGATATAATTTTTATGAATATGGTGTTAGTTTTATATTGCTCGATTTTTTACGTTTTTGAAGCAATACGCATGCACAAAATACACGTTCCTATACTGTTAGCAAAAATAACACGCTCAGACGTCTAAACCGTTGTCCCATAGCGGACACGTCATAACGCGTTCGTTTTACACGCAGTCATGTATGTGATTCGTCTACACATGAGGTGCCGTGTAAACTTAACACGATACACCGTCTTTTTCTTTCGCTAAACACGGCTGAGCGTGTTGGCTGAGCGTGCTCTGAGCGTGCTCCTCATAAAACATGGCGGCCAGCAGCCGAGAACAGGCGAGAAAAGAGCCCTGCGAGCCGCGCCCCTTTCAGTCGAATTGAGAGCACACAGGACGCGTTTGTTGTCGTTCGATGTCTTTTATACACAGTAAACAGTCTCCAAGCGGCGGACGTAGCTACGTGCAAAGGTACGTACATACGTGCGTCGTCGGCGGTCGGCGGCGTCGGTAGCTACGACGCAGTGCGACGGAGCCGCTAAAAAGAAAAACGAATGCCGAACTTACATGGACAAATAACTCGATCGAACTATTTGGAATCGGGCGGTAACTTGCGCCACCTAGCGAGATTTCAAGCAGTCTATAGAAACAGAACAACGGGTCTGCTAATACGCTACGACCGATCACGAGTAGACAGCAACCCTACATACAACGCAGACAACACGACTACCACAGTACCGACATATACACAAACACAACACCAACACTGCGCCCGACACTTCCTACACAACGTGCTTTTCTCCCAGCGGCGTATATAAGCTTGACATGTGCGGGTGAGCTCTTTTGTAGCTGGCCGTTACAGATTTATAAAAAAAAAAGACACAAAACACGGCGCAATGGACAGCCGTATGTAAGAACTGTTTGCATTTAAAAGGTATGGAGGCAAAATCTATAATGTTAGTGCGTTGCGAAAAATAACAATGTATTAACAATAAATCTTAAACCGGTCGTGAAGAAGTTCAGATTTTTGTTATTTTCAAGCTAGACCGGTGTTATGAGCAGTCCGACTAGCTTGAATCTGATAAAAAAAAAAATGATTGGGATTTTATCATTATGTGATTAATAATAAATGGCGATGATCCTTGCGCAAAGCATTTTTTTATATGTTCTTGTGAAGTACATCCGCCCAACACTCCACTTCCGCTAGTTGCTGTACGGGAGGAGACGCCTTCACTTTTGGGGCGTTTTGATGCAGTATGTTGTCGTATTCGTGTCGGTGTTGAGTGGAGCGGTGGGGCTCGGGAGTTTGTTACCGGTGTTATTCGTGATCACTGGTGTAACGCTAATGCATTTTTTTTTTAATTTTGTTTTTAATTTTTATACTGTTATCTTTCCGAATTTCGAAAATTCACGGGCCCGTGGCACTGCATTATGCTGAATCGCGAACTCCTCCTCTGTTGACGTCGTTTTCCTGGTACCACTCGTGGATACTGCAAGCGTTTAAACAATGTGCACCGTCTCGCCCACATCCTGGGTGACGTACTCGACCTGTTGAAACTTATTGCTTCGTAATTTTGGAGTACGCAAGGCAGTTATCTCGCTGCTCTGTTTTCGGTTATAAAAGCAAGGCAAAACGCTCGTAGTTCCCGCCCTCAGTACACATTGGATATCTTCCACACTTTGACACCGGATAACTGGATGAAGGAGAATTTACATTTACCTGAGAGGTCACTCTCGCCTCTTCCTCAGCGTTGACCAGCAGGATCGGCTGGCGACAAGCCGCGGATGAAAGGCTTGAGCATCAACAGCCCAAGTGCACTCGGTGCCGATGCGGGCGATGCGGGTTTCTGTCAACCGGTAGGACAGCACAAACCATGACCGTTCCAGCTCTTCGTCATGACACGGTGTTGCAGAGAGCAGGGTAAAATACAACTACACGGACCGCCGAAGCAAACGCAGTTATCGTAAATCTTGGCTTGTGATTGCGCCTTTGTAGATAATCTTAATCGTTCTGCTAGAGAGACGCGAATGACGGGCATAACAAAATCGTTTGCATATTCCGCATATTTCGCAAAGGCATTTACCCAGTCACCTTGCGAAAAGCGCAAAACACGGAGTCCGCACCGTCCTGACTTTTCCTGCATTTTACCTGCTTTAGAGCAGTTTGTACCTGCTAGTAGGAATACCTACATGAAACTGAAACTAGGGGCAGTGCCAGAGAAAAAAAGGGACGAAGTTGGTAAAGCTTCCTCGCTCTCCCCAATTTCTCAACTCTCAAGTGATTGTACAGTAATAAATTCACGAACACCTCGTTCCAAAATAAAGAAAAAGCACTATGTTCACTACGTAAAAAATGGTCTCAGTTCATGCATCTGTGGGCAGGTAGGAAATCTTGCTCTAATTTATTCACACCACATGATGAGCCAACAAACTCGGATGATATTTACAGGAAAATATCGGTGGTGACTTAAGTTTCCTTGAAATTCTGTTAACCGGTCGTTTGCAGGACTGAATCATCTACTCAAGCGGGGTGCGTCGCTGTGCAAACACGTCGCTGTGCAAACGCAGCCCAACAACACGAAGCATAAAAACGGCAGATCTAGGAAAACATTCCGGAGTTCATTGTTAAATTTAAACGGCGTAATTTTGTTGAAAACGCCCGCAGCTCTTTACTCACGGTATGCGTCGGGATACTTCCACATTTGAAACGGAACGAAGGAAGATTTACTTGTATAGACGCTCGCTGCGTCTTCCCGGACCAACAGGACCGGATCAGTTGACGACGACAGGACTGAACCCGTAGAACCTCAACCCCACAACAACCAATTCGCGCTCCGTGTTAGTGTGGCTTTATACCTCCAAGCACCGCACCACACACCACGAACGTTTCAGCACTTTGTCGCATCACCGTGTTGCACCAAACAGAACGAGATCGCCGAAGTCAACGTAGCGCTGTCGTGAACCTTGGCTTGTGGTTGCGCACTCGTGGACCTGTGACTCCCTTCGCTTTCCAAGCACACACGACGATTACGAATAATACTTTCCGTCTTCCGGAAACATCACAGGGGCACTTCTCCGGTCACGTCTTCGCTACATGTGCTCGCAAACCGAGCAGCTTCCCCCTTCTTGTTTACCCAAAACAATACAGGCGCCATGTTAAACGTGCGTTGTTGTTAGATTTTCTCCGACCAAATAAAAACAACGAAAGCAAACCGGCTCTAGCTTCCAGTGTATATCGCCGTTGCGCAGTGGCCAGATTTTCTTTGTCAGCTCTAACTTAAAGATGACCTACAGATGCAGCAACACTGGCCACCACGGTGCGCCGTAAATTCTGACGAGGGTACAAGGAAGCGGCGGCACCTTCGCTTGCAATTGGAGGGTTGAAGCCAAAACGAAACCAACTCCAATGTCACGTGTTCAGATAGAGGGCACGCTTTTTATATCCATTGTAACTGTTTAGAACGAGTAATTAGACCCCTAAATTTATTTGTGGTGTGTAAAAAAACAATTATCAAGACCCCTAAAATAAATACAAACATGGCGACATGAGGGAAGCCGCATTGCCATCGACCAGAATCAATGGCAGCAGTGGCAGCAAGCACGGTAAGCGCGAGGTTTGCCCCGTCCCGCGACATGGTGTAATTGCTTTTGGTGCATATCTGTCTCCGATACATGTTTCTTTCCGCTGCGTTTGTCTCCACGGTCCTTTCTAGTTGTGTCCCCAAGCATTCCCGTGCTTCGGTAGCCGGCAATGCTGCGGTCGTCGCCGACGGTGATGCGTGTTTTCAAGGTGGGCTACACAGTTATGCGTGTATGACCGAACCAAAACACGTTTTTCGTTACTCAACGTGTAAATTTATGGTAATTTGTGTAAATAGCGTGCTTTTCGCCCCAAATATTCACCAAGTACACGGGACTTGCTAACAGTGCACGCACATGTGGGGCGAGGCAACATAATTAAAGGAACCTAGTAAAATAAACAAATTTGCTCCTTTTAAACCACTGAGTAAAATGAAGAGCAAAAATGATGTGTGCAAGACATATTGCAAAATGACTAAAAATCGCGAAAACGCCAGTTTTAAAGCAATTTCAAATGTTTCTTAATTTTTATATGTATGGAATTATGCATACGCATACGCCTACGCACCCTAAACCATATGCATGCCAAATTTGGATGATAGAAAAATACCAAAAACAAGAATTCTTCTGTGCGAACTGTGAAGATACTTGAAATCCATCAATAGAAAAAAGTCGTCGAATATTAACATAGATGTGCCGCGACACCCCCCTCGCAGAAATAAAATAAATAATAAATCAAGTTCTTTGTTAGCACGCTTTTTTTTTAATTGAACTTAGTTGAAAATTTGATGGAGACGAAACTGCTAGGCCTACCTCTCAGCATAAATGTGATGGCGGGCTAGGTCACAATATTGAAGAACCCCAGATACAAAACAATAATTCATATTTATACCATTCTGGGTTGGTGGGAGGTCCTCAAGTGCATAATTGACTAATTTTGCGATCGTAACCGAGCGCTTAAATTGTGAAGATTCAGGAATAATAACACAACATAAAACCAGAAAACACAATCTTTTTGCGAAATCTTGCACTTCTTCGACTCGCATCTTCTTTTGAAAGGAATATTTACACAACGGATGTTTTTCGTGGAGGGATGTGCGTAACGTGAGTGATCGGCGGAACCAGCGGGACTCCCTCCCAGACTCCAGCATTCACACGAACGACGGGGAGCCGAGAGGGATTTCAGTGTTATCAGACGCATTTAGCGGTTGCATTCTCGACAACAGGGCACGGTGCGCGCTGACGAGAGTAGAAAAATGGAGGCGTGCCGCAAGCAGCAATACGCGATTATGGCAGCAGTACTGTTAGATGCAGAAGACGACGAACTCTCTTCTGACAAAAAAAAAGTTGCTACTGGAATGGGTGGATACGAGAGAATTGACGTAGGAATCAAAAGCCAGTTGTACGAGGAGCGGCTTGAGGACGGCATTGATGAATGTCGAAAACTACTTCGGGTGCTCTCGACTAAAGTCCCTTGATAAAGGCTTTTTATTACAAGTACTGCCAACCATTGTTCCAGAAACGCGCAAGACACGTGCCTCGAGCGGGTGCTTCGCCGCCATTCGCTTCCAAGGACTGCTCAATTCTGTGCAGGGCAGCCATTTGCTTCCAAGAGCCGCTCGAGACACAGGCCTCGTGCACTGGCACCTTTGACGCTACTTGAAAGACAAACGAAAACACATCGAGGGGCTCTACCCTGGACGAGATGCGCAACAGCGCAAGCCACGATAAGTAAGGCGACCTCGATGCCACCGCCGGTATCTCGCTGAGAAAACATTGTAAAGTTGCCTGACACGTGAATAAACTACCGCCAATTGCAAAGAGATCCCACGCCAAGGCAGCCCGAGCAAAAGTTCACCCATTCCCTTGGGATGTTTAAGTAAGCGCGGCTCCGCGCAAAATGCTTGACGTTGTTACCACGTCATGCGCATCTCGGGGTATAAAGGGAGGGGTTTCTCCTCCGCGTGATACACCTTAACGAGCCGGGCCCCGAGTAAAAACGCTTTGTTGACATATACACACCCGTGAAAGCGCATGAGTATATACTTATTCACGAGGAACCCGAAACACCAATCATAGGTCTCTGTTTGATAAGCCTAACCAATCTTAGCGGCGAAACGCACCACTTTGGGACATTGGGGAGAGAGGCTACGGCCTGCCTGGCGCGCGGCGACAGCGGAGACAATGGGGAAGAAACTGGGAAGGCGGAAGACGGAAGATTAGCAGGCATTCTTGCGCGGGAACGGGGTGACAACGAATTTTCGCGGTGGTGGTGACCGCGACGTCGAGTCGTGCGACTGTCCGTTGACATGGTCGGGACTTCGCCCGGGATCCAACTCCCGACGCACTTAGCTTCCAACGAAGAAGTGAAGGTTGCTCTCTGGTACGCGGAGTGCCAGACGACGAAGGAAGTCCGCCGAGGTTTACAGGCGGAGTTTCGGCGGCAACCTCCGAGCTCCCCTACATTTGTACCCTGAGGAAGGCACCTCAACGAGGAGGTAAACATCCAAAACGAGTCACCGACAAAAGTGGTGTCATCCCCGAGGCTGACGCTGATAAAAGCGGTACTCGGTGCCTTCTCGGACGACCCCACTTGCCGACGCGGACAGCACCGCTGATATCAGTCGACTTGGCGCCAATCAGAAGATACCTTAGATTAGCACATCGTCGCCCTAGGTAGGAAGTTTAAGTTTTACATTTCAAACTTTTTACTCAGATAAATTTGTTCAATGATATTTTGGTACCCATATAATGCACGTACATCGACCGCCTCCGTGTAAATGTTTAGCCCAATAAATTTAGAAACAAATACGTGCCGTCACTTCAAACAGCCGTGGATCCCTTTGACCCACCCTCAACCACAGACGCTCACAGATTTGTTTATCGCCAGCCAAAAACTTACAGTAAACGATTTTTAATGGCAAACTATAACTCAGAGGCAATAGGCTGCTCGTCATAATGACCGTGGTTTGCAATATCTTGAGTTTCTCTTTAGACTAAACTGTAGTAAGTAATAGGTTAGTAGTACGGGTCGAACGCTGGACAAGAGGTCGCCTCCTCTCCAGCGTTCGCTCCGCTAACGTAGCAAGACAGTGCTCGTTATACACCCGGTGCAGGCCAGATGAGTTGTGATGCCCGTAATTTTCACTAAACGCTTCATTGTTTTTGTGGAGTTGGGTGGTGCGTTGAAAAGGTTGAATTTTACGAGCCGGCTTTCTGCACAACTTACGAGTTCACCGAGCAACATTGTGAGTACTTAAGGAACTTAACTTTATGCGTCACATAATGCCGACTACGTGGAGTACGTCAAAAGTTCGTGTCTTATTCTTTAACAGATTTCTTTAAAAACCCAAAGCCGCGGTCACACTGATGATCCATCCTACAATACGCAGTCCGCAGATACTGTCTGCGGCGGCTTTCATTCTTTTAGGAGGGAATACATGTCTACTGTCTGTCGACATATTCGAAGCATACTTAGCCTTCATACATGGTTGAGCAGTTTTTGTCATTATGTTTGCAGCAAACATCGACTGATGTGTAGGACGTGTGAGCAGCGGGACTGCGGCTTAACGAGCAAATCGCACGCAACACATGGAGATCGATCAAAACAAATTTATTCATGCACACGATTGCGTACGTTTTTGTTGTAATCACGTTAAAAATAGGAAATAAACCTTCGTGTATCCGATATTTCTTACGTGATAACGTAAATTGCGCAGTGACTAGGGGATCACGTTAGAGTGATTGCCTGATTCACATGTAATGACACGTGATCAGGAGCAAACGTGGAGCCGCTGAAATAACACTTTTCTAAACCACTACGGTAGTGCGCGAATAAATAAAAAAATCTCGATCACGCTGACAAAGACTGGTAAGCAAACGATGTATAATACGCCTTCCATAGAAAGAAAAAAGGGGCGCCTGAACGACACCGCCTTCACAAGATTTGCACTTGTTTCTGACACACGTCGTGTACAGGCGGCGCAGCGCGCGATAGCGCCTCCGCAATCCGCTCTAATAATTTCTCTTTTGCGTGCTTCGACCCCCGACCCTTTATAGGTCGGAGAGTTCGCTTCCGGCTCCAGACGAAAGCGGATGGAAGAATCATGCGCCAAGTTAGCATCGATGCACGCGGTCAGCGGCGGTGATGTGTATTGTATTGTACTGCCCCGTTTTCCGGACAAAACGATGTGTATAATTTTTTTTTGCGCGCTGATTTAATAAGCCGACCATATCGAGCCATTGACTTGCGAGTCGGACTCAAGGACATCGTCGACATGGCCAAAGTAATCTCAATCGGCCAATTTCAAATTAGCCACATCTATAAGGCCACGTTTGCAAGCATGACCGCCACGGAGAAGGTGAAACAAGCAGGACAGCTCAAGGTGAAAGGAAAGAAGTGCCTGGTGCTTCACTTCAACTAAAAGAACATCAATGTAAAGCTCCTTTGGATTCCAAGATACTTAGTAGACAGACGTGTCGCGGTAGGCATTGAGCTGTTGGGCAATGTCCGAAGCATCGTCAGGGAGAAGTGGCGAGTCCCCGGCATGACAAACATAAAAAAATCTGAAGCTACATGACGCCGTCACCGTCTCGGACATGCCCCACATGATCAAGATTTCTTTGTGCAGTTCCTTGTAATTGTGCCTGGGAGACCAACTACTGTGCCTACGGTGTAAAAAGGTGGGCCATATTCGAAAACAGTAAAAAAGCACCAAAAGTGTCCGACGTGCAGAAAAGTCGGGCACGATAACATCGAGTGCTGCTCAATGTATGCGTCCGCACTGAGGGGAACTCTAGAGGAAGCAGACTCGAACCTAGAAGTGTTCATGGACGTACCCCAGGTTGCGAAGCCTGAACGTGCCCTCCCTACCAGGCGGGTCCGGAACAGCAGGTTACAAGCAGTCGCAAATTCAGGAGGACACCCGTTTGGCGAAGCAAAATAAGGCCAAACCAACTGCAAGTGAGAGCACCGGCTGCGGCAACGAGGCCACAAAGAAATTGGCTCTAAGAACACCGGATGAATAGTTGCCAACGGAACCAGATCAAGAGAGAAACTTTCTGAAAGACAGTGCATCGGGGCAAGGGGCGTCTTGGAGAAAAAGTAAAAACAGCTAGACCCAGCAAGCACGTACGTGAGTAAGAGCTTAAAAGCCTCACGAAAAGCCGTTGACACGCCAAAACCGGAAAACGCCACCCCCTTAAAAAAAAGTTCCAGCCTTTCCATTCTTTTGAAGAAGGAAGACCAGCGAAGCTGTACTATGGTGGAAATAAAGTAATGGCCGGCCGCAAGTCGGCAAGCCAGAGTGGAAAGTCTCGAAAGGTTGCCTCCATCTTTGAGCGACAGCGGCAACCAGACAACCGGCAAGCCGGTTGTCTAGCTTATAGATGGCGGTAGCTTTTCAGAATTTTGTGTCATCATTTGTTTGCTGACGGACAGGATCCTGGGGAAACTATGCCATAACAGCTCCACTTTAAAAAAAAAAGTATGAATGGCGGGCGGCTTTTTCTTTGCCAGTCTAAATGTTGGAAAAAAACATTATCAGTTACAGCGTTTACTTCACAATAAAAAGATCGATTTCTTTGCACTACAGGAGACGAAACTACCCACAGAGGTTCAAGTGGGTAGCGCCTTAAGTCCTTTCTTGAGAAAATACGAGGCGTGTGTCAGCCATACAGTAGGGCGTTCGGGGTAGGGGGTCATTCATAAAGAACCATGTTCAATTATGTGAATCATCTCTCATGGTTGGCCTGCAAGGACACTTTGTTTCATGCAATTTTCGAATACAGTTCTTAAAGTGGAGGGTAATTTTCGTATACACTCCGAACGATAGAAATTCGCGCATTTCTTTTTTTAATCATTTGCGGCAGTATTTAAGTTGTGATAGGCTGGTGATGCTCCTTGGAGTTATAAATTGTGTTCGTGAATTAAATTAAAGAACTTTTACTAGGTCCCAACTAGATAAGTGTGAACGCTTGCTTTTCGCTGTAGTTGAAGAGGAAGACTTGATTGACGTTGCTGTAGAAATAGTAAAGTTACGCGCTTTCAACGTGGGTCGTAAGCCCGCCTGGATAGGTTATACTGTTCTAGGGGCCTACTACACTTGCTAAGTACCTGCAGTGGAACGCGTGTTTTCCATGTACCACTCCATTGTTACTGTACCAATTGGACCGAGGAAGAAAAAGAAAAAGTGCATTGATTGGAGGCTGTGGAAACTAAATCCCCAGCTACTAAAAGATTAAATTTTTATGGCCCAGACGCGTAAACATAAAGTGGGTCAAAAGCAGAACATACGTTCGTACAATGGCCGGCCATTAAACAGGAACTGAAGCAGCTTGCAACCGAGAAAGCAAGCACCCTCAACTTTTATAGACATCAACTAGAAGAACAACTTCAATGTGACTTGCATCTTTTATATGAACTTCAGCGTAACAATCCCGGCTTGGGAACTAAGAACATAATGAACATAAAAACTAAATTCAGCAGCCTCTATCAGGGTTTTTATAAAACTGCAGTGGTACGCTCTTACTGCGAAAAGTTCATCTTGGAAGATCAGCCTACAAAAAAGGCTTTGAAAGATGAAAAACGATATGCGCTGTCTACAGATATTCTAGAATAGAATACGGCAATAGAATAGTCGCTGAAAAAAAGGGAATAGAGCCTGTCTCTTTGGAAGATTATCGAACGTTGCTGAGTAACCCCGCAAGCGCAAATGATACCGAAGGTCTTTCCAAACTAATAGCGTTACTGCCGAGGCTAAACGGCCACAATGTGAAGAGCCTAGAAGAAAATATTTGTTTAACAGAAATTAACAATGCGGTGGACGCCCTTCCTCAAAATGAAACACAGGGCACGGATGGCATCATTTTTGTTTTTATTTTAAAAAGTGCACAAGAGCTCAAAGGTCGTGATGGCGCAGGCGAGATGGTGTAGAATAATAATTTCTTGAACCACTTGAGACTGGGTGGGGAACTAGAAGGACCAAAAGTGGAAGGAAAAGGAACAGAAAGACAGAAGGCGTCGTCTGTCTTTTTGTTCCTTCTTTCTTTCCGCTCTTTTTCCTTCCACTTTTGGTTCTTCTAGTTCCCCACCTAGTCTCAGGGGGTTTAAGAAATGACTAGAACACAGTTTCTTATGTGTTTAGAGATTTATCGAAAAGCATACAGTTCATATACCCTGCTGCCATCGATTGCGAGTGCACGCACTGTGTTAATTCCGAAAGGAACCGGTAATGATAAACTGCGTCATGTGAATGGTTATAACCCAAATATACGATGTAATGTTGACTATAAATTATTTGACAAGATACTAGCAAACAGACTGCAAACGGTTATTTTGAGCACTATACTTCGTCTCACCCTAGCATGGACTAACCGCGAAGCCTGTGCTAGCGCGAGCGGCCAGCCTTGACTGCCTTGACTAGAGCACTTGCTGCACGAGCGCTCGTGCAGCCGCCGCGGCTTCATTCAAAGCGACTAGCTCGCGCTTTTAGCACGCGCGGCTAACAATAGTCTATACTAAGGTGAGACGAAGTATAGTCGGGGATTATCAAACTTGCAGGGATAAGCGGCAGGGCAATCCAGAACAATATTTACGTGGCCAGAAGTGCCTTGGAGTGTGTATCAGATGAAAATAGTCAAGTCGCAATGCTCCAAGTCGTTTTTCAAAAAGCGTTCGATCGTGCCCACCAGAATGTTTTATTAAACGTTTTGTCCTATGTTAGCGTTCGAAAACTAATATCGCAGGGCGTTAGAATGGCGTATACAGACTGTAAGACGAGCCTGGTACTCAATAATTGCGTGACGGAAAGAATTTTCATCAAGTCTTCTGTGCGGAAAAGATGTCCGTTGTCTCATTGCTTTTTTTTTTTTATACCTCAAACCGCTTTGTCGATGTCGAGTTTTTCGTTGCGGACCGAAAAAGCGTGAGCATTGGCACCAACGCGCTACTTTTGTCACCCCGATGGTGCTGCAATGAACCTGCAAAAGTACAGGGAATTCAGGCACAGAGTGTGGGCACCCACACCAGAGAAATTTGAAGATATTTAATGGTGTTACACACCAAGCAACTACCTCGGCGTGCCCTTGAAACGCTTCAAAAACAGCGCGACCTGTTGGTCGGGAGTGGCGGCGGACATCGACAGGCGCGCTAAACGACGGGCGCAAAGAGACCTGGTGACTTTATTCAGATCATTTGTCTGTAACGTGATTTGATAGCCAAGCTTTCGTATGTCTTACAAGCCCCGCATCGTGTAAGGTTTAATATCCAAAAGTTTTATCGTGTACTTGCAGTTTCTTTTTGTAAATCAACTTGGGAACCAATGAGTCGAGAAAATCTTTTTCGCAGAACCGCCGATGCGGGTGTGGGCCTGCCCACTTATTCAGTAGACAAATAGTATCAGGTTATTTCTTTTAGAGACAACGAAACCCTTTTTATTCACGAGGTCCTCCAAAACCAACCGCCAAGCTTTATCCCCACGTTTCTTGAGTCCCCTTTTAAAAGCCCCCGACCCCCAAATTTGTAGGGTTCCTAAAGAATGTCGATGACGCATTTAACTTATTAACAGTCCGGTTTTTTTTTTTTTTTTTTTCAGAAGTACCAGGCTAATTTGACAAGAAAAAATTTCACACAAGATCTTTTTGATATTCTTTTCACAATGCCAATATATCGTGTATTGTATACGGAACCCAGAGACCAGAATGTTTTATGTCCTGTAAAAAAAATGGGCGTTGCCCCGGAGCTGATTTTTTTTAAATTACCCTGTTCTGTTCTACCCACCAAAGTATGGTTGTAAAAAAGGTGTTTTTGTACCATGGTACAGAAAGCTTTTTATTGTGTAAACAGCCTGAAACTGTTTGGAATATTTTTAATCAATGTTATGACTATTTTCTTTTGGGATGTTTTGCAACGCACGCTGCAAAAATAACCAGATATTAAAGCACATTCTAAACTTTTCTTACCAGTAGAGTCAGGAGACACTGCACCGCGTATAATCTTATCATGCTCATTGGTTTATATAGTACGCGCAAATATAAAATGGATGTACGGAACACCGTTCTGTCACCAAAGTCTGTCTGTTTTTCTTCATTCAACATTTGGCATAAATCATCAGCGTGCACAAAGGGCAGGGCATTGTGCCTGAATAAGTGCTGGTATTGAAAACGTTGTTTTATAAGAAATAATTTTAGACTGCTGACTTGGGCCATCTTTTTGTAGCCTGTACACTCTAAGAAATGCCTGCACGTCTACTTACCCGCAAAACACTCAGAGAACCAATCTCTGCGATCTAGTAAATCAGTTCAGCGAATGATGTGGCGAACATTCGTTTAGACCTAAAAATAAATTCTGCGCTGTGGCATTACGCGATGCAAAGCTTCATGCTTGCATTGCGTAATGCCACAGCTCAGACTTAATTTTGAGGTCTAAACAGATGTTCCGCCTCATCATACGCTGAGCTGATCCGGTAAATCGCAGAGATTGGCTCTTTGAGTGTTTTGTGGGTAAGTAGACGCGCAGGAGTTTCTTAGGGTGTACTGCGTTGCGCTGTGCGTCCCTTTTTTTCCATGGCATAAAGTAAAAAAAAAGACCCTGGATAGCTCAATCGGCAAAGCACTTAACTCACTATTTTACGTTGGTGAGATCAAAAACTGCCCAGGGAGTAAGTTTTTTTGTATGCCTCTAACGGGCGTAACTCTTTTTGATGTCGGTTTTTCGTTACACCCTGCAGCCACAGCCGGCCACTACACCTGGACTTTATCCCCAGCTGTTACAAAAAAAAAAAACGTTAAGGAACTTCATGACAATAGGCTGATACAGCACACTTTGTGTTAAGAAAACACTTCAGTAGTGCACAATAACAAAATATACTCCGCTAGATCACTGATAGAAAACCGTACATTTGAGGGAGAGCTCCTTAATTCAATTCGTGCCAAGGCACCAAGTGATTTTGGCAAAAAAAAAAAAAACCCTGGCGCCGGTATTGTGTTTGTTTTACAACCTTTCGTGACGCTTTTGACCTAGAAGTCAATTTTGAAACGGCGGAAAAAAAATAAAATAAAAGCGGTTGTTTTCTTGATGCTTTGCTGAGAAATCGTCGAAACGCAACAGCGTTTAGACGTTTATTCTATGAAGGCCTTATTCAGCTGATTTAGTTGAGACGAAGCTCGTTCCACCCCTTAATCCTTAGTGGTAGGAGAACAAGGCCACGTTGCTTCTTGGTCCCGACCCAAACACTCTTCTCTCATGAGGCGTCTCCAATATGACCAAAACACTTCCAGCAACCGAATGTTTTCTATAATATATGATAGCTGAATTAATGGATGGTATCAGGCGGTAGATTTGCCACTTAGCCAAAAGCATTTACACCCATCCCCTTTCAATGTTTTTTTTTAATAAATTACGTCTCTCGTTAAATTATCTACCACATCAACTGTGTGTATTATCAAGCTTCTTTAAACATTCTTCACCAATCTGCTTACATACTTGTTTTTTATTACAAGCGCTTGTCTCTCCGTTCTTCCTACATTGCTAACAAAACCCAGCGTCCCCGCTAAATGAGTTATCCTTACTCGATGTTAGGACGAAGCCCCGTGCACTTCAAAACCACATGTTCTAGCGCCTCGCTATCAACATGGCAAGCCGCACATACGTTTCTATCCTTTGAAATGTAGACCTATATATTTGTGCTTACCACTCATCTTCTTGCGTTAAACAATGAAGAGCTTCCCCGTGAAATCTGAAACACCTGTTCCTTTCATGTGTCCTGTTTTTTGTGAATTATAAATTTTTAAAGCTGATTTCTTTTGCATTATTCCCGGCTGAATTCTTTATTTTTCCTTTACTCTTTTCCACTGCACTCGTTCGCTCAGACCCAATCACTAGTGCGAAGATGATGAAATGTTAAATTTCGGGCTTTCTTTTTGTATTGAAATGTTTTATGTATAATTACTCGAATTCTTTACGTTGTTACCACGTGTACTTTATTAAGTGTATCCTTTGTTCAAAATTTCAGGTTAATAATTTCCCCTCTACTCTCAATGGATATCCAGCACAAGACTTCTTGTACCCACTCAGTTTGTCTGTTTTTTTTTTTTTTTCATAATTTAGAGCAGGAAAGAAGAGAAGGGCAGACAGTCGGACACGAGGGGCAAGGTCACGGGTGTGCGCTGGGGATATTCGAATCCAAGCAGCTAGTCGCAACGGTCGGCCGCTTGACGTATTTGGGTCCGGCTTCGTCTGGGTCCCGAGGTGCCAACCTTTCCAAAACCTGGACTGCCTGCTGTTTGGGAAAGGAGGGATCTGCACTCTACGTCCAACATCTTCGACTCTTCGACGCTAAGACCGAGCGAAAACAGCATCTTGCCAGACCCTGCGCTCCACGCCATACCGGTGATTGTGCAGCTGACAATTTTTTAAAGTGACTACGTTTTTGACCGACGCTACATGTATACCTTTTGTTATTTTTAGAGCGCAGCTCTTAGGGGCCCGTTTCCGGCTTGAGCGGCGTCGCCGTCGCCGTCGCCGTCGCCGTCGGCGTAACCGCGCAGTGCATGTTGGGACATGCACCGCGCGAGCCCCCCCCCCCCCCCCCCGAGGTCACGTGACCTCCCCTCGAGGTCACGTGACCCCCCCCCGGTCACGTGACCCCCCCCTGAGGTCACGTGACACCCCCCCCGGTGGAGATTGAAGGATGAGGGGAGGAGGAGAAGGAGGGGTATACCCTCCCCAGATTACCCTTCCCTCCTCCTCCTCCTCAAGAGCTGCGCTCCAATTCGGCGTTACAGGGAGTTGTAAACGGCTTTCATTTTTTATTACTTGCTTCGTTTTTGTTGTACAAATATATTATTGTTTGTTGATTGAATCTGCGTCACCAATCCTCCTCCCTCACCCTCGCGGATGAACGAACTTGACAGTTTCCATACCCTCCTTGTGCCAATCTGCCCACGCTCTTTGTCGAATTTTTAATCCTGATTGAACCTCGGACCCATACGCAGTACCCCATTTGATATGCAGCGTGCACTACTGCCAGTTCGGCGGCAGTGCACGCTGAAAGCACCACGCAAAATCTTCCTGCCTTCCCACCGCAGGTATGGAGCACTGATGATACTAGTCAGTTTCATTAAATACCTTTGAGTGCACTAGCTGCTGCCGAGCTAAGTGATCTTCTGTTTGCGAGAGATGGATTTTCAAACATGAGCAGGGATACCAAGGACCTCGCTAATGCGATTGATGATCAGCGCCGTGAACTCCGAGCAGAAATACGGGGTAGCGTTCAATTTAGTAGTGACACTTACAACAACGTTAAGGAACTTACAAAAGAGATGAAAGAACCGCGAAGTGTTAACAACCCGGAACCAGGAACTTGACATCGAGGACGCGATGCTAATAACAAAAACTGAGGCAAATAAATTTTGCTAGCGTTCCAACAATCCGGAGATCAAAGGGGTGCCTTCGGAGAGAGATGCGCACGATATAGTTAAACAAATTGGCAGCATTCTGGATGAACCCGTCACAGACTCCGACATTGACATCTGTCACCGTGTCCCAACGTTTAAAAAAGGCCAGCACAACAGTATTGTACGGTTCGTTCGGCGTACAAAGAGGAGTCAAATCCTGGCAAAGGAAAAGAAGCGTAAACTAACGACAGCGGCTTTCAATTACGGTGGCCCAAGCACCCCAGTTTACGTGAATGAAGACTTGACAGGAGCAGGCAAAAAGGTGCTCGGCACCGCCATCACACGATACAAGATGGGGGTGGGGTGGAAGTATGTCCGGCTAGGGGCGAAAAAATATTTGCACGTGAAAACGTCACTGCTGACGTACTCAGACTTAAAAGCCAAATGGATGTCAAAAATATTACCAACTAGGGTTTTGTAAACTTCTCATTCTAGAAATTTTTTTTTCTCTCACGACGGGAGGCCAGCAGGAATGCAAATTTTATGACTGTTTATCTTTCATTGAAATGTACAAGTGTTACCATTCAAATTTTGTTGTTATGCATCTGAACAATCTCAGTATTTTTAATAAGCGAAACATGCTTGATTTATTCCTTCAACTATTATGTGTTAATTTTGACGTAATGTTATTTACCGAAACGTGGCTCACCGCAAACGGGTTTTTCGCCTTATTTTGAAAATTACACTTGCGAAAGCTTCTGCAGAACAATACAAACCGGTGGTGGAATCGCCATGTAGTTTTAAAATAATTTCCGCTACAAACTTCTTGAGGGCTACAAAAATAATGAACAATATTATTGACTGTCTGGCTGGCAAGCCGGAGTTTGTGAATATTAAAACTCCGTAAAAGCCACCCTCTGGTAATGTTCCTGAATTCTTGTAAACGTTTGATAACTTGTTGGGATTTCTGGGCACACGTATACTGCCATTTTTTTTTTAATTCTTGGGGACATTACATCAATACAGTCGCCAGCGATGGACATGCAAAAAGGTTTTGGACATTTTGAATCAGCACGCCTGTAAGAATACCATGACGCTACCCACCAGGGTGGGTCAAGAGATTGCCACATCGATTGATAATTGCGTCACAAATGTAAATACGGGCAAAGATATATGTGGCGCTTTTACGAAAAACGTGAGTGACCATCTTTTCATGTTTTGGTTATGCCCATTCTTATCTAAAAAAAAACGCAAAACAAATTGAAACACTTCTTTACGAAATATAAACGACGAAGCTTTGAATACTTTTGCTCACCTTCTTATGAAAACTAACTGGGAAGAAGTGTATGCACAAGATTGCGCGGATTCTGCTTTTAGCTCCTTTATCTGTAAGTTTAAACTTTAATGTATGTTATGGACATAGCTTTTCCTCTGAAGCAGTCATACAAAAAGGAAGGAAGATAAAAAACCCTTGGGTCAGCGCGGACTTAGTAAACCAAATAAAGACAAAGAATAACATGTATCATGCTTACCTGCATTCGCGCGAACCCAGCCTGCTTAATGAGTTCAAAAAAGTAAGCAATAAAATAAACTCAGATTAAAAAAGCTAAGCGTCAATATTACAAAAGCAAATTTAGGTCAGTCCACGGTCACCAAAGGAAGATATAGTAAACCTAAAATAGTAAAGACAGTTCCATCGCTTATTACCCGGGCGAAAAATGCTGAGTCACTGAGCTGTGTGCGCATGCGCAGCGTCTGATCTACCGCACAGCACAGCAAAAGCGCATGCTCAGAAGGCGTTCCACAGCCCAGCAGACAAAGGTAGCAGCGCGCAGACTGAGGTGACAGGTGTTGAAATGGTAAACGCAATGAACCAGCATTTCATAAATGCGGGCAGATGTACGGTACAGAAGACGATGCAGACTTCGATGCAATGACAACACCACAAATTGTCGAGTTTGTATTGCTGTTTCCCACAACAGCGTGTAAAATACAAACACTATACTCCATCTCACCCTACGATGGACTAGAGCCCGAAGGCTGGCCGGCGGAGCACTGCCTTAGGACAGCTTCCATGCGCATTGCGAAAGAGTGCGTGAGAGAAATTTTGATACGCAGACTACGAAGAGCACTAATATAACACATATGGTTCCCTGTTATGATAACGCGCTATTTTATATTGGTAAAATAAAGGTACATGGTATTTAGTTCCATAAACGTTCAAGCAATATTTCGTAAACATGTCAACTGTTTGGAGAAGTTGGACGGCGCGCAGGCAACACTGACAGAAATTCGTTTCGCCTTAGCCATAACAATTCAATCCAATCCAACTTTCGTGTACGTGAAACCTACCCGGACCCGCATCTCCCTTCCGCACGCGGTCCGTACATACGCCCCCGTGTCGAACACTCTATCCGACTGATCTTCATTTCTTGATGGCCACTGGTTCTGATCCTTGGTTCTCTTGGCCCCATCGCTTCCTAACGGTATTTAATCCCTTCAGTAGTCTTCAGTAGTAGCAAGCAGACGAAGCCGTCGAGAGGGCTCGATAAGCAGACGAAAAACTCGTCTGTACATGTCGCGTCTTGGCGCACTGATACGTACGACGGAGCAAAGATACCACGTGGTTTCTAACAGGCTCGTGATTGGACCTGGCGGCCTGTAGCATTGGGCTTTAGTCCATCGTAAGATGAGACGGAGCATAATTGATAAATAAAAAAGACGTTTCGGTGGAAGATGACGAGCTCAAAGCGTTCATCATAACGAGGGTAGCCAAAATCATTTTCTCCACACTATCACAAATAGCAAATAACATGCCACAAAGCGATGTTTTCTCAAACTAACTGAAATTGGCTAAAGTTACTTCAATCCGTAAGAGTGGTTTTCAGCCAAATCTTAAAAGTATAGGCCGATTTCACTCATGACAATATTTTCTAAAATATTTGAGGCCATTATAAAAAAAACGCCTGGAAAGCTTTTTTCTCAAAGCACCAAGTTGTAATGTCTGCGCAATATGGAGTTTACAAATAAAAATCAACAGAGGAAGCCCTACACCGCTTTAATGAGAAACTGGTTACAAGCATTGTGAATAACTTAACGACCCTCGGCTTATTTTTAGAACTGAAAAAAACCTTCGACACTGTTCAGCATATTTTATTTAGAAAATGAGAACTTCACGGTATTTGCGATGTAGCGCTCGCGTTATTGAGGGGCTATTTCACCCATCGTCTGCAATACGTAAATATAGATAAACTTTCCTAAAATAAGATAGAAACGCGTTATGAACTCCCACAGGGTTTTATACTGGGCCCATTACGTTTCCTCGTTTATATTAATGATATCGCGAGCACACCCGGTTCCCCAGATCTAATTGTGTATGCGGATGACACTAATACCTTTAAAGGCGGAGAAACACTTGAAAGTTCGGAAGAAACCGCGAACATTTTTCTTGTAAAGCTTTGAAGATGGCTGCATTCTAAAAAAAATACAACTGAATACTAGCAAAACAAAGTATGTCATTTTTAAACCGGCACCAAAACTTTTTACAGACTCCAAACTCACCTTTGAATTTAAACTAACAGAGCAGGTGAGCGAGCAAGCATTTTTAGGCATGTGGTTCAATCAAGAGCTTTAGTGAAGGACACGCGTAGATAAATTAGCACCCGAGTTATCGCGAGTTATGGGTTGTATTTATAAAGTATCAAGCCTTGTGCCCAAGTGGCTCGTTGAAACGTCGTACTACCCTCAATTGGTCTCTAGAATGTGCTATGGAATGTTTATCTGGGGCACGACAACAATATTAGATTCCCATAAACTGTTAATTTTGCAAAAAATAAGGTTATACTCATACCAAAAATTATATAAATAACGTGAGTGAACTGCGCGCTAAACTACTTTTTATTAAATGCAATATCTTAAGAGCAAATAAAATATCTTAATTTAAATTATTCCAGTTTATTTAAAAAAAAAAAAAAGGTATGTCACGCAAGGCGAAACAGAAACATCATCGTACCAGTTCCGTTCCTTTAAGATAAGGACACACTATATCAGAACGAATTACGGAAGGCACAGTTTAAAATATCATATAATTACCATATTAAACAATGAACCCAATATGAACTACAAACAATTTACCCAATATTTAAAAAAAGAGTGCAGGGCTTTGATGGTGGGCAGCGATAGAGACTTTCAGTAAACCTAACTTACTTTACGTTGTATATACATAATTCTGAGTGATTATTTGTTTTGCAATCTATGTTATGTTTAATTTTCAGTGCTGATTCCTGGGTTTTACATCCGTATATTATATAGACGTAACTCGGTATGTACTTCATAATATTGTCTAGTTTCTGAGCACTTCTTAGCTCGTGGCGTTTGGCGGAACACTGTTTTGTATATTCAACTGTAAGGAACCAATGCCTTGTCAGGCTTGAAAGCCTTTTCACTGGCCCTTCTTTCAAACACAGTCCAAAAACAAACAAAAAAGACAAAAAAATATAGATTTTGTATATATATATATAATTTGACGACTTCATTCATGGTTAAATTACGCGGCCTTCAGTTAAATAAGGGCTTAATTTACTCTCCCTTTCATAATTATATTTCCATCATCTCCCTTTAGATACTTGAATGTTTCCATCACTCATTGCGGCATAACCTTCAGATATATGTATTTGGCTATGTGGTCTATTAGTGTCTCGTAATATAAGGGGTTCACTTCTTTTCGTCATTAAACATCATTAATCTAGAGTTGCTACCGCTAACAAATGACCGCATATCCACGTGGTGAATGATGTTGATTGGGGCGAAGCTCTGGTGGTGCTGATGATACTGATTTTATTGTTCATAGGTAGTGCTGATGGTGTTGATTTTTTTTTTTTTTTTGCTCATAGGTAGTGCTGAGTTCCGGGTTGCGTTTCGACTTCAATATTACTGCTTTATGGTCGGTGAAATGTAGAGCAATGCATGCAAAGTTTAACGCGATTATATACGCATTTTACCGCAGCGCCCACTCCTGTATAGACGTTGAGCGGCTACATGCAACGTTTCATCCATGACATCCCCAGCTCTTGAGTTACTACCACTTCTCAGAGCCCCCTACTCGTCTCGCAGTCGTGGCCGAGTGGTTAGGGCGATGGACTAGAAATCCATTGGGTCTCCCGCACAGGTTCGAATCCTGTCGTCTGCGCAAATATATATATATATATATTTTTTTTTTTGTGAGCACGGACGCCGGACGGACGGACGGACGGACAAGGCTAGACCCGAAGGAGCTTCGCCCCTAAACTCATACCCAAGATGTCCCCTTTATCTCCACATATCCCACTTAGTTGGTGCAATGTTTTTTTTGGGGGATATTTTCCACGATTACTACGCACTATGACCACTTTCGAAAGTGGCTGTTGTGCAATCCCTAGATAATGTGGGAGCGCAAGTTCCTTGCGTTCGATTGCGCCGTGGCTCGAAGAGATCTCGTGCAGCGGGAGCAAAATTCGGAGCTACCCGCTGGCACAACTCGCCCGTTCCGCAGTGTAAGATGGCGAACAATATCTTGTCACACTTAAAGGGACCATGAAGGCAGTTTCGAAGTTTTATTCGATGATTGAAATGAATGTCAGGCACGTCTCAGATACTGTTGACCAAGTTCTAGCCCGAACAGAAGTTTGGGTGCCGCACCAATCGAGCAAACAGGCGCGGTAATAATAGCGCCGGGAACGATGCCTGAGACCCCACCGAGGCGGCGGCAGAAAGGTGAACTAAAGTGCGCCATTGAAGCGTGACGACAACGGGCTCCTCGTCTGGCGATTGGTTCAAACGATAGACGCGCTCTTGGTTTCGATTTCGGTGGTGAGATGTGATGAAAAAAGTTCATTTGAACGTTGGATAATCTTTTAAAGTTGTAGTTGGGAATTAATAGGTTTCATACCGTGTATAAAAGCATAATCTGAAGCGATCCCTCCGTGTGTCACTGGTTGAACGCATCCCGCACTGCTACCTCGGGCGCGTAACAAACATCGAGCAACCATGGAAAAAAAAAAGAAAAAGGTAGGAGCGCCGGGGGCGGCGGACTTTTGGTTCTGGTTTCGTGCGTCGTCTCGTGTTCGCTTTGCGAACTGGTGTCTCACCAATCATGCCGCGTTTATGTGCAGTAGTAGGTTGCGCGAAAGGTCGGCTAAAGACGTGTGGTCGATCGGGCGACGTTAGTTTGCATAAACTGCCGACCGATGCAGCAATGCGCAGCATTTGGTTGCGCGCCGTCGTCTTGCGTAGAGCTGTGGACGGCGGTGTCAGGATTTGTTCGTTGCAATTCCGAGCAGAAGACTTTGAGCAGCACCTTCACGTCAGCCGGAGTCGCTCTGAGGCGGCGACCGAGGAGCTGGTGGTAGGTCTGGGGCGCCTTCGTAAAGCGCCAATCCAGAGTTTTGCGTCCTTACCAGCATCTCCCGTTCAGTCGGCGTGAGGTCGCTGAACGGGAGCTCAAACTCGTTTGCGAGCGCGGCGTTGTCACCCATTTCTTCCAGGTTTTCTTCACAGACCGCCGTGCACTATAGCGAACCACGGGAACCACACTGAGTGTGCACTAAATCCTACCGATGCCGACAGTGCTCCCTGACGTCACTTCTCTTTCCAGAGGCGAAAAAGAGAAGAAATCTGAATGTTTGTTTCGGTTTCGCAGATTAAAGACCGGTTCTCACATGCAGCGAAGCGCTGATGTAGCGCTACTCACGTGTCGTCTGCTAGTTATCATCTGCCATGAGCAACAGTTTTGACGGTGCGATACAAAGCTGGTGAACGCTCCCGTCAGCACGCGCTTAGCGCGAGGTCAGCGCTATGCTTGTAGCGCTCCGCTGCATGTGTGAACAGGCCTTTATTTGCAGGTACAGAAATAAGAGTCACAAAGTTCTAGAAAAAATTATGTGGCATGCCAGGACCCCAATGCTTCCGAAAACACCTTCTTTTAAAAAAAAATTAAATTGCCTTCATGGTCCCTTTAAGGTTAGAGTTCCTGTATAGGCTCCCTACGGGAGCCAGAGTTGTGCGTTCACGCATGGCATGTGGATCCAGCTCCTCACGTGACTGAATTTGGCGAATAGCAGTGCCGCGCGTTCGAGGCGCGCGGCGGGCTCAAAAGCCTGGGAACGTACGCCGGGGCGCGTGCAGCGTCTACTTTGCTGCACGACACTTGATACGGCTCCTCACGTGATCGGATCTCGGCGAATAGCGACAAGGGCGGCACGCGGCATGTGGAATCAAACGCGCAACTCTGGCTGCCGTAGGTAGCCTAGTTCCTTGCGTTCGATTGCGCCGTGGCTCGAAGAGATCTCGTGCAGCGGGAGCAAAATTCTGAGCTACCCGCTGGCACAACTCGCCCGTTCCGCAGTGTAAGATGGAGAACAATATCTTGTCACACTTAAGGTGTCCTCACAACACCCCCTCCTGGCCCAGACAATCAAGAAAAAAAACGAAAACTCCCCGTTGGCGGGGTGGTGGAGCGTCCGGTTCAGAATATTAAGGTCCTGGGTTTGATTACGTTTTGTCCTGTCTCGTTCAATTATCCGCCTACTGTGAAGGTCAACATAAACGACACCGTAAATCCAAAGGCGCGACATACACAGGGTTTCGGTTTCGTCTTTTTTTTTACGTTCAGTGATGACCTTAAAGTGAGCGACGCGGCTGTGGCTTGGGCGAGGCATGGGAAAAGGAAGAAGAAGAAACAAGAGGGAAGCTCGAGGGCCCTGAAGAACGTCGGTAGGGCAACGATTTGGTCTCTCCTGTAAATAGAGGTTTGTTTTTAATTTTTCTCTCCTTGATGAAGTCCTGTCAGTCATTTTTATGACCACCAACATCCGCAGACCATCGACGTTCTCAGTCATCGGGTCTCTGACGCAATCGTAAGAAGAGAAACAGCTTTGATTGGCGCAGTCGACAGGATTGCGTCAGCGGGCCCTGCCGGCTGGAACGACCCAGCAGATTCAGCGGACAACGACTCCATTCAACAAGAAGAGAGGCGGCAAGTTCCTGGGCCTCAGCAGCGTTTTCAACGAACAAAACTTGGAACGCCGAGACTTCGCGTCGACGCGGCTTCGGAAGTGATGCAGATTCACAACCCCGCGAAGCGTCTACACGACTCGGGCACCGTTATCGAGCCGGACTGTTCTAATCGACAGACTGCGTGTGCTTGCCGTAGGGACTTGTCAACCTTCAAAGGTAAGGTGATTATTTTGACTGGTGCCCGCCATGGAGCTACGTAGTGGGGCCGGTTACCTCTTTGGATCGGGATGGAGCTAATGATAACAGTGTCGACGAGCGAGGTGAGCCGTCACCTCCGAGTAGACCAGCGGCGACCGTGGGTACGCACGAGGGAGGGGTCCGGGATGGCCGATTGAGTAGCTCACTGATGGAAAGCGAGATTGAGCTCGTAAGAGAAAAAGAACGGCTAGTGTGTCTAGAGCTTGAACTAGAGCACGTTCGTGCGGGAAACAGACCCAGAACCAGTAGAGGCGGCGCAGAACTCAATTTGAGGGAAGAGGTGCTTAGCTTTTCCAGGCTCATGAAGGGTGTGTTAACACAAATGCCGTCGTCTGAACTGCTCGTACCAAGCTGGTTCAACGGTGTCGAAAATGTCTTTGCGACATATGAGGTGCCTGAGATCCTGAGGGGCTGGCTCGTGTGACCTTATTTTACGGAGCGCATGCGGGCGCTGGTAAATAGGCTTCCTGTCGGCGAAGCGAGTGATTACGGTGCGGTTAAAGGGGCTGTGCAACGATTTTTGTATTTTGCGCAAATACCGCTTAGAACGAATCCCTGACGTTAATGACCTGTGAAATACCCATTTGCTTTTCACCACACGCAATCGAAGTCGCAGAAAAAAATAAAGAAAAACGAGCAGCATTCACCCCATCAACTCGCAGCCAGAACAAGCATCCGCGTGATCTGGAGCCGATTATATGCCGCCAATGTTGATCATAGCCATGCGCTGGGGTTGGCAAGGCACAGGACACGCGCTGAGTTCCAGACATTGGCATGGTTCGGCTGTTGTCGTCATTGCAGCGATTGGACAGAAGACACTACCCGAATGCTTCTCGAGCTATCGATTATCACGAGTCCAAATCGAGTGTCCACGCCATGCTCGGGTCCAATCTATGAGCCGCATTCAAATATCGTCACTGGGCGGTACTGCTACCGCCCAGCTACGTCATCAGGTTTTGCGAAGGAGAGATTGAATGAAAACACTCGGTTTTGCCCTCGAAATTACAGCGCAACAAAGGAGTTTCTTGGTCAGTGGCGTTGCGTGCGAGTATCATTGAGTCCCACTAGTGCCAGTAAGCTCGTGTAAAGTGAAAAACATTCCAATTGAATATCGTTGCACCGCCCCTTTATGGAGCGAGTTCTCTTGGAACTCAGACTGTCGCCGGCTGAGTACAGGAGGCGTTTTCTCAAAACCACTAGAATGGAGAAAGAATCCTGGACTCAGTTTAATGCTAGCTAGTCTTGAAGACTTGCTAGCATTAATGGTATCTGCCCGCATTAGAGATTCCTTACCCGTCGACATGCAGACCTATGTAACGCTAAATGAGACCGGAAAATGGCTTAAACCAGCAGAGGTGGCTGCGCTGGCTGACCGTTTCGACGAGGGCGAGCGATGGAAACAGCGAGATCACCCGTCAGGGTCTAAGAACTCCGAATACAAAACAACAAATGCCACTTCTCTCAAGAAGAAACACGAGAACCCAAGGCAGGGCACAAAGCCTGACGGTTCTTGGGTGAAGTGTTTCAGCTGCAAGGGAATGGGACACTTTTCTAGTGACTCCACGGAAGACGACAGATGGAGGACAAAGAAATAACTCCGTGGTGGGTTACACATCAACCAATTTAACACCAGCTCAGCAGAGTATGTCCCAGGACATAGATGTCAATCGAAACCGTACGCGCGCTGAGTTGCGTAGAGTGGAGGTGAAATGCGGCCCGCAGATGGTGCGGGCGGTTATTGATTCCGGAGCGGAGATTAGCATAGTGCATCATGGGGTGGCGCCTGAAATAAAGGGGTCGTCCGGAAGAGTGACACTGACTGGGGCGTTCGGGGACAGCGTGAGCGCCGTTCTAAGCCATATACCGATGACTCTTCCCACAAGCTACGTTGAGTACGTCCCTCGAGAGGTGCCGCTTTTGTGCGCCGTCACTGAACAATTGGTTGACGGCATAGACTTGCTGTTGACACCCGATGACTACTACAGCCTAAAAGTGGCTTGGGGGAGGGTTGAGTTGGAACTGATGGTTTGTGAAGCTGAAGACGCGCTTACCGACGAAGGTGGTGAGGTCCCAGACGACGGCCTTGGAGCTCAGCTTCGGCTTCTACAAGAACGACCTACCCGAGGACAAGCTGCGCGTGGTTGCCTTCATGGACATGGTGCACTAGGCGCTCCAGGTGGTTGTGGTGGCCTTCAACAAGGACCGACTCAAGATGCTGGCCACCACCTTCGATGGAGTCGGGGGCCGCGACGTGGACACGGTGCTGGTGCACTACTTTTTCCAGGTGTTCAAGCAGCGCTACAAGCTAGACGTGGCCACAAACTGGCGCGCCCTCATGCGCATCATCACCGAGTGCGAGTGGCTCAAGAAGCAGATGAGTGCCAACCCGCACGACTTGCAGCTCAACATCGAGTGCTACAAGAACGACCGGGACGTTGCGGGCAAGATGAAACGGGAGACCTTCAAGGCCATGTACACCGAGCTGCTAGCGCGTGCCGAGCGCACCATGCCGTGGGCGCTGACGGTGGCCGGGCTGCGGCCGACGGACGTAAAGTCGGTGGAGCTAGTCGGGGGTGACACCCGAGTGCCGGCGGCCAAGCAGCTGGTCCGGAAGGTGTTCCAACAGGAGCCCTCGACGACACTGCACCAGGACGAGGTGGTGGCCTGGGGCTGCGCCCGTCTGTGTGTCATACTGTCACCCATCTTCAAGATGCGAGACTTTGAGGTGGTGGACGCCCAGCCCTACCCCATTGAGCTGTGCTACGACCCGGGCAAGGGAGAGGACAGCCGGGCAGAGGTGTTCCCCCGCTGGCACCAGCTTTCCTTCAGCAAGATGCTTACCTTCTACCGGAGCAAGCCCTTCAACCTCGAGGCCAGGTACCCGCAGGAGGCGGCGGTGCCACACACGGACCTGCAGCTGGGCAGCTTCACGGTGAACAAGGTTCTCTCCGCGACCGAGGGCGAGGCGTTCAAGATCAAGGTGAAAGTTTGTCTCAATCTTCGCGGCATCTTCTCGGTGATGTGCGCCTCGGCCATGGACCGCAAGCCCGACGGTCGACAGGCAAGTGCTGGGTGTGCAAACGATGGCGACCTAGCGGCGGCGGGGGCGGCGAGTGGCGAAGAGGCAACCCCGACCGATGGAGGAGACCCCGACAAAGTGGCCGAGGGCGAGCCTGTCAAGAAGGAGGGGCGGCCCAGCCCAAAAGAGAAGCCGGCCAAGGCCACGTAGCTCCCGGTAGAGGTCCGGGTGCCGCAGCTAAGCGCCTTCAAGATGGACCAGCTTGTGGAGCGCGAGGTCCAAATGGTCGACACGGACTGCATAGACAAGGAGTGACTGATTTGTCAGGCAATGGTTTTTGGTTCGTCGCATACGCGAACCGAAGTTGTTTCTTTTTTTTAATGGATTGTATATTTTAAGTTTGTGAGTTTTTTTTTTTTGTTTTTTTTTTGGTATGACTGAACGGGCAGTTTTGTGTTTTGGGAAAGCAGCCTGGCCTAGAGAGATGATATGTTCCGCAAACGCCTTTGCTGATTTCTTTTTTTTTTTTTTTTTTGATGCACGTTTCAGTCTATAACGATGCAAGTCTTAAGGCACTTTTGGTAGTAACGGGGTGTTTAGAGCCTTGGCGGGCACATTCAAAATCACCTTACCAGAGCGCAAATGACCAGTGTATGACGGGCAGACATTTTATTGTTTTTTTTTGTTTTGTGTGAAAAGTTTGTGACATTGAGGACCAAAATTATACTTGTTGGGGAGGTGTGAAGGTCAACGTAAACGAGAACCGTAAATCCAAAGGCGCGAAATACGCAGGGAAGAAGAAACAAGGTGGACGCGCGAGGGCCATGAAGAACCTCGCTCGGGCAACGATTTGATCTGTACTGTAAATAGACGTTTCTTTTCATTTTTCTCTCCTTGATGGAGTCCTGTAAGTCATTTTTATGACCCCCGACATCCGCAGAACATCGACGTTCTCAGTCATCGGGTCTCTGACGCAATCGTAAGAAAAAATAAAAACCTTCACTCCTACCACCCTAATGCGTATGCGCATTCCTTTTTTGTTGAAGAACATAATTTTGCCGGTAGAAAGGGAGAGAGAAAACGAGCTTTATTAAACGACTCAATTCCGAGCCGTTACCCGGAGTATGGTGGCTAGAAGCCGAAGTGGGACGACAATGATAAAGAGGGGCGCGAGGCCCGATGAAAATTTTAAAAGAGCCTAGATTGTGCAGAGTGTCCATCTCAAACAATAGGGTGCGTTTGCAATCTAATGGCGGACGCCAGCGGCGAAGATTGATCGCAAGTGCACATGCGCTGCGTTTTTGCGTGGCGAGGAGGAACACATACGGGAAGACTGAAGCGCTCGCAGACGACCAACACGTCCGTCACCTCCTCGTAGCTCGTAATGAAAACGCGGTCCATACACCACGTGACCGCGTTCAAGCGGTTGGTAACTCTCTGTAACGTAGGATCGCTCAAACTTTTCGCGGAATCTTTATCGCGGAATTTACACGCACGACCCAATTAACGGGTGAAATTTAAACAATTCATGGAGCTGTAAGCAAACTGAATCAACATATCCTAAGAAATTTTTAATGAGTTGTGAATGCGAAAGCACGCACGCCGCTTCTCACTCCCTTCTTTAATCTGCGGCGTACAACGCGCTGACCTTGGGCGTGTAACGGTGGAGCCGCTGCCTAGCGGACACGCAGCGTATCGGGTGAGCGATCGTTCAAACTGTCGTGTGCCTGGCGGCGCGAGGAAGGAACAGACAGCAACGTAGTTTCCAGCAGAACGAACCCCTTGGTTTATTCCATGCGCTGTATAGATTGCCACGGGCCGTACAACCGATAAGAGGCGAGCGAACGCGGTGATCAGTGGTAACACAACAGTGTGATAACACAGTCAGGATGACACCACACAAACTGACACGCAGCGGCCAATGGGAGCCTCGTCGACGCGCGTCAGCTAATGGGACCGAAGTATAAAAAGTGCCGTTGGCTAGCTTTGCGCGTAGTTTCATAAAGGTGCCGTTTTGCATGGTTTCAAAGCTGATGACCTTGGCTCGTCTCATGAGACAGTTAATGCTTTCGCATAAAAATATAAAGAAGCTATGTGACCGTTCAACGCACGCGCTGCGGTTAGCGCGTGTGTTGCGATGAAAATCTTCTCCGTCGCGAGGGGCGCAGTAGTCTGCAGGCGAGTCGTTTTCATCGCTGCTACGTGCTGCCTTTCGCTCCCGCCCCTCACACTTTTTCTTCCAGACACCATGGAGAGCCTGCCGGAAGGAATTATATAGCAGTTAGGAGCTTGGTCTCTGAATCGTTATTTGACGGCTTCTGTTAATAGTTTGCTTACGTCCGGATTTGGGTAGATGGTCATTTTAATCCTCTTCCGAAGTTTTTTATAGCGTGAGCTACACTGGCCGAGGTTGAGCAGTTTCGCGTGGCTCGCATAATGAGCCGTGCTCCGTGCTGCGCAAGCGCGAGGAGCAGTGACGTCACACGGCGCACAGCTGGCGTGCCGGAGCCGCCGCCGCCGCGGGCTCCGCCACCACCGCGCGCGCCTCGCCGGTCTGCGCAAGCGCGAGGAGCAGTGACGTCACACGGCGCACAGCTGGCGCGCCGGAGCCGCCGCCACCACGGGCTCCGCCGCCACCGCGCGCGCCTCGCCGGTCTGCGCATTCCAGAGGAGTGACGTCATAGCCGCGGCAGACGCACTGGCGCCACCGCGTGCCCAGCTGTGCGCCTCCGTTGCGCAGTAGCCAAGTCTGACGCTGCACCGGAGCCGCTTGATAGCGCCTCTCATTTTGTGCGCATAAGCTCACGCCACGTATATCCTGGCATAGCCGAGCTAAGCCACCGCAATGTTTTTTTTGTTTTTTTTTAAGCTCCCTCGTACAACTTTGAGTTCATGCTGGGACCATTCCAAGTTTGAAATAACTTCAAATGACGTTTTGAATTACTGGCATTATATACGTCATTTAGTGCATTTTTGCACGATATGCAGAAAGGTCTCGAACTTCTCATAGTATGTTTCCTTATAGCGAGAATGTAAGAAGCGTTTTTCCAGGCAAACTAATTAAGGGTATGTATTCTGGTATTTTAGCTGAGTCTGAACTCGTGGTATGAGAGGCTGGAGGGATAAAAATCGACCGGGCGAGTACTTAATAATTTTTACGGGGAAATGGCCGTGATGAGTCCCGAAGGACTGAGAACGGGAAAACGTTCAGATGTTGGTGGATTGAGAGGCTGAAGGGTTAAAGGTAGCTTGCACTGGCCTTAGTCCGCCATGTGGGTTGCGTAATTTCTGCGCATGTTCTTTTTACTGTGTAATTTTCACCGAATAAGGCTGTACGGCAAACAATACAAGGCAATATGCACTGACACGGTGGTTAACGGCACATGCGAGGCATGTATTGTTAATTCTATTCAACAACAATTTACAAACAGAATGAATCATTCGTTGAGTCGGCTTCTTCACACAGCGTTGTATTAAGCGGGGAAGTTGATCCGCGAAGCGCTTGCCAGCCCCAGAACGTTCCGGCGCGTGCTCTGCAAATACACTTTCCTGCACTAAGGGTCATCATGAGGAGAAGAGGCCTTTACTTGGGGTTCTGGAACCCTCCGAGGAAGAGAATAATCCTGTCATGATTTCAAGGATTTCGACATAACATTTCGTGATCCCTTGAAGGAGGTGAGTTTCGTCAGGAATAGTCAATAAGATTAAATCTACGAAACTATTACACAAAATGTGTTTATGGGATTAATTTTACTCGACAAGCGTTACGCTTAATTGTGACGAAAACTCGCTAGAATGAAGTCAATCATAAAGCATACTTAGCCCATAGCAGGCAACGCATCCAAACAGAAGGCATACTTAGTCACAACGCATCATACGTAATGATAGTTAGGCATAAGTAATTGTGATATGCGATAATTACTACTCGACTTTGTGGTAATCGAATCCGGACCGTGTGATTCGTAGCCCGCTGCATTTGCTCGGTGCCACAAGGAGGATACTTTTTTTTATATTTATCTTTGGATAAAAACTAAGACCCTTAAGACCGCTTATGTGTAGGAAGGCGAAAACATTCCTACACGCAGCGCATTCCTACAAACATCGCGCCACGTCTTCCTTTTTCAAACGGCGCTCCGGCGGGGACATCACGATCCCCCACAGCGTAGGCGCGGCACCCGCGACGGCTCCACGGCTTCCGTGACGATGCGTCTGCGTTGCTGTGCTTTTCTTTGTGTTTTATTTCTGAGGCGCGTCCGCCTTGACTTTGAGCGGTTCCGCCGGCTTTCGTGACGAAGCTTCAACGTTGCTGTGCTTTTGGTCAATGGGAATTTAGGTGGCGTTTCACTCAGCCAATGGGAACTTAGGTGCCGTTTCTCACTGCCACAGACGGAATTTAAGTGCCGATTTTCACTGCTACAGACAACGCCGGCTTCTCTTCATGGGACGGTTAATGCTTTCGCATTAAAAGTGAGCCGAAACGGCACGACCAAGTCTGATTTATGAGAGCCTGCGTTAGCAGGTTACCTTCGGCGGGCGCAAGGGGCTTACGTATAGCGACACCTCTCGGGGCGGATTGAAATGCATCAACGAATAGCTCAGCCGGCGTATGACGTCATGATTGCGCACAGCAGCCAACCGATAGCAAACCGGGCGCGATACACCTGAACCCCCCTCGTTGTTTGGGCGTTCATCTTGCAAGTAGCATCAAGCGCACCAAAGTACGAGGCCCGCGCCCCGTCCAGCTCTAGGTAGCACATGGCACCGCATTCTGATGAGATGCCAGTGGAAGAGGATGGCGGCTTCGCTCTTGGCACGTGTTTGGCGTGTTCGCACAAAGATGGATGCTGGTACACGACAAAAACGCGAAGCGTGAGTTTTTGTTGGGCCCCTTCAGTTGAATCTCTTCCCGCCGCCACTGCTTCAGCTATCACAGGGGGCTCCATGCAATCCAAGAGTACTAATAGCCATACATGTACACGCTAACCCCCAAAAAAGTAACTAAATACAGTTAATCGTTCATCTCTCAAAAATTAACTAAATACGTGAATTTTTCGTTACAGATTCTCAAGAGGAACGCGTTACTTTACCTCGATTGTAACGAGTTACTTTCTTCATTACTGTGATGACCAAATACACAACTGCTCTTGTTTCATTATTTATAGTTTTACTTTAAAGTAGTCACTGCACTTAATGCCACGGTCCCACTGATTGTGGCAGTTTATGCACTTTTTGGCAGGTCACTACTCATCTTCTTTTGTATACTGTTTTGTGGGATTTATGTCTCTCGAAATCCAAGTAATCCTCTTTCATTTGACATTATGTATGTATTGGTTTATAATGCTCATGCGCATTTTTAGCGTTGCGAATATGATGGCGCGGACCCTCAATTGCTCCGCTGGTTCATGTTTCATGAAGAATCTATTAAAGATAACACGGTTCCAAAAGAGCAGTTTTGTTAAGATGATGTCGGAGCAGAATGTAACGATATACTTTTTTTGGTATTTGCACTACTATGTATTGTTCCTCTCTCCAAATATTGCCCTAAAATTGTACTTTTTCAGCACAAATATGTTTTCAATGACATGCGCTAGGGCAATGAAATTAGCTACAGATGTAGTGCTTATAATTGGTAATATGCAGAAACAGATTTATTGTTGTGTAAATTTTTTGTTTGTTTAGATATTCTATATCAAACGTGGCACTTTTTTGTGCTTCGAGTCACGGTGCTTCAAATGCCGCTGAGAAAATAATTAAACTATGCTAAAATCTTTTATGACATTTAGAGCTACAATGGTTGCCCAAGAAGGGGACGATGGATTTTTTTTTTTTTATTTTCAAAGTCATAACGCTCCAGGAGCCCTTCAAACTTACCTGTTTTTGACGCATATCTTTTATGGACATCAAACATATTTATTTGCATCTAATAACATTTATTGCATGGAATAGATGTACATCGCGATGTATTCGATTTTCATAATGATCTTGCTTTGGTTTCTTGAGAGGTGTAGAGCTTAGTTAATTTTAAAAAAACAATTAAAAACTATTTGGTTGTTTTGTTGCGCCACCTGCCGGATGGCAGACAAAACTTCTGATTTCTAATGTTCAAGAAATTTTCGAGGGCGGCTTTGGCGTCTGTATCATCATCAATGTCCGTGTCTTTTTACCTTCACATTTAGAAATTATGTTGGAAGATTTACTATCGACAAATGAATGGTTTAAGTACTGGGTCAGGTTAATAAATCTAAGATAAGTAATTACACGAGCGTAGTGTGATGTCATGCTGTTCATTATTCGATATCATTGAAATCAATAAACAATAAAGACGAAAAGGAAAATAATACACCCGAGTTCACTTCGTGCCTAGAGCCACTAAATGAGCTGCGCTTAGAGTATTGGCACTCCGTTCCCTAACATTGTTGTGGACGCCGCCATTTTGGGTCTTGTGCAGAGCAAACGCAACTGCCGATCGCCATGATTCAAAAGTACGACTTCCTCAGCATTAGATCCGGAGTCAGGAAGCTGATGCAATCTTGCTTTGCTCTGTCGCGGACTGTTTAAGCATTTGTGGAGGACGGAAAAGCGTTTCCTGTGATTTTAGATAAAGTTTCAGATAACTGGCAACCATGATTTTAAGCCACAATATGCCCAAGTGTCGTTTCTTTGAAGCGTAGCTTATTTAATGACACCATTCATGCCCTTGTTCAAGGAGCTTGTAATACCTGAAGTTGGCCATGACGTAAGCCCCGTGGGTTCCACAAGCCACTACCTTTTAACGCCTGCCTCTTCCTCATTGTTCCCGCTAGTGCCACTAAATTAACTACGCTTCGGAGTAGTGAAACTTGATCATATTGTGGCTTAAAATCATCGGTTGACAATCATCTGAAGCTTTATCTGAAATCACTGGAAACGCTTTTTCGTTCTCCACAAATGTTTAAACAGTTCGCGACAAAGCGAAGCAATATTACATGAGCCTCCTAACACCGAATCTAAGATCGACGATGGACGTCGATCGTCTCGAGGTAATGTAACGTAATAACATTATATAAATAATAAACATAATGAAGGACTGAACGACTCAATTTTTCAATTCATGGATTGTAATATGGCGGTAGCCTATTGTACTTACTGTTGATGAAGAGCAATATGAGGTGACGAGGTAATGATTAACTGATGAGGCTCTATAAGGACGACGACATCAGTGGGTATCGAACCACAACGTACAAGGCCAGACTTGTTTCAAGTATCGTGTATCCAAAGACTTTTATTCACCCGCAACAGAATAAGGTAAAATCAATGAGAATGCTGCTTTACAACTGTACGTGGAACATGAAAACTGCACTGTGCGAAAGCGCGGCTTATTCATTGATATGAAGGACAAATTTTAGCAGCCTCCCCTGATGGACTGCTTGGAACAAATGGCCTCGTTGAGGTAAAATGTACCCGTTCCAAAAGATTCTTATAGCCTACCGAATCCGCAAAAGAGTATGAGGCGAAAAAAAAAAAAGGAGCCTGGTGTGAAAGGTCTAAATGACCACCATAGCTTCTGCTACTAAATACAAGGGCAGTTACACAATACACAAAGAACATGTTTGTGAATTCGTTATATTTACACTTAATGGCATTGATATCCAACGTATTCAGAGGGATGACACCTTCTGGTCAAACAACATAGAGCCTTTTCTACTCAAGTTTTACATGAAAGGCCGGCCCCCCGCTAAAATCCCTCACGTAGGCGAGTTGTCCGATCGAATAAACTGCCATTACTTCCGATCTGGGAATCTCTCGATCTTCGTTCGTGGGCAATAGTGTCATGAGTTCGAGGGGTGTGGCTCTTCGTCCGCCGAACATTGCTTCGGCGGGTGTTTTTCTTGTGGAAGATGAGACCGTCGCGTGCTGCCGGAACAAGAACCTGGCGATTCTTCACTGAACTGCTTCTTCCGTAAGCTTCAAGGGGGCTTTCTTCGTTCCACACACCACCTGTTCTGCTTGCCCGCTAGTTGCAGGATGGTATGGTGCACTAATGTGGTGCCTGGTGCCGTTTTTATTTTTCTAAAAAAAACTTGTATATTTTATTTGAAAGAAGATTCGGTGCGTTATCAGAGAAAAGTATTTGCGGTAGGCCAAAAGTAGCGAAAAGAGAGCGAGAACGTCAATGACGCGTTTGGACGTCATGGCATGCAACGTGTAAACTTCCAATCACTTACAGTACGCATCGACCATGACTCGGCAGACGCGGATACGTTTCGCCACCCACCGACTGAATAGTGGATCGTTTTCCAGTTTCTGTTCTTGATGGCGCTGTACTCGAGGAAGGACTTCGAGTCTTTCCGCAAAAGTTAGCCAGGTGCCAACAATTTTGTCGAAGCGGTAAGTGCTCGAAACGTCGACAACGTCAGTAGCCACGACGTAATGTACGTAATAATTATATAAATAATAACATAATGAAGGACTTGAACGACTCAATTTTTCAATTCATGGATTGTAATATGTCGGTAGCTTATTGTACTTACTGTTGATGAAGAGCAATATGAGGTGACGAGGTAATGATTAACTGATGAGGCTCTATAAGGACGACGACATCAGTGGGTATCGAACCACAACGTACAAGGCCAGACTTGTTTCAAGTATCGTGTATCCAAAGACTTTTATTCACCCGCAACAGAATAAGGTAAAATCAATGAGAATGCTGCTTTACAACTGTACGTGGAACATGAAAACTGCACTGTGCGAAAGCGCGGCTTATTCATTGATATGAAGGACAAATTTTTAGCAGCCTCCCCTGATGGACTGCTTGGAACAAATGGCCTCGTTGAGGTAAAATGTACCCGTTCCAAAAGATTCTTATAGCCTACCGAATCCGCAAAAGAGTATGAGGCGAAAAAAAAAAAGGAGCCTGGTGTGAAAGGTCCAAATGACCACCATAGCTTCTGCTACTAAATACAAGGGCAGTTACACAATACACAAAGAACATTTTTGTGAATTCGTTATATTTACACTTAATGGCATTGATATCCAACGTATTCAGAGGGATGACACCTTCTGGTCAAACAACATAGAGCCTTTTCTACTCAAGTTTTACATGAAAGGCCGGCCCCCCGCTAAAATCCCTCACGTAGGCGAGTTGTCCGATCGAATAAACTGCCATTACTTCCGATCTGAGAATCTCTCGATCTTCGTTCGTGGGCAATAGTGTCATGAGTTCGAGGGGTGTGGCTCTTCGTCCGCCGAACATTGCTTCGGCGGGTGTTTTTCTTGTGGAAGATGAGACCGTCGCGTGCTGCCGGAACAAGAACCTGGCGATTCTTCACTGAACTGCTTCTTCCGTAAGCTTCAAGGGGGCTTTCTTCGTTCCACACACCACCTGTTCTGCTTGCCCGCTAGTTGCAGGATGGTATGGTGCACTAATGTGGTGCCTGGTGCCGTTTTTATTTTTCTAAAAAAACTTGTATATTTTATTTGAAAGAAGATTCGGTGCGTTATCAGAGAAAAGTATTTGCGGTAGGCCAAAAGTAGCGAAAAGAGAGCGTAGAACGTCAATGACGCGTTTGGACGTCATGGCATGCAACGTGTAAACTTCCAATCACTTACAGTACGCATCGACCATGACTCGGCAGACGCGGATACGTTTCGCCACCCACCGACTTAATACTGGATCGTTTTCAGTTTCTGTTCATGATGGCGCTGTACTCGAGGAAGACTTCGAGTCTTTCCGCAAAGTTAGCCCAGGTGCCAACACTTTTGTCGAAAGCGGTAAGTGCTCGAAACGTCGACAACGTCAGTAGCCACGTGCTGTGCTTGACACTGGACGATTACCATTCGCTGAGAAGAAACTTGCTTGTTCGTCTGCCACGAATCATCCGATATCAGGTCATCACCGCAACTCCATCTCCCGACAACACAGGTCTTCATTGTCCGCATGTCCATAGTTAGCAATCATGTGAACTTATAAATTCCTGAACGCTTATCACTTGCCGTCGCTAAACGCCGCTCAATCATAGCGTCTTCACAGCGAATAAACGTCTTCCTATTTATACTGATGCTTTTCATCATATTCCTCCTAAGCTGTACTTACAACATAATGTGTGACGGAACATCCGAAAATATTGCTACGGCCGTTCGTTTTCTGGGAACTATAATGTAACAACCTTTACAACATCTTCGGGACCCCATGAAACACAATATTTTGTGACATCACTTTTCAGTTGTCATTATAATGGCGAGGTAAATACCGTAAATCGGGAAGCAGTTTACTAGACGTCCGCTTCCACTGGTGTCTTGAAAGATTGAGTCTACAGAGCGTGCATTCCTACAGAAGAATGTTTCATTGACAGAATATTGACACGTCAATCAACAATTGATTCCTTCTTGGTAAGATTTATTGCGAAAGCCCGTGGCAACCGCCGAACCGCATGTCCCTATATCAGCCTGACATTTTCGCATAAATGAGTTTGCTGGGCCACGCTAGAGCCACTCTATATGGCAGCGTAGCTGCCAGAGTAGCACCACGCTTTTCCCTGTGTCGCCTCTCACCGTGATTGGTCACACGCGGTATCATAGCAACGAGCTGAGCTGGCTCGGTTTCCTTAGCAACCGGATTACTGCTCGTCACGTGACCTCGCAAGAGCCGTGATGTCACCGGTAAGATGGCAGCGCCCAGAGCTGGTGGATACGAGTTTGTTCAATGCGCGGTAGTCGTCATGTGCCGCTGCTTGCCGACGATTTCAGACTTCTTCGTGCTCTCTGACACAGGTATGGCGTGAAGATTTGAAAGAATGAGACTTTATATCTTTTCTGTGGAAGATCGCTCTGGATATTAGCACCTGTGCGAGAGCATCAGTCATATCGCCGTAGCGGTGCTCGGATTCCTGGATGTGTTCAAGGATCGATAAGACTTTTTGCATGCAATTTTCGCATCCTCCTAGCCTTGTTTGAACGTTGGATTGTCTGAGAATCGATGCGAATTGTATGCGTCGCATGTTGGACCTTGGGGAAGTTGTTTCTGCCCCAGGTAACCGCGTAATCACAAAAACTTTTAGCGAGGTACTCCTGCGATCTTTACGTTTTGTACTAATCAACGATTTTATGATATAGCTTTTAGGATAACATTTTCGCATTTTCTAGCTTCCTTTGAATGTTGGAATTTCTGAGAATCGAAACGAAAGGTATACGTCGTGTGTAGGGCCTAGGGCAGTTGTTTCAGCCCTGGGTCACCGAATTCGCAACTTTCAGCGATGGTGGTACCGCGGTGTGAGAACCGCGCTCCCTAGCCCCTGGATGATTGGCCTCATAATAAATCGGCTTGCCTACACCTTCCTGGCGTGAAAAAAATAACGTAAAGCTCTAATACTGCTCGTATATAGCAAAACTAGAATTACTTACGCGTCGCGGACCCAGCCTCGTACCGCCGTTCTACGATGATCATCCAGATGACAGCCTTTTCGATAGGCACCAGTGCGCCCCCTATAGGTCGTGAAAGTTGCGAATAATCACAGCAACTTTAAGCGAGGAAGCGCCTGCGATCTTTCACCATTTGTACTAATCGACGATTTTACGAATTGACAGTTCTGAAGACTTTGATAAACGTGCTTTCTTTGCAATAGCTTGCACTCGATCGCAGTGTTTTTTGGTTTGTTTTTTTCAAGTGACAAGCTGGCGTTTGCCCAAATGACGTGTATGAAATGACCTGCTCGATAACAATGCATCAACACATACTATTAAACTTATATGCTCAGAGGTGTGTTCGTCTTTGTAATTAACAAGTTACAGACAATTATTTTTCACGAGTGTAATATTTATTTTTTGTAGCTGGGCCCGTTTTGTGCTCGTTAATGTCCGTGTGCTATAATGTTATCATCATATGTGTATGGTTCTAAATATCCTCTTTGCAATGCCTACAAAAGCCAAAATGACGTCAGCCGACCCCAGCTCACGCATTTGACACGAAAACTGCATCACTCGGACGTATGCGCTCGTCAACAATCAATTCGTCGACGAATATTTGAATTCGCGTTTGTGGCCAATGAGTGCACATGAGTGCACTTGCGAATGCCAAGTTCTATGGTGTGCTTAAAAAGCACGGTGGAAGCTTGTGGTCATCGCACCGGTGCCCTAGCATGTCACGACCGCGTGATTACACTGTTCTCTTTTGAGTTGAGGATTAAAGCTAATTAAGAAGTTAAACAATCATTTCATTGCCCCTTTAACACGTTTATGCGTGCTACACCAGATAAAAATATGGATCTTTTGCATGCCGGTAAACTTCCGGACGACCACTTGGCCTGTCGGCAAGAACACCTCATGTCCGGCGTCCGTCTCTTTTGATGGCGTTAACAATACTCTGTAGACCCCCGTGCTGTCCTTGGTTCAACCCCGTCGACTGCTCATCGCCCAAAACGAGGGTGATACCGTCGTCGATGTCGTTCCTCGCCAGTCGGTGAGATAATCTCATCTTGAATGAATGATTGGGTCTTGAAGAAGTATGGTGCTAAGCGTACATTCTTTTACTGTGGGGCAGTCGAGCAGCAGTCATGTCCCAAGGCAATCGTCCTGTCGTGGTCGGCGTAATCGGATTTTGTTCCATAGGAGCGAAGTCCGAAAGTACAAGGACGGTACGTTCGTCCCACGAAGCGGCCGCCATCCCGGCGGCGTGGAAAATCACTCGCCTTGTCCGTGCACCTACGATACTTAGCAGCTCTCGTCACCCAACAGTCCCCGGGCTGCAAATCGTCTCACTTCAAGAAGAAACAGGCACCGCTCCTCCAGAGGCCCGTGCCGTACCGCCATGCAAAGCGTCTTCTAGGTCTTTTACCACTTTTCAATTAACGAATGGAGATATCAACTAGATAAAGGTTGCCGCCCGGCGTCGCTAGCAGTACGGTTGCCATGGCAACCTCCCAGGCCCAAAATGGAGATCACTATAGGCACTTCTGACGTCGTGCATCTAGACAATTTTGCGTCGTGTCGCTACTCGGGCAGCTACGCTGCCATATTCGCCGATGTTTGTTTGCAAACAAGCTCGCTGCCGCCCACTATCGGCGGACCCCTGCGCGCTTCCGGTTTTCCTCTTCTTTTCCTCTTGTCACACATTCTTTTGTTATTTGTACTACGTTCTACAAAGCGCGCAGGTTCTTACAGACCTATTACAGGTACCTCTCCGAAGGAAAATCTTTTTTTCCGATCGCTGTGTGTTACTGAAGAAGAAATAATTACACTACCGGAAGTCTACTGGGGCACCAAATACTGTGGCGCCCTCGTGGTACCAACTCCCACCGAATGCGGTGAATAGAGTGGCTCTAGGCCACGCTATTGGGGAGGAGATCGAACAGTCACGCCTCTAGCGGTGCGCTTCAGCTGTGGGGACAACAAACCGTATTTTCTTGTTTGTTTTTGATCCGAGAAATCGAAGATGACGATTCGAAGGCCACTCCTCGTGCGACCAAAGCACTGGTCAGAGCGAAGCGCTCGTGCCCAGACCGTGCTCGGCCAGGTTCAATTTCTTTGTTATGCTGTGTTGGTAAACACCGGGCTGTGGGGACAACAAGCTCGATAAGGTGGCACGAGCAAGGCCACGATGGGAACGTGATGGAGCTCGAGCCATCCCACCGTGAACCAATATTTCGGCCACCCCACTAAAGCCCCTCGATATGTTTCCGTTTGTCTTGCAAGTAGCGTCAAATGCGCGAGCGCACGTGGCCCGTGTCTCGAGCGGCCCTTGGAAGCAAATGGCGGCGCAGCACTGAAATGAGCGGCCCTTGGAAGCGAATGGCGGCGGAGCACGCGCTCGTGACACGTGTCTCGCGAGTTTCCACAACAATGGTTGGCGGTACTTGTACAAAAAGCCTTTATCAAGGGGCTTTACACCCCACGGGTGCGTGTCGCCATCTATTGGTTGAACTAACGCCTTGTTCAAGATGGCTGCCGTGGAACCGCAGCCTTAAAAAGAAGCTAAAACACTTCCGTCAAAAAAAAAAAAAAAGAGGTTGATTCTAGCGTAGTTTTATCCCGTGACTCTGAATGTTAGGTTCCTTTTAAAGGACACATGCAAAGGAAAGAACATTTTTTTTAACAGCTTAGATGGAAAAAAAAAATATCATAAAACGATTTTACAACGAAGAAAACAATTTTAGAGCTATATTTACGGCGCTATACGAATTTGTAGTGGGCGCCCGCGGGCGACGCGGAAAAGTGGCCCTTATTTATCACGTGACTGGCCCTTATTTATCACATGGTGCTTGCGCTCTTTCGGAAGCTTTCTATGGCCTCTAAAAGTAAATTATTCATCTTTGTTTGAAGTATAACAAAAGACTAATATTAATAAGTAACTTTAGAGCCCAAAGGAAACTCCTGAAAAAGCGCAAGCAGACGTGATAGACCTGTGCGCCGATCAGATGACGGCGGCGGCGCCCCGAAGCAGACGAACTTGTGCGACGGCGGCAACGGCGGCTTGGGGAAACGCGTTGAAGCGGCGTCGCACAACGCTCAGCGTGCGGTGGCGGTGCGCGGGCCTACCGCGTGACCAGCGGCGGCGCCCGCGGGCGCCAACTACAAATTCTTTTTGCGCCGTAAATATAGATCTAAATTTTTTTGTTCTTCGTTGTGAATTCGTTTTATAATGTTTTTTTTTTTCATCTAGCCTGTTAAAAAGAAAAAGTTTTTTTTTCCTTTGAATGTGTCCTTTAAAGTGTAAATAAATAAAAAAACACAAAGAAACTCCGACCAGTCGTGACGCCATAAGAGGATCTTTCGGCCGCCAAGGGCGTGTCACTCGAGGACCGCGCGTGCAATTGCGAGCTTGCCACCTATTTTACCCCGCACTGGCACCAGTCGTGACGTCTTGCCCTTTTTAAAAGTAGCAAGAATGCGCGTGCACAGCTTTGATAGGCGCTGAGAATGCACGAGAGCGGATATTCCGAAACCTCTTTTTGTTACGTCACGCTCCGGGAAGGAGGGCCTTCAGCTTTACATTGAAAATGATTTTCTGCAGCCTCCATATGCCAAATTAAAAAAAAATAATTTCGATATTCGAGATCCTGGAGGTGAAATGAAGATGATTCAAGTGTGTTTACTCAAATACAAAAAAGCTTCAGCTACCCTTTGAGAAGTAGCTACATCTTCAAGGTTTTATCAGTTATGTTTCGCCGCTTCCTTGAGAATACATCGCCGGCGACGCTAAAGAGCCATTCTACCCAGGCAGCACGAAAATATTGGACAAATAACGGACAAATATCGGTCGAAGTTTTAAGAAACAACGGTCCCATAACGGATTGCAATCCGGCTCCAGATCGGTCCAATAACTTGAACCGATATTGGATCAAGTTTTGTGACCGATATCGTCAACCGTTATTCGGCCATCTTTCGAACCGCTTTACGACACGGCTTTCGAACCGTTTTACAACCGTCTTTCGAATTGTTTTGCGGCCGTTATCGTTCAACTATTTTGGGATCGAAATGGCCATTACTGAAATACGTAAGAATGCGAATGACTGCGACATCAAATATGACTCTTTATTTTCAAGTGTGTACCGTGGATGCTTCAATTTAGGAGGAATCGATGCCTGACCATCTTTGACTTGGACAAGGGGTTCGGTAGCGGCTTCCGGAAGAAACATGGGCTGAGGGGGTGGGAGTGCGGGGGCCACATGCATGAAGGGGGCTGCTTGCACTCCCAGAATGGTGGGAACTGCAGGCTCTGCCGTCCGGGTGTCGGCCACTCTGAAGGCCGTCAGTGTGGCACCAGAAGAAAGGCGGTTTTAGTCACACAGATATGTTTTTGTTGCAGAAACAAAACTTTGCGAGATCACTCAAGAAAGCATAAAGTGTCCCAAAGGAACAAAACAACCCGAATAAAAAGGCCGCAGCTCACTTTTGAAAAATAACATGGGGGTCGTTTATGAGCGAGGGTTTTTTCGGAGGATACCTGCGCACCAGAATAAATTCGGTTTTAGTCAGACAGATCTGTTTTTGTAGAGGACACAACAAAGGTTTGCGAGACCACTCGAGAAAGCACAAAGTGTCCCAAAAGAACAAAACAACCCAAATAGAAAAGCCACAGCTCTCTTTTGAAGCAGAACATAATCCCGTTTGGCTTCAATAAAAACATAGGGGCCGTTCATCAGGTTGTTTTTTTCCGGAGGATACATACGCACCAAAAGAAATGCGGCTTTAGTCACACCGATCTGTTTTTGTAGAGGACACAACAAAGGTTTGCGAGACCACTCGAGAAAGCACAAAGTGTCCCAAAAGAACAAAACAACCCAAATAGAAAAGCCACAGCTCTCTTTTGAAGCAGAACATAATCCCGTTTGGCTTCAATAAAAACATAGGGGCCGTTCATCAGGTTGTTTTTTTCCGGAGGATACATACGCACCAAAAGAAATGCGGCTTTAGTCACACAGATCTGTTTTTGTAGAAGAGACACAACAAAACTTTGCGAGACCACTCGAAAAAGCACAAAGTGTCCTAAAAGAACAAAACAACCCAAATAGAAAAGCAGCAGCTTACCTTTGAAGCAGAACATAATCCCGTTTGGCTTCAATAAAAACAGGGGGTCGTTCATCAGGTTTTTTTTTTTTCCGGAGGATACCTGCGCACCAGAAGAAATGCGGCTTTAGTCATACAGATCTGTTTTTGTAGAAGAGACAACAAACGTTTTCGAGACCACTCGAGAAAGCGAGTCGTGCGCCTAAAAAAATGTCACTCAAAACCTAAATAGGTAGACATAAGTTTACCGTAAAACAACAGTGACAGATTAAAAGAAAAACAACAAAAACAACAAGAGCCCTTCATTTGCGGGGCTAGTTTACATGTTTGCTGGACATTTTGGGGCTTCTTCAGCCTCAATGCATAGCTATTGTGAACGTTTTCTTGAGCCTAAAGACACAGGCCCTAGTAACGAAGGTACACTCAACAGACGCACATTGAAGCTGATAAAGGACAGAACAGCAGCTTAACTTTCCCCTGCACATTCCCATTCGAGTAACGTTATACGCACTACGTCGCGCACATCGACCGGAAACGGCTATACGCACGACGCGGGGAGCTCATGCCAGTTTGGTCACCCTATTCGGACGGCACGTGTATCACTGGCGAGCGCGTTAACCCCCCCCTCCTCCCCCCTTCCCCCACCTGCGTTCACGCCGCTTCGCGGCGACAGTGTGCGGCTGCTGATTACCAAATTTATTCAGCCCCTTGGCCCCATCCCCCCGTACACACTGCTTCGCGGCGTCCAGCCGGCAACCCAAGCCCCGCTCTCCCCGATTGCATCTCCGGAAAGGGAGTCCCATACTATTTAGTTTATCGAAACTTCATCGACAGCATTCGTTTCCTTTTTTTTTCGGTCTTCATTGTAAAAAAAAAAAAAAAAACGTCGTAAAGATCACCGAATGCCCCCAGAAAAATTCTAGAAGATAAAAAAGAAGTAAGCGCCCACGGGGGATCGAACCGGGTTCCGCTACATAAGAAGCATCTTGCCACTAAGCCACGCCCATGCTTCGGAAACTCGTTGTAACCATTCGTTTAACACGAGTTTCGCGTCGTGCGTATAGCCATTTCCGGTCGAGGTGCACGGCGCAGTGCGTATAGCTTTACTCTTCCGAGTTATTGCCAGTGCATTAAAGTTATGAAAAGAAAATTGAAAAATCGCTTACCTCCCGAGTGATCCATGTGCAAAGTTGCGCGCGCACGATGTCTTGCGTGAAAGATACACACCAACACACAGACACTCAATAATATCACTGGCCCATACCGTTCGGCAGTCACTTTTTCCCGACGATTTCACCACTCAGTGTTATTCACGCTTCTGCGGCCCGAAGCAGCGAAAACGTGCTCGACATTCTCTTCAGCCTGGTCGCACTTAACATTACCTGTCCACGGCAATGCCTCTTTTCTCTTCGGGAAATCGTGGTCGATTCGCCGTCCTGGGGAGGCGCAAGTCATAGCAGCTAAAGGGGATACATGCATCGGTGCACCATCGGTAGCCTTATCGGCGAAGGAATTGCACTACTTACAATATTTTGTGTGAGAGCTTCGTTTAACTAGATTAATTTTCAATAAAAACATAGGGGTCGTTCATCAGGTTGTTTTTTTCCGGAGGATACATACGCACCAAAAGAAATGCGGATTTAGTCACACAGATCTGTTTTTGTAGAAGAGACACAACAAAAGTTTGCGAGACCACTCGAAAAAGCACAAAGTGTCCTAAAAGAACAAAACAACCCAAATAGTAAAGCAGGAGCTCACCTTTGAAGCAGAACATAATCCCGTTTGGCTTCAATAAAAACAGGGGGTCGTTCATCAGGTTTTCTTTTTTTCCGGAGGATACCTGCGCACCAGAAGAAATGCGGCTTTAGTCATACAGATCTGTTTTTGTAGAAGAGACAACAAACGTTTTCGAGACCGCTCGAGAAAGCGAGTCGTGCTCCTAAAAAAATGTCACTCAAAACCTAAATAGGTAGACATAAGTTTACCGTAAAACAACAGTGACAGATTAAAAGAAAAACAACAAAAACAACAAGAGCCCTTCATTTGCGGGGCTAGTTTACATGTTTGCTGGACATTTTGGGGCTTCTTCAGCCTCAATGCATAGCTATTGTGAACGTTTTCTTGAGCCTAAAGACACAGGCCCTAGTAACGAAGGTACACTCAACAGACGCACATTGAAGCTGATAAAGGACAGAATAGCAGCTTAACTTTCCCCTGAACATTCCCATTCGAGTAACGTTATACGCACTACGTCGCGCACATCGACCGGAAACGGCTATACGCACGACGCGGGGAGCTCATGCCAGTTTGGTCACCCTATTCGGACGGCACGTGTATCACTGGCGAGCGCGTTAACCCCCCCCCCCCCCTCCCCCCTTCCCCCACCTGCGTTCACGCCGCTTCGCGGCGACAGTGTGCGGCTGCTGATTACCAAATTTATTCACCCCCTTGGCCCCATCTCTTCGTACACGCCGCTTCGCGGCGTCCAGCCGGCAACCCAAGCCCCGCTCTCCCCGATTGCATCTCCGGAAAGGGAGTCCCATACTATTTAGTTTATCGAAACTTCGTCGACAGCATTCGTTTCCTTTTTTTTTTTTTCGGTCTTCATTGTAAAAAAAAAAAAAAAACGTCGTAAAGATCACCGAATGCCCCCAGAAAAATTCTAGAAGATAAAAAAGAAGTAAGCGCCCACGGGGGATCGAACCGGGTTCCGCTACATAAGAAGCATCTTGCCACTAAGCCACGCCCATGCTTCGGAAACTCGTTGTAACCATTCGTTTAACACGAGTTTCGCGTCGTGCGTATAGCCATTTCCGGTCGAGGTGCACGGCGTAGTGCGTATAGCTTTACTCTTCCGAGTTATTGCCAGTGCATTAAAGTTATGAAAAGAAAATTGAAAAATCGCTTACCTCCCGAGTGATCCATGTGCAAAGTTGCGCGCGCACGATGTCTTGCGTGAAAGATACACACCAACACACAGACACTCAATAATATCACTGGCCCATACCGTTCGGCAGTCACTTTTTCCCGACGATTTCACCACTCAGTGTTATTCACGCTTCTGCGGCCCGAAGCAGCGAAAACGTGCTCGACATTCTCTTCAGCCTGGTCGCACTTAACATTACCTGTCCACGGCAATGCCTCTTTTCTCTTCGGGAAATCGTGGTCGATTCGCCGTCCTGGGGAGGCGCAAGTCATAGCAGCTAAAGGGGATACATGCATCGGTGCACCATCGGTAGCCTTATCGGCGAAGGAATGCTCTCTTTTGAAGCAGAAAATAATCCCGTTTGGCTTCAATAAAACATAGGGGACGGTCCTTCGGTTTTTTTTCCGGAGGATACATACGCACCCAAAAGAAATGCGGCTTTAGTCACACAGATCTGTTTTTGTAGAAGAGACACAACAAAACTTTGCGAGACCACTCGAAAAAGCACAAAGTGTCCTAAAGAACAAAACAACCCAAATAGAAAGCAGCAGCTTACCTTTGAAGCAGAACATAATCCCGTTTGGCTTCAATAAAAACAGGGGGGTCGTTCATCAGGTTTTTTTTTTTTTCCGGAGGATACCTGCGCACCAGAAGAAATGCGGCTTTAGTATACGTGTTTTTGTAGAAGAGACAACAAACGTTTTCGAGACCACTCGAGAAAGCGAGTCGTGCGCCTAAAAAAATGTCACTCAAAACCTAATAGGTAGACATAAGTTTACCGTAAAACAACAGTGACAGATTAAAAGAAAACAACAAAAACAACAAGAGCCCTTCATTTGCGGGGCTAGTTTACATGTTTGCTGGACATTTTGGGGCTTCTTCAGCCTCAATGCATAGCTATTGTGAACGTTTTCTTGAGCCTAAAGACACAGGCCCTAGTAACGAAGGTGCGCTTTAAACAGACGCACATTGAAGCTGATAAAGGACATAACAGCAGCTTAACTTTCCCCTGCACATTCCAATTCGAGTAAAGGCATACGCACTACGTCGTGCACCTCGACCGGAAACGGCTATACGCACGACGCGGAGAGCTCATGCCAGTTTGGTCACCCTATTCGGACGGCACGTGTATCACTGGCGAGCGCGTTAACCCCCCCCCCCCCTCCCCCCTTCCCCCACCTGCGTTCACGCCGCTTCGCGGCGACAGTGTGCGGCTGCTGATTACAAATTTATTCACCCCCTTGGCCCCATCCCTCCGTACACGCCGCTTCGCGGCGTCCAGCCGGCAACCCAAGCCCCGCTCTCCCCGATTGCATCTCCGGAAAGGGAGTCCCATACTATTTAGTTTATCGAAACTTCGTCGACAGCATTCGTTTCCTTTTTTTTTTTTTCGGTCTTCATTGTAAAAAAAACAAAAACGTCGTAAAGATCACCGAATGCCCCCAGAAAAATTCTAGAAGATAAAAAAGAAGTAAGCGCCCACGGGGGATCGAACCGGGTTCCGCTACATAAGAAGCATCTTGCCACTAAGCCACGCCCATGCTTCGGAAACTCGTTGTAACCATTCGTTTAACACGAGTTTCGCGTCGTGCGTATAGCCATTTCCGGTCGAGGTGCACGGCGTAGTGCGTATAGCTTTACTCTTCCGAGTTATTGCCAGTGCATTAAAGTTATGAAAAGAAAATTGAAAAATCGCTTACCTCCCGTGTGATCCATGTGCAAAGTTGCGCGCGCACGATGTCTTGCGTGAAAGATACACACCAACACACAGACACTCAATAATATCACTGGCCCATACCGTTCGTCAGTCACTTTTTCCCGACGATTTCACCACTCAGTGTTATTCACGCTTCTGCGGCCCGGAGCAGCGAAAACGTGCTCGACATTCTCTTCAGCCTGGTCGCACTTAACATTACCTGTCCACGGCAATGCCTCTTTTCTCTTCGGGAAATCGTGGTCAATTCGCCGTCCTGGGGGAGGCGCAAGTCGTAGCAGCTAAAGGGGATGCATGCATCAGTGCACCATCGGTAGCCTTATCGGCGAAGGAATTGCACTACTTACAATATTTTGTGTGAGAGCTTCGTTTAACTAGATTAATTTTCAGAGTCCTCTTTTTCCTCTTTCTTTTGTTTTCTTTCATTTAAATGGAGTAGGTTTTCATTTGAATTTTTTAGTGTAATTGTTTTTTAAATTTGTACCGTACGTTTTTCTTATTTCTTAATTTTGAAGTCAAAAATAATTGCTGGCTTTCTTTCGTTTTCGTCAGTCTTCTTTTTCATTTTGTATATGTCCTTGCACTTGTGCTTTATCTTTCTTTTATTCTTCACTAAATATCAGTTGTGAGTCAGCGCCTGACCGTGTCTGTGTCTTCCACTTGTGCTCGTCTTTAGCGCTACTTTTAATTTTGTAATGTATAAGCAACTAGCCCGTAATATGATCCTAGTGATGGGTCCATAACCTGTTGTTGTTTTTTTTTTCATGCTTACGCACCGCGACCAGTTTAATAAAGGAGGATTACTTTAGATTGGCGAGAAGCCAAGAACACGACATATATCTGTCAAGCTGCCATATTGTTAGCTTATCTATACGAGTGGAATAGGGAAATAAACACAAAAGAAACGGCGATGTGGAGGGTTTGTTGTGCCATCTCGTGACAGTACATTACAACACCAACAGTTTCAGGGCATTTTTAATAAAAACTGACGACTCACACTTTGAAGTCTTCTGCTACCTCGCACAATAGAAGCCAAATTTAAAAAAATGTTTTCGTGGAATATACAAAATATTAGATTTGATCAATTACACAACTAAAGTCGGCAGAACCTGGAGGCACTTCCGTAGAACGGAATCTCGCTCTTTACTCTAGCCGACTGTTTCCGTATTCCGCCATTTTTATATGGTTATATTGAGTAATTAGCTTAATTAAAGTAATTATATCGTGTACGTAATAAAAATAACAAAACGAAAACGAATTGAGAGGTGTCAGGAGGTTAGGTACAGTCAGGGGCGGATGCAGAAATTTCCTGAGGGGGGGGGGGGGGGGGGGGGGTCAGGTGTTGGTCAGCGTACCATATGTTTAGGAACCCCCTCCCCCTCTCCCTCGTTTCACGCCCTAAATTTTACACATGCAGAAATCAAGAACGGAATCAGGACATCCGGAACCCCCTCTAAATCCGCCCCTGGGTACAGTGGTTGTAGTGAGTAGATTAGGTTAATTAAAGTACTTCATGAAATAAAAAAGTGGAAGACGTCTACTATTCCCTGTAATGCCGAATTAGAGCGCAGCTCTTGAGGAGGAGGAGGGAGAGGGTACGGTATGCCTCTCCTCGCTCATCTACTTCTCCCCTCCTCCTCGTTTCCTCGTTTCCAGCACAATATCATGTGCTGCCTGGGTACTGACGCGCTCGAAGGAACAGCAGTGTTGTGCTTAAGGAAGGGCTGGAGAACTGGGATTTCCCTCTCTTTGGTTCTCTCTGTTTTTAAAGGACCGCGTTGACAATGGGGTTTGAGCATTTTTTCGTTGGCAAATTCCGGGTTTACATTCATTCTGTCCTCGATTGTAGAAGGTTCAGACAACGAACCTTATTGTGTTCGCCGGGTGAAGCAGATTCCCAGCTGCAGAGTTCGACTCACGTGTTGAGAAATAAACGTTGCCATACTCTCATACCATTTAGTTGTTTTTAGGGTTTCTCATTTTCGTTTGTCCCAATGGGCGCATACTCAGGTTATAATTAAAAGGAGGCTGTTTAAACGCTGTTGTAGGCGTTACTCAAAAGTAACTAAATACTGTTACCCGTTACTTAGCCTTAAAAGTAACCGAATACGTTACTGCTTACTGAAAAAAGTAACTAGGTAGAAGTAACTCGTTACTAGTAACACGTTACGTACATGTCTGCTAATAACACGAGATGCTACAAGCAAACTCGGAGGAAGCAGAACCCACGAAAACTTCTCCTTAAAGCATATTCCTCCCACACACCGCTCCTGAATAAATTTAAACTTGTTTCGGTTATTCTGTTAGACCCGGGTGAAACAAGAGTGTGTCGTCTGCATTCGAAACCACCCAAAGCTCACCGTAATCAAGCGTAACAAATCTTAACGCACGTAGGTTACATTCCATGCTTCCCACGTTTACCAAAATTATATATAAAAAAGTATTTTCTTTTCATAAATACATTCAACAAAAGAATTAGAAAAAGAGATATTTGTTTAAAGTTCCGAATATATTTTCTTAATGTTTCGCAAATCAGAAACAGAGGGAAAATAATAGCCCGGGACAACCCTTAACGTTTTAGGATCAATAGTCACCACCTCGCTTGATTTAAATTATCATAGAGCTCTTTTGTTTCTCTTATGCAGATTACGGCATTCGACATTCTATTTATATAAGAATAACCATATGCATAAGCTCAAAATTTATTAGTGTATTTACATACCTCCCCCCCCCCCTTCCCCCCTCAAAGAAAGCCGTGATCCTCTGAAGCAACAGTAGAGAAATAATTTCAGACACAAATAAATACACTATTTGGGTAATCTTTATCTGTGTTCACAACGAATGTTTAACCTTTTGAAATGAGAGCCTGTAGACCTTGGAAGCTTCGTATTCAATGTTGTCTGTTGCGAACCAGGAAGAATTATCCGAGGGAGCGTCCACGGAGAGGCGGGCTTCAACTTTGTGGATGTACACGTGACATGAGGAGCATAATATCGAACATGTCGATGTTCTTGTCATGATTCTTCTCGTAGCCTACTCGGTAGTAATGATCATTTAAAACGTAGAGCGAAACAGACGAGAAGGAAGAAAGGAGACAAACAGTCGCTGAATCATACTGCGACTGTTTTCATTTTTTCTTCCGTCCCGTCTGTTTCGCTTTAAGTTTTAAATAATCATGCCTTACCAACACACCGAAGCTTCCATTCAAGTAATGATCGTTCGTTTTTTTTTTCAATAATAATAATAATAAACTGTTTTTTGCACAACACATAAAATCAGGTACAGACATGGGTTCATAAAAGTCAACTAGGGCTTGTATGGTGAACACCACCTTAATGAGCATGCTGCTCGTGAATTAAGAATAATTAATAATAATTTAATAATAATAATTATAATTATAAAAATGACGATAACGACAAAACTTATGATAATTACAATGATAATAATGATAATGTTAAATTATTGACGCACGTTAAGTGTCGAAAAATGTTTTACGCGTCCGCCAAAGCATTTAATGGCTTGTGGGAGTTGGACCCCGCAATCGGATTAAGTAAGCATAATTTGATGACAGATCGTGATGACATTGACAATGAACGGTGATTTTGAAAAATGAAGAAGCCGCACAAAATACCCTAAGTTACACAAGAGAAACGTGCGAACCGCACACAACACGCAGAGAGAAAAAGCAAAAGAAAAACACAAGTACGCAAAAGAACTACCATCAAAGCGGAGAACGTACCAAGAAAACTACGAGGTTACAAACAGTACATTAGTCAAATTGGATTGCGAAAGTAAAAGCTCGTATGTCTTGCTGACAGAAAGCACTAGTAGGCATAACACAACTTAGCAGAGCAGAAAACTTGCTGAAACCGCTATAAGAATGACACACGTCAGATACAAAAAGAAATATAACAAACGAAAACTCATAACAGGAGTAGTTTAGTAATAGTTCATAAAGCAAGAAAAAAATTTAGCGCAATGTTTGCAAGCTTTCTTTCAGCAGTCGTTTGTAGTCTAGCCCAAGAAACAACTTTGGCAGTCTATTAAACATGTCAGGAACATGGAAGGACCGCATTCTCTTTCCATATTGGGTATAAACTCGAGGTACTGAAAAACGTTCGCCGTTTCTTAGCGAGCGCTGAACTATGCGATAGGTTTTAAAAGAGCTGACACAATAGAGTTTTGTTATCACACATATTTCAAATAGGATCGAGAAACATGGGAGCTCCAACAATTTGAATAAATCCTCGTATGGTGCATCCTTGGTGGTGTACGCAACTCCAAGTAACATTTCATTTAGGATACAGTCAATTTTAGCTTGCTACATTTGCGAACAATGTGCATGTACAGTGGCTCTATAATGGAGTAAACCATATGTCAAAGCATTGGCAACCATTCTTCGAACTGAGAGAGACAGAAACGTTTTCGTGGAATGCAAAAGACAGAATGCACTACGCAGCTGTTTTTTTATAAGTGTAGATAAGATGGAAATTCCTAAGTAGATCACTATCAAAAAGGAAACGTAAGTATTTTATTATAGTAACATGCTAAACGCGTGTACAACGACAATCAACAAAATTCGACGAATTAAGCAAAAATGGAATATCTCGTAATTTATGTTTCAAAGGATTACTGAAATAGACAAGCTTTGTTTTCTTTCTGTTAATTTTGATGAGATTGGCATCAAATCTATTCATTACCTGTGTAGCAGTAGATTGCAAAGAAATAATTGCATTGTACAAGTTTGTGATGTGACACTTCTAGAGCATCATCAGCGTACTGATATAAGTTACATCCAAAATATATTTTCGCCATATACTTTGCATACATTTTAAATAAATATGGCGACAACACAAAATCCCGGAGAACTCCGGCCTTGAAATTCACTGTCGCACTTCGGGTATTACAAATGAAAAACTTTTGCGTACGATTTGATTGAAAACTTTGTATTAACGGGAAAAGGGGACCTCTATAACCAAATTCGAATATTTTCGTCAACAATATTTTATGCGAGATAGAGTCAAACGCTCTCGCTACATCTAAGAACAGTGCGCATGCCAATTTGTTGCTCTCGAATGAGGAAATCAACGTGTCTGCGAGATCTTCAAGTAAACAATCGGCACCACGCCTCGCGATAAACCCATACTGAGACGAAGGCAAGAGATCAAACCTATCAAGGAATGTCTTCATTGTTCATAGAATGTGTTTTTCCAGAGTCAGTGCTAAGCGTGAGAAAATGTAAATCTGCCTATATAACTTTCAACTTTATTACGTTTTCCAACTTTGTCGGGTTGTCTGATTATGAAGTATTGTTTCTGAGAGGGGCTGTTGGCAAAAGCATCTTGGCACCTTTTTGCAAAAACATCTTTCTAACGTTCAACTTCCTCAGCCGTTTAGGATTTCCGACTCCCTTGAACTGATATCTCGCATAGAGCCCCTTCATTCATCTTCCACTCCACTGTCTATTTTCTCCCTAGACATTGAAGATATGTATTTTAATTTAGACCCAAAAGTTCCCCTGGAATCAGTTTCCAGTGCCATCCAGGAACATGGAGTTTGTGACTTTCAGAATTCCTCCGGTGTCTCGTCCTCTGGCTTCGTTGACTTACTAGCCCTTTACCTGCAGTCGACCCTTGTCGAATACGAGGGGAAGATTTTAAGGCAGAAAAAAGGCGTTTGTATTGGTTCCTGTCTAGCTCCCATTCTGAGCGAGGTTTATCTTTCGTTTGTGGACCGAGCTATAAAAGCTCAGCTGGACAACACCTCAGCTGGTTGCCAGGTCTTCAGATTTGTTGATGATTACCTTGTCATTCACCCAAAATCTGAATCGCCCGAGGAAATCGTGGATGCCTTCACCTCTAACTCATCTGGACTCAGTTTTACCAAAGAGGATCCTTCACATGAGGGTCTACAGTATTTAGAGCTTCGCCTCCACCTTTCCTCTTCGGGTCTTTGCTGGTCCTTCCAGCAGAGGACAAAAAAGCCTTTGCTTCTTTTCTCTAGCAATCATTCTAAATCAGTTAAACACGGTATTGTAAAAACTCTCTTTTCGTCGTCTTTTTCAAAGTCCTGCCCATATTTTTGGAAAGAAGTTTTCAGTTTCAGTATCTTAGGCTTGTCAACGCGGGGTATCCGGAGGACCTTTTGCGGAACACCTTGAAGAAGTTCATTCTTGGCGTTGATCGTCCTTGTGTGGCAACCAAGAACAAAAGGCCGGAACAATTTGCCGTGATCCCATACACGCACAATTCATCGCACCGTTTGAGGGCTCTTGCATCCCGCTTCAACACAAAAGTAGTTTTTTCTTGTAGAATGCGGCTTAAGCAGCTCTGTCAACGAGTCAACAATCAGGAAAAACCGCGGGAGTGCAATGTCAAGCATGTTGACAAGTTCGTCCCGTGCGAGGAGGAAAAAATTTATTCCATTCCTTTGTCTTGCGGGAGACAGTATATAGGGCAAACAGGGAGATGCATTAACCACAAACTTAGGGAGCATAATTTAGAGGTTTCCCGTTCGTCAACTGATTCCTTTCACCCCATAGTGGTTCATGCCCGCACATGCACTGACTGCGTTCCCTGTTTCAGGAACACAAAAGTTCTTGGAGGGCATCATAACAGATTTGGTAGGGAAATCATCGAGTCTTTCACCATGAACTTTGTTGAGAACAATGTTTCCGCCCCTTCCCTTTTTCTCTCCAAAGAAGAGATAACCTACTTGACTCCGGAATTAGCGTAGATTGTAAACGCTCCCACCATATAAAAAAAAATTGAAAGAAATGTTCGATATCCTTTGTCCGGAGTTTGTTTTATTTTTTCTGTCGCCAGTCATTGTTACCAACACGCTCTTCAATTAATGGAAATGACCGCATTTCCAATATTTCATTGAATAAATGAAACAATGCATTAATCACTGTTGCGAAATTTCGAAGTAAGTCGCACAAGTTTATGACGTCTGCACCTAGCTCCTTGTTCGGGTTGAAACAGAATAGGAATATACAAAGGTTTGCGAGAGTCATATCGCGTAAAAATGCTCAGCTCTAACAAGGATGTTCAAGGTTAGTGGAAATTATATTGCTCATCGCATGAAATACCAGAGACCGGAGCTAAACATCTTTTGAAGCTTTCGACAATAGACATTGAATCAAACCCAACAATTTTTTTTTAGGATAGCATAAACTGGGCATGGCTTGGAAGCACATCTCTTTACATTATTTACTAGGGCCCATTTGTTTTTTGTCATATCATAAAGTAACTTATGAAATGATTTCTGGATGTGTTGGCGCTTCTTACACCGAACAAGTGAATTGAAATAATTTCGCTTAGTTTGGTATTCTACTTTATACTCTTTATTTTTTTTGGGTGCCGACTACTTCGCACAGCAAGATATCGTTTCTTTTTCTAATGGCCGAAAGAACATCCTTCGTAAGCCAAGACTGATTTCGTTAGCGCTTTTTTTACTTCAGTCATTTTTGTACACGCTCTTCTGAAATGTCTGAAAATATCGACAAGTTTAGAGTAGGCAGTCCTGGTAGTTTGTGTTCTCTAGATATGAAATCCCCTCATAAGCTGCAATTAGTTTATAAATATGACGTGAGTGAACGATAGTAATTCTTCTTTGCTTCTGGCATCGTTCTCCGGAGAAGTTAATAAGCATGTCAAATAGTCACGCCACAAAAGAGTTATCCCCCAGCTTTTGTTCAATTACTACTGATACTACGGATGCTCCTGTTTGTCCTACCTTTGTGTGATAGATACATGAAATTGCCAGATTATTTTGAAGGAGTTCTTCCTATGTCGCTGATTTTATTAGACTTTCTATACCGTGGTAGGCAACTATACATATATTTGATCTTGAAGGTGTCAATAAATCGATGTTGAAGTCACCCACTAGGCAAAGCTTCTTGATTGGCGACGTGGTCATTAGATTCAAAGTTAACTCATAAAAAGTAAAGCACATTTCCCGTAGGTGGTCTGTAAAAGGCCATGAGCGAAATTCTAGAAGTGATATTAAAAAGTTTAACAGAAAAACATTCGGCTTGTTCGAAAGACCTTTTAATGTCTGCAGTGGACCAGTCATATTTTACGTAAACGGCGATGCGGTTTCCTCTAGACTGGCTATGGGTAAGAAAAAACGCTTAGAAACCAGGTAAGGAATATTTACCTTGCGTAATGTCTACGTCCCGTACATTAATTTAAGTTCGAACGAAGACGTCCATTCTAAAATCAACTGCTTCTACGATGTTCCGAAATGCATTCCAGTGTTTTATAATACTTCTCATATTAACATATAGCGCTTTAAGTGCGCTAGGACTAGGCGGAACAAAGTCAAGAAACGCGGGGAAATCAGTAAGTACCCGTGAGTTCAATATTTCTAGATTATTTCCTCCAAGTCCGTAGTGCCAGAGATACGCAACGGCGTTTAAGGTGTCGTCTTTTTTTCGCGAAGATAGAACCATTCTTAACCCAGAAAAATTTGTATGATTTATCTTCGCCCTTGTTCCGCGCCTGCCTGAACAGTTTCTTGTTCACCATGTTCAAATTTTCAATGAAATAAACTATCTGTTGGTTATTAGACCGAGGAAGTGTGGCCAACTTTTTACAAGCTTTCATCCAATGTTCTTTGACAGTTACCGAGGTGAATTGGATCAGTATTGGGGCTAGGGGACCGCATTCCGCCTAGAGCGCAATCGAATGGCATGATACTACTTGGGAAGGGTTAAAGCTTACGACGTTTAGTTGTTGAGAATGTCATTTACAATTTTGTTCAGATCTTAATTATTTGTGTAAGGAATACTATGGATTTACATGTTGAATTCGCGACCGCACTGTTCAGTTGAGTTTATGTTTGTTTGTAGTTGTTCGATGACTGCCTATTGGTTGGACACTGTGTCCTGCAGCGCTACGACTTCTGATCGAAGTAACTTTACTTCCTCATCACACTCGGTTGCAAGTTGTATGACTGACTCACACTTCTTGACCAATACTTGGAGGCCTTTGATTGTCTCCTTCATTGCATCCACTGATGGTCTCAGAGACAGCAGGCAGTCTACCTCAGTTGGAAGGTCAAAGAGTCAGTCGACGTTCCCCTTAGATAGCAAAGCAGCTCGAGTTTTGAGTTTATCTCTGCGAAATGCGCGGACACCGTACCTCCCTCGAACTGGTGACATACAGTAGCTTCGATGTCGCTACCGACGCTTATTCTTCTCTCGTGGGTTCCACATGCACGACAGTTCCTATGTTTCGCGTTTACCAGACACCACTGACTTGAATGTTCTGTTACATATACTGGAGCACGCATCAAGATGATAAACATGATTACAGGTAGCACGCTTCATGAAGCACCCACCACTAGGGACAGGTTTAAAAGACACAATGCATTCAGTCGCCTTGGGGTCAAACATGGCTATTTGAAAGGCAAACTGTGATACGCGTACAAAAATAAGGTAAAAACAAAAATTCAATTTCACTTACACCCAACAAACGCTAGGAAGACATGACTGATTTGGGCGTACTGAGTGTACAAAGGGGAGGTTATGCTTTTCCTCCTCCTCTGTACACCCCCGTACTCATCCTCTTCCCTCCTCCCCCCCTCCTCCTCCCACTTCTCTTTCCCTTCTCCTCCTCCTTTCCTCCTCCTCTCCTCCTGCCGCTGAATTTGTTCATGGGTGCCGTAACACAAAGTTGTGACGTCATTTTCCCCGCTACATTTAGCGGGGCAACTGAATTGGTGTTGAGGTCACGTGACGTCAATTTTCCCGATAAATTTAATAGAAAAATAGGGAGTTTTAGTAGACCGTGTTTCCCCCTTCGCTAAGCCCTTCCGCTACCCGGAACTCTTCAGGCAAGGCCATCGGCGCGCAGGCGCAGTGGCGGTTTCTTCGTAGCGGAGGGGTAGCGGAGGGGAAAACACGGTCTACTGAAACTCCCTAATGTTTTAATAAATTTAGCGGAAAAATTTAACCGCTAATTCTAGCGGGAAAATTTCCACGCTAACTTTAGCGGGAAAACGTCCCATAGTGCAACGCGCGCAGTTGTGCCGACGCCAATGCCGACGGCGACGCTGACGCCGCTCTACCCGGAAACGGGAGCCTAAGAGCTGCGCTCTAAAACAGGGCCCTACCTGCCGAAGTCGGTAGTTAATAAACTTCAGTGAAGCCTGACCACCGACGGTGCCAACGATGGCTTTAGGGTCCCTTTTTGAACCTTAGAATTCGGCTGCAGAAGATGACGATCAACGTCGTGTGCTCGGCGTCAGTCGACGTGGTCTCGGCAGGTCTCAACTGGCGGCAACAGGACGCGAACGGGAAGCGCTCGATACCAAGCTGAAGAAAGAGCACACCGTGATATCTGTGCCCGTAATGATCGCAATATTAGCACCGCGAAAACAGTGTCCGGTGATCATGAAGTCTGAAGGCGTACACTTTGCGCAAAGGCTAAGTCGGCGTGAAACGGTGGCTAGGCTTGCCTGGCATCGGAGTTGAACACTCCGATGCCAGGCACGCAAGCGGCCTCAGTGGTACCGGGACAAGCTGGCCGTCGGAAACACTGCGGCGATCGTGCAGGCGCTTCAGCGATCCCCTCAGAAAATTTGCCGCCTTATTTAGATGGTAGGTTGTCGAACGACAGCCCCATAGAGCCTTTCCTTCTTGTCCAGATGGTAGGACCTAGCTAGAGGCCTAAAGTCGACGAAATCATTAAAAATAAGGCTAATATTTGGCAGCGGTCATAAGGAACAGCGGAGCCCGACAACTTCTTCTTCTTTGTTCTATTATAATATTAATAATGTTAATTAGGAATAACAATATAAATATTAAGTAATAATATTATTCAAACATCAAGCAGAATTTTTTATTAGGTGTTGAGGAACGACCATGCGGTCTTGGTACTAGCACCGAAAATTACACACTACAATAAAAAACTTGAAAACAACTCAAAGAATTCAGTAAAAGACATGATACATAAAACTGATGCTGACACAAAGATATACAACTTGCACAACAGGCTAAGAACGGAACAAAGGGTTCAAACGCAGGGTAGAAGAGTGCCACAAAACCTAATATACCTTATTGAAAAATAGTAAATAACATAATTACAATCACGACAGGTTCAGCGAGATACATACAAGACTCGGAAAGATCTGACAAATTCAGACACACAAAAAATATAAAGATGACTTGCAATGCTAATATATGACTGACCCATACAAAACACGGGGTCCTAAATTTTTAACGTCTGAGGAGAGTAAAAAGATGTTGTCAAACGGGTCGCTGTCTGTGGAACTCGTAAAGATATTTGTGATAGCAGTTCTGAACAGTCGGCCATGCCTTGGAGGACTTTAAAAGGGAAAACCAGATCTGCATTTGCTCGACGGTGATATTGTCACAAATTTAAATTGATGGCATGACAAAAACGGAAGTAAACTAAACGTTTCATGGAGCGAACCTGTGCCCAAAACAAAAAAGAACATGGCTAGCGTCGCAGGCGTCGATGGAAGCAAAACAGCAGGATCGAACGCTAAGGCGAGACGGACTGCGGCTCGCCACCTTATGTACCCCCGTGGGCTTCTGGAACATTCGGCGTAGAACGCTCGGTGCGTAGAACCTTCGTAACTCGATCGGACGAGAAGATTCTCGAACTTACAAGAACGGGAAGTTGAAAGAATAAATAAAAGACATTAGGCTCCCTGGAATCGAACCTAGATCCTCCGCGCGACAAGCACGCATTGTAACCATTCGGCCACGCACACGCTCGCTCTGCGGCGCTCGTGGCATTACCCCCCCCCCCCCCCCCTCTTCTTTTTTTTTTGAAATCGCATCGTCTTGATGCAGCAAAAAATAAAATACAAAAAATTAGGACGGCACATTCAAACGTCAGTGTTCTCAGTCAGTCCCAAACTCTATCGATCGTACTACGGCTTGAGACAGACGACGTGCACCACATCGGGTCGTAGCTGGCGTATAGCAGGAGGCCGCGTTCCGTCGGGAAAAACTTCGTAGTTGAGATCACCGAGGCGTCGAATGGTCTTGTAGGGCCCGAAGTATCGCTTGAGCAGTTTTCTGCTGAGACCTCGGCGACGAATTGGCGTCCACACCCACACTTTTGTCTCTGGGTTGGAAGTGGATGTCACGGCGCCAAAGGTTTTCCCGGCGAGCGTCGACACGTTGTTTATCGTGAATCCGAAGCCGGGCAAGCTGGCGTACCTCCTCTCCTCTCTGACTGACCAAAAGGGCATCGTCGCTTCCGTCATTCACTGGCTGATGGAGCAGCATCGAGTCGAGCATGGTCGTCACCTTTCTGCCATGCTGCAGCCCGAATGGTGTAAGCCCGCTAGTCCCTTGAACAGCCGTGTTGTAAGCAAATGTGACGTACGGCAATATCTCGTCTCACATCTTGTGCTCTAGATCGACGTACGTGGAGATCATGTTGGCAATCGTCTTAAGCGCGAAACACACGTATGACGAAACCGTCCTATCCGACGTCCGATCAGGCGATACGACGGTCGGAGGCGAGGGTTTTCAACGCTCTCCGGTGCTACGATAATCCTCGCCCCCCAAGGTCATTCCGGCAGTCCGCACGTTGGATAGGACGGTTTCGTCGTACATGTGTTTCGCGCTTTATGCGGAGGGCAAGTTCGTCTGCTTCTCGCGCAGGGGGTACCGGTGACGTCAGAACGCCGTGCCCTGATTGGCTGATTGCGGCCCCCCTATCTGAGCGTCGTCTGCTCCTTTGCAACGTCGTCTGCGTCTGTCTTACCTTTACTGCGACTTTCGGAAGTGCAGAGGCCAGATTCACAAAACCATGTTACGCCGAAAGAGTGCGTAAGACAAAACGTGAAAACAAATTCGTATTCACGAAACGAAATTATCGTAAGTTTTGCTCAGGTTACGACGGAATCCTACGACGATCAACTCAGCATGGCCGACAGCGTCGCTCAGTTACTTGGTCGCGACGGCCAACGGACGTTTATTTTTGTACGTGCTCTTCTCACGCGTCACGACTACAAGCAGCAAGAAAAAAAGTAAAAGGTACTTGCAATAAACCACGACGAACAAGAACGCTGGATCCACAAACACCCGGGAAATGCTCCAACGGCCACGATTCCACTGACCCCGGCCAAGCGAGCTCGGCAGATAGGCCTAGCAGCGGCGCAGCGGTGCTCCGACGGTCCTTGGCCAAGACCGTCTGCCCACGACCGGCTGGCGTGCTGAATGGAATATGCCCGCGCGACCCATGTGAACCCTTCAATCTCTTCCTCTTGTCATCGCCTCGTTTTCCGAGGCAGCGGCGACTCTCGCCGGTGAAAAAGCGGTGAATCTCCGACAGACGCAGGAAAGGTAAAGCAGCCATCGCTTTGACTAGCAGTCGTAAAGCAGACGACGTTAACTGCACCAACCCGCCGACGCCGTTTAAGAGTGAGGAGTCTCGCCACACACGCAAGGAGGGAAAAAGTATTTGGGGGGGAACTTGCGGACACTCTCGCTTCTTAGCAGACAAACCTCGGCGCCTCGGGACACCTGGCCAGCGAGTCCCTTGACTTCCCTCCTTGATGCGCGTCTGCTAGTTGTTCGACAAAAACAACGTACCGCTCGTGTTATTTCGTCTCCCCTCTCTGAAAGGCGAAGTCGAGCTCGCTCGTAAAGACCTGCACTTCCGAAAGTCGCAGGAAAGGTAAGACAGACGCAGACGACGTTGCGAGCAGACGACGTTGCGAAGGAGCAGACGACGCTCAGATAGGGGGGTCGCGATCAGCCAATCAGGGCTCGGCGTTCTGACGTCACCGCTACCTCCTTTCTCATGCGCAGAAGACGAAAATGAGCCCACTTGCGAGGCGTATTGAGCCGCACCGTGAGCCCGTTGGTCTGCGGATGATACGGGGTGGTCCGACGATAGATGGTGTGACTGAGCCGAAGGATCTCCTGCGTCAGCTGTGCCATGAATAATAACCCTCGGTCTGTAATCAAGAATTTGGGGTGCCGTGACGAAGGAGGATGGCATCGACAAAGAACTTGACGATTTCCACCGCTGTTCCCGACGGAGGGGCTTTCGTCTCCGCGTATCGTGTGAGATAATCAGTGGCAACAATGATCTAGCGGTTCCCAAATGCCAATGATGGGAAGAGCTTAGGCAAATCCATTCCTATCAGCTAGACGCAGTCTTGGGTAAGTTACTTTTTAAAAGTATTTAGTTACAGTTACAGTTACTTTCCTAACAATGTATTCAAGTTACAGTTACAGTTACTTAAAAATAAACGTAACGCGTTACAGTTACAGCTACTTCGGCAGACTAACTTAGTTACTTTAAAGATACTCATGTGTATGCAACTACGTAGACATGGATGACAGAACAAAATGAGCAACATTTACATTTATTTACGTCAACCACGGCAAATTCGGGTAACTACCCGGCCCCCTGTGGACGGCCCCTGGGAGAAGGCAAGTCGGCCGATATAAACACGAACTCTGATCCCATGGCTCGGTTTTGTAAAGCAAGCATGGAGACTATTGCCTCCTATACTTCGTCTCATCCTACGATGGACTAAGGGCCAAAGCCACGGGCCGCCAGGTCCAATCACGTTCCACGCTATACTATGACACGCTTAACATTGATTAGGGGTGGACGAATAATGCTCAAATCCAAAAGCGCCGCACCATTTCTATAGCTTCGATGCTGCAAAGAGCCTATATGTCGTGGCTTTCTTTGCGATGTAAAATTGTTGAGTCACTCAGTGCTCCTCGATTCGAACCACTGTCCACCCGTCCCCTCATCAGTGATCCGAGACGCGGGCACCGATACGTGCATCGAAGCGAAATACCGCACAATTTCTAAGTGGCTCGTGATTGGATCTGGCGGTCCGATAGCTTTTGCTTTAGTCCATCGTAGGGTGAGTCGAAGTACAGTAAATGCTTCGCAGAGCACGTGCAAATAAAATGTAGCCTCGCGGGCGACCCCCGTCGCATCGTCCGACGCCGAACGGTTGAACATATCTATGCGTCTCCTTGAGTCGAGTTTTTATTTTTGACGCTTTTCGGAGGAGTGGATGAGGCGGGGGTGCTTGAGGAGGTCGGAAAGTGTGAAGACGGAGCGAGAGTCTAGCGGAAGGAATTGAAACAAAAACAAGTACGAAATCAGCGTTCTCGCAGCAGAAGAAAGAAAAGAAAGACAAAGGTGGAAAAATGCCTGCCCCTGCGCCGAAGGTTAGCAGCAAGCGAAACTTTCTTTATTTGATTTTGGCTTTTGCTGTCAAAGGCCTAACTCCGTCTCTTCTGATCTACAGGCTGAACGCCACTGTAGCCATCAAGAGAGACAGGGTTCATTTCTACGAAAAGTAACTCTAACTTTGCAGTTACTTTTTAGTTACTTTTACAAAAAAGTAATTAAGTTATCGTTACAAATACTTTTTGAAAACGTAACTAGTTATAGTTACAAGATACCAAAAAAGTAACGAGATTCAGTATCTCGATACTTGTAACGTGATACTACCCAAGACTGGCTTGACGGGCGTAGTCAGAGCAGATATCGGCTGTAGGAGTCCAGTTTTTCTTTGTTGGTGGCTTCTTACGCCATTGGCATTCGTGATACTACCAGGTGTACAGATGGACGGTCTTCGCAAGTCTTGGCCAGTAGTACTTGTCTTGAATTCTCGCAAGTGTCCTGCTGTAGCCCAGGTTTCCAGCCGTTGCGTCGTCGAGGCATGCTTGAAATATTTCGCCTCGAAGGCTGGTTGGGACATCCAGCAGCCACTCAGGGCTGGTGATCCCGAAGTTGTTTTTCTTTTTTTTTTTAAGAACATACATCGTCGGAGGACGAAACTTGACAGGTATCGAGAAAAGACTCGGAGAATTGAACTTCCTCGACCTTCGAGGTGGGCGATCACGCCGCAAAGCTCCGGGTCGTTTCGTTGAAGTGCCCTCCTGTCGGTAACGCTAACTGCGCCGAGAAAACTAACGTTGTCGTCGTCGGCGTCGTCGTCGTCGTCGTCGGTGCCGCTGGGAGGAGGTTTAACTGGGGCCTTAGACAAACATTCGGAGTCATTGTGCTTGTGGCGGGACTTGTGCGCAATGGTCAAATCAAATTTTTGCAGACGAAGGTTCCAGCGGGTGAGGCGTCCTGACGGACCCTTCGGGCTCGCGAGTCATCTGAGGGCGTGGTGGTCAGTATATGATAGGCAGTGTTTCGACGATGGATGGTGTGGCTGAGCCTAGGAATCTCCTGCATCAGCTGTGACATGAATGATGACCCTCGGTCTGTAATCAAGACTTCTGGGGCGCCGTGACGGAGGAGGATGGCATCGACGAAGAACTTGGCGAATTCCACCGCTGTACCCGACGGAAGGGCTTTCGTCTTCGAGCATCGGGTGAGGTAATCTGTGGCAACGCTGATCCAGCGGTTCCCCAACGTCTACGGAGAAAAGGGCCCAAACAAATCCATTCCTATTTGCTGGAAGGGCGTAGTCTGGGCAGATATCGGCTGTAGGAGCCCTGGTCGCTTTGCTGGTAGCTTCTTACGCCATTTTCACTCGTGACACGATTGGGTGTACAGATTGATGGTCTTCGCAAGTCTAGGCCAGTAGTACTTGTCACGAATCCGCGCTAGTGTCCTGCTGTAGCCGAGGTTTAGAAACAACCAGCCACGCCTCGAAGGCTGGTAGGAACAACCAGCAAGTCACGCAAGGCTGCTGGTCCCGAAGTTGATTTTGAAGAGCACACTTCGTCGAAGGACGAAACTTGACAGGTTTAAAGAAAAGACCCGGGGAACTGAGCTTCCTCGACCTTCAAGGTGGTCGATCACGCCGGATAGTTCCGGATCGTTTCGCTGAAGTGCCCCCATTTCGGTAACGCTAACTGCCCCGAGAAAACTGGCGTCGTCGCCGTCGTCGTCGGTGCCGCTGGGAGGAGATTCAACTCGGGCCTTAGACAAACAGTCGACGTTGTTGTGCTTGTGGCCGGACTTGTGCACAATGGTCAGATCAAAATCTTGCAGACAAAGGCTCGAGCGGGCGAGGTATCCTGACGCATCTAACAGGATCGCGAGCCAGCAGTAGGTGGGATGGTCAGTGGTCACACGGAATGGACTCCCGTACAAGTACGGAAGGAACTTTGCTATCACCCAGATAACGGGAAGACACACCTTGTCGGTTGAGTAATTTCGCCCTGCCTTGGATAAGGCCCGGCTTGCGTAAGCGATCATCCTCTCTGCTCCCTCTTCTCGCTGGACGAGCACCGCTTCGAGTCCAGTGTTACTGGCATCCGTTATAATTTCTATCTCCGTTGACTAATTGAAATGTCCCAGAATAGGGGGAGACCGTAGCTTTTCCTTCAGTTCGTTGAACGCTTCTTCCTGCTCATTATCCCACTGGAAGTTCACGTTGTCCTGCGTCGAATACGAGAGCGGTGCAGAGATCTTTGCAAAATCACGAACGAAACGTCTGTAGGTATGCGCACAGCCCAATAAATTTTGTACGGCCTTCTTGTCTGATGGCTTTGGACATTCCGCTACAGCAGAGGTCTTTACAGAGTCAGGGCTTACACCCTGAGCCCTCACGTGGACAAGAAATTTCAGCTCGCCATAACCGAACCGTCATTTCGACGTCTTCAGTGTCAGCCCAGCAGCCTTGACAGCATGTAGCACAGCTCGAAGTCGTTTTGGGTGCTCGTCGAAGTCGCTAGCGAACACTACGACGTCGTCGAGGTAGACGAGACAGCTCCTCCATTTCAAGCCTGAAAGTACGGTGTCCATAACGCACTGGAAGGTCGCCGGCGCGGTGCATAGACCGAACGGCATCACTTTAAACTCAAACAGTCCGTCCGGCTTGACGAAGGCAGTTTTCTCACGATCCTTCTCGTCGACCTCAATCTGCTAGTATCCGCTTTTGAAGTCCTTCAGGTTCATCGACGAAAAGTATCGGGTGGGGCACAGCCGGTCCTGAGTGTGTTTGTTGCGGGACAGCGGATATACGTCCTTCTTTTTTACTGCGTTCAGTTGACGATAGTCCACGCAGAACCTCACAGTTGCGTCTTTCTTCTGTACCAAGACCACTGGTTGATTGAGGGCTGGATGATGGGGTCGTCCAACATTTCCTAAAATTGCTTCTGGATTACTTCTCTTTCTTTCACAGTGACTTGGTATGGTGGCCGATGAACAGGAAGCGCGTCGTCGTGACTAACAATTTGATGCTTCGCAACCGTCATTTAGCGTACCTTTGATGACGTGGCGAAGCACTCACTGAACTCGGCGAGAAGGTCCGTCAGCTGTCGTCGTTGTGGGATGGGGAGAGTTGGGTCCATGTCGAACGCCGAAGGCGGCGTTGTTACGTGTTGCTACGCAGAGACATCCTCCAATACTCCGGCAAGTCGCGGCTGAGTCCCTCAGTTTCTCGGCGTGGCCCACGGCGGTGCCTTTCGTAAGCTGCATGGCCTCCTGTCCGAAGTTCGTTACGAGGACAACCGTGCGTCCGTCTTGGAGATTCGCTACGCCTCTTGCGACGCCGATCCATTTTTCTAGGAGCAGCTGAACGCTTTCTTCCAGCAGAGCTTCTCATCAAATAGATGTTCCGGTTCTGTCAGGCACAAGCACACTCGAGCGCGGTGGCTAGTTCACATGGTTGGCAAGTACGCGCACTGCATCTGACGTGGCAGAACTAGTCTTCCAACCATCTGATGCTATAACAGGCTTCCGCAGCGTCAACTCGTTCGCTTAAACGTCGATGACGGCGCCGTCTTCACACAAAAAGTTCCTTCCGAGTATAACGTCTCTAGCACAGTCCTGCAGAACGACGAACTTCATTGGACACACATAACAGTGAATCTTTAGCCTTCCAATGGGTATAATAAGGTGTCCTCTGGCGGTGCGTATTTGCGGGCCATACCACGGCGTAGTCACTTTCCGGAGGTTTCGAGAGAGTCTCCCACTCAAAACGGAGTAGTCCGCTCCGGTGTCCGCGAGTGCCGACGCGTAGTAGATGTCGATGTTAACATTGAGGTCTTTGGCACCCTTGGATAAACGTCGCTCCGATGCATGGCGTCGGTCGAGTGGGAGGTCTGCGGCGTTCTTGGAGGATCTTTATGTCGTCCGTCCACGGCAACTCCACCTCTGGGGGTTGCCGTGCTTAGTTTTCCCGGCGCGACAAGAGCGACAGGCTCTCACGACGAGGTCGGTGCATCGGCGAAGTTGGACGTCATGGTGACGTCGACCGGGATCCGCGGCGAGGTGCAGGCGGGGAGACTGAGGTCGTCGAAGGTACTCTTCAATCTCCTGCGGTTCTCACCGTAGCGTGGACGTGTGCCGTTCGGGTGGAAGCCGTGCAGCTCTATTTGACTATAGGGTCAAGGGCGGTAGATATGGTCGGCTTTCCCAAGTGGTTGCACATCGGGCGTCGATCGGCCGTCCTCCACACGTCGGTCTTCCTCGGCGTTGGTCGTTCCGGGCAGACGTAGTTGTCCTTCCGGGCGTCGAGGATACTGCTGGCATCGGAATGTCTCGTCGGGGTGGCGTCGTGGCTTGGCGGTTAGCTTGCGGTGGTCGTCAGGCCATGGCGGCGTAACTCAACGTCGGTTCCTCCGGCGTCGTCGTGTAGATGCGAATTTTGGGTTGGACCGTTCTTTGGCCTTCCTCGCACAAAACGTCGGCAATGAAGAGGGTTGCTGTGCGACTAACGGCTGCCAGCAACCTTCTGAGTTCCTCCCGGACGACGTCTCGGATAACTTTGCGGATGTCCGGGGTAACGGTGCGATTTCGCCGCTAAACAGGATAGATGCAGCGACGCCTGGATGTCACTGGTAGTGGGAAGCGCGCGCTTGGAAGGGACGCTTGACGTTTGTTGCCTCGGTGATAAAGGCTTCGATGGTATTCGGCGGGTTGCGGACGAGGCCTTCACAGATATCGCCTCTCACCCCGCGCATGAGGACCCGCAACTTCTTGTCGTCTGTTGTTTTTGGGCCGGCACGGCTGCTCAGCCGCTATACATCTACAACGAAGCTCGTGACAGTTTTGTTGAAGCCCTGGGCTCGCATTTGAAGAAGGTCCTCTGCCGTCTCCTGTCGGTGTTGAGTGGTGAACGTCTGAAGCAACTCGCTTCTGCAGACATCTCCCAATGTTAATGTTGGATCGTGGTTCTCGAACCATGTGTTTAGCGGTGCCCTCTAGTGCATAGTAGATGTTATGTGGGCGCTGTTCTGGTGTCCAATTGTTGTGTCGCGCCACCCGGTCGTACAGGTCGAGCCAGTCTTTAACGTCCTCGTGAATGTCGCCGTGAAACGCTGACTTGTGTCCGAGGTGCAAAGGGAAGATAAACGACAGAAGGGCCTGCTAGTGCCTGCTGCGACTCGGTCCCCATCGCTTGTGTAGTCGTCTTCCACGGCTGCTCTGACAGTTGACCGAACTCCGGAGGCTGGCCTTGGTTGCGGCGGATTGGCTCGGGTTTCGGGTTCGTCGACAGAGATTAGCGTTGCGGGACTTGAAAACGATCGAGCGCTACAGATATTTGGAAGGGCTAGGCGACGCGCGTGGCAATATAGCTGTTCGTATGTAGGACTTCTAATACACTGTTACTCTGTGATAGAGATGTTTTATCGCGCAAATAGTGATAGCGATAACTATATAAAAATTGTTTTGCACTTGATTTATTCCTAGGAGGGTAGTTTTGCAACTACCATTCCAAACAGGAGATGCGTGTTTGAGTTGGGACCTTGTCAAAGAGCAGTAAAAAGTTACAAAAGTTGCGGGGTTTCTAAATACTCTATTCGTTGGACAGACAACACCGAGCGCGCGCAAAGCGCAGGTAATTATACGAGGCACATTACTATCAAATTTCAAGAAGGAGTCAAAAAGCACTCGCAAGTCCCGCACTTCATTAGCACGGCACAATACGTCTGAGCGTACACTGAAGGGGAAACACGTTGTTTGCGTTTTGGAACTATAGGATCTGACCTTGGTTTCGAGCTGTTTAGCAGAAGACCGTTCGGGGACACCATTTGCTAAATGAGTTTATGTCCTCCTCTAGAAACTTGCAACCTGAGATAGTCTTAATCTCAGTCGGTGGCAGTCGGTGGCGAAGTTTCATTGACATATACTCACCGAATCGTTCTCTTGCCGTAACCAGATTCTGCGAGGTGACGCTGCGGCTTTGCGGGGGACCACGCTGCTACCGTGACGACGTGGCACAGCGTCAACATCGGCCCATCGGCAGGTTTACGTCACGCCCCCTGATCGTCGCTGCGCAGGATTCCCCGGCGGCGCATGTTCAACACACCAATCAAGATGGACAACATAAAACCAGCTTCATCGTGGCCGCCGTCGCAGTCGGTGGTGAAGTTTCATTGACATATACTCACCGAATCGTTCTCTTGCCGTAACCAGGTGAGAGTGCATTTTTAAGCTTGACTAGAACTGTTATTGTTTCCTGCCACCGACTGATGTGTTTGTCATTTTTCTGCTGCCGCAATGTCCGGGTCGAATGTTTGTGTTGCGTGTCTTGCTGAGATTGCTGCCGATGTGAAATGTATCACATGCTCGGTATGCAGAAACGAATATCATTTTGGCCAGTCTTGCGCGGGAATTACGGAGGCCTCTCACGCAGGCATGGGAGTTGCTAAACGTGAAAAGTGGCGTTGTAAGACCTGCCGCACGCAGGAAAATAGAAGCGGAGCTCAGAGCGGAGCTATTACTTCGCAGGGTAGCTCACAAGATAACGCGTCAGTAGTCGCGGCTCAGTTACAGGGATTTGGACAGAAGCTTGACGCTTTATTGGCAATCAAAGCAAGCGATGACACCCTCCTGACCCTCCCTGCTAAGGTAGACGAGCTCTTAACGCTAAAGCCAACTCTGGAAAGGATGGAAACCCATATACAAGAGCTGGAAACCAAAGTTTATAGTTTGCCAGCCAAGTACGATACCGTGCTCAAATGCACAACCACCAATGAAGAAAAAATAACTGAGCTGGAAAAAAAACACGCGGGGCTTCAAGTAACGGTGAATTCCCAGGAGGAAATGATTAAAACTCTGAGGGAGGACCTCAACACCGAAGAACAATATAGTCGTCTTGCAAACCTGGAAATTCAGGGGCTGCCAACATCTCTAACGAAGACCTACGAAACGTTGTGAGCGACTTGGCAGCAAAACTCGAGCTTTCCGATTTCACAGGTACAGATATTCTTGCTATTCACCGTCTTCCCGCCAAACCTGGGTCAATTCCTATAGTTTTGGTTAAGTTTGCCTCGGAACAACTTAAAGAAAAGTGGCTTGGCTCGCGTGGCAAGCTCCGTGTTCTTGTTCAGGCAGGTACGATACCTAAAAGCTTCTTTAACGAAAATCTTACAAAACAAAACCGCCATCTGCACTGGATGGTCAGAGAAAAGGTAAAGGAAAAGCAGTACAAATTCACGTGGGTGAAAAACGGAAAAATCTTTGCGAAGAGAAACGAAGCGTCCTCACTGTGACGTGAGGACGCTTCGTTTATTCCGTTCACAAAGCTGTGAACGGAATAAAATTTGTTAGCTGAGTTTGAGACGTTTGTCCTGTCCCCTTTTTTCTGTCTTACAATTTTTCTTCATTTTTCCTTCCCAGTCTCAGGATTTTAAACATCATGATCAACATACACCAGCTCGCCTGCACCTTGACAATTTTTTCGTCCTCACTGATTCGCATTAACCGTGTTGCAGACTTGGACAAAATTGTTTAGGCGCTGCCATGGAATTTCTTCAGTTCTCAAACTGTTTATTGCTTAAAAATAATTTTGAAGAACGCTCTAATTCTACTTTTGGTTTTTTTCACGTTAACATAAGAAGTACTCGGAAATACTGGGATCAATTTATGGTTATTGTGCGAGAGCTTGACTCGGTTATGGATGCATTCATTATAACTGAAATTAACATTAGTGAAGACATCGCAACTTTCTTTCTATTCCCGGATATGAACGTTTTACGGTTCTAAGAGCATCTGGTAGGAGAGGAGGAATATCCGTTTACGTCAAGGATGGCTGGTGCACAACTCCGATTACGATAACGATGACCCATTCTGAGCACATGAGTCTGCAGATTAGCCGTCATGATTTTTCCGTCATTCTGATTGCAATATATCGACCCCCAGCAAATAATGTGAACTTGTTTTTGACAGGAACTTGATAAAGCCCTATCGGAATTTAGTCCGATAAATCAGTTATGTTTGGTCGGCGACTTTAATATAAATACGCTAGATTCCTCTCGCCCAAATGTATGTGATTATTTAAATTTAAAGTCAACTTACGGTATCGAAAGCGCAATACAGGCTCCGACCCGAGAATAATTTTTGGGCAACAGTTTAGTATCTTCATGTATTGACCACATAAATCTTCGTGTTTTCGAGAGTACTGTAAAAGCTGCGGTTATATCGGAAAAATTAGCAGATCACTATTTTAAAGCGTGCCAGATAATGTCAAAAAACAAGGAAAAGAGAGCGGATGAAACTAAAAAAAACAATGACAATAACCGATGTAGCAAAATTTGATCAAATGGTTGGCAACTATGACTGGGATGGCTTTTTAACTTCAATTGAAGGGTCAGAAGTGTACGATGAGTTCATAGAATTATTTTCGCAATTCTCGGCCACGTGTAAAAAAACAGTAGTTATTAAAAGGCGTAATCCGGACTATGTATGGCTTTCACCTGATGTGTTGCAGCTATAAATTACAAAGATTATCTTTGGAAACGATGTAAACGCTCGCCGACCAATATTGCGCTTAAAGACGAGTTTAAAATCGCCAGGAACAAAGCATGTGCCCTAACTCGATCGACTAGGCGCAGGTACCTTAAAGGGCAGTTTGAAAAAAACCGGTTCGACACAGCCAAAACTTGGGAGCTGACAAATCAGATTCGGGGTGCAACAAAAAAAGCGCTCAATTGACGAAATGATCGAAAAGTCCTTTGCACCCGTGACACAGAAAACGATCGATGATTTCAGCATTTTTTTTGCTCGTGGATCTGACGCGGTTCAAGATATCGATATTTCAGTTGAAACATTGCACGGCTACAATCAAGCTTCGGCTTTTCTTCCTTCGTTATCGGAACAGGAGCTGCGTGACCTTTTGTTTTCCTTTAAAGATAAAAAAAATCTCCAGGCTTCGACGGAATTCATATACGTGACTTGCGAAAAAATTTTGAAAAGCTAAAATACGTACTTCTAAGAAATGTTTAACGACATCATTGAGTCGGGAGAATGGCCTATAGCAATGAAAACTGCTGTTGTTAGACCTCTGTACAAAGGAGGCGCAACTAATGACATGAAAAACTATCGCCCCGTATCACTACTCTCCTGCCTTGCACAGGTGCTAGAAAAACATATTTTAAGGACAATGACTAGCTTTGTAGAACGTTTTGGTTTATTGTCTGATAATCAGTACGGCTTTATAGCGGAGCGGGGAACGCAGGCATTGTTGGAAGATTTCAGTGACTGCTTGCACACGGCCTTCGATAAGAGTTTTTTTACTTGCGCTGTGTTCTTAGATGTATCGAAAGCGTTTGACAGCATTAATCATGATATTCTTTGCACTAAACTATACAAATTAGGATTTACAGGTTCATTTTTTCACTTTTAAAAAAATTATCTTTCAGGACGATCCCATGTAGTAGCATTTAAATCTCAAAAGAGTTCTAGAACATTCTTAACGGCCGGGGTACCGCAAGGCTCTGTGTTATCGCCTTTGCTTTTTAATTTATTTGTAAACGATCTTCCAAGTGTTGTCTCAGTTTGCATGAGTATTCCGATATGCAGATGATACGGTTTTAGTCTCATGTGATGCGAATTATCATGTCGCGATTCAAAACTCCAAAACTGATCTTGTTTACACTATGGCCTGGTTTCAATCTAATCGTATTAAAGTAAATGCTGTAAAGACCAAACTGGTCTGTTTCAGAAACCCGCTTAAGCAAGTCGAACTTTCAGTTCCGATAGCACTACACAATTCTAAATGCAGATCGTGCAGTTGTGAAAGTCTTGAATATGTACAAACGGTCAAATATCTCGGAATATATTTTGACAGTGATTTGGCCTGGAACGCACACATGGCGCACTTATGCAAAAGATTAAGAAGCGTGTCATGCTCTCCCTATAATATTAAAATGTTTCTTCCTTTCTCCGTTCGTAAAACTTTAGCGCATTCTCTCGCGTATAGTTATTTACGATATTGTATAACCCTTTTTTCAGGATGTTCTCTTTCTTGGCGCAATAGAATTAATTCCTTACTAAAAAGTGTTTTAGAAAAGTGTTTCTTTTCATAGGCAAGATCGCACGAGTGACAGTATATTTATTAAACTTAATTTACCGTCCTTTATGGGGCCTTTTAGAGAAACGGTGGTCCTCCGACATTTCTGGACCTCTGATTTCAAAACGCCCTACGTTCAGCAGCGTCCAATGAGGCCATCACTTAGATTTGAGATACCCCGTATCAGGACCAAATATGGTGAACGAACACGAATGTATTATGTGCCACACGTTTTTAACAACCTGCCTGATAATATAATGAATTTAACGTCAAAACAAAAGCTGAAAAAATCGCTTAGAAACCTCGAACAGTAAAATGAACGTTCCTGTTGTCTTTTTTGCCTTTAATTGTTGTTTTTCTTTTTTTTTTTTTTGTTTTTTCGTTTTACGCGACATGTCTGCATTTCTGAGATCTCGGCGTTATTATTGTTAATCTACCTATGGTCCAGTTATATTGGTACTTTATGGATTATATTGTTTTGCTAGAGTGCAAATTGTTTTTTTTGTTTCTTTTGTTCACTTCGACTGCCGAGCCAGGTACACAAGCCCCTGAGGCTTCACCCGGCTCGTTAATGTGTTTTGTAAACTTACGTGACAAATAAAAACAATGTTCAATGTTCAATGTTCAATGTTAGATATCCTAATATTATCACCATATTGCAAAAGAGAAGGGCTTACAATATGCTTGCATACGTTGTTTACAAAAAGAATAAAAGAAGCGGGCCCAGAACTGACCCCTGAAGTACTCCAGACGTGGTCCTGTACGCCAACAAAAAACTTCCGTTCGGACGATCCACCATGTCCTGTCAGACAAATAATTCTGAAACCAGTCCTGTAGCATCCCACAGAAACCAATACCACAAAGGCTTGATAAAATAATGCCGTGGTCAACCACATCAAAGGTCTTACTCAGATCAAAGTAAACTAGGTCAAGCTGGCCTCTGTGGCAGACAGCTTTGCATGAAATGGACATAAACGAAATAAAATGTTTTGTTGTCGAGTGTACTGACACAAATCCGTGTTAGTTGGAACTTGCTAAATTTTTAAACGAAAGGACAATGTCTTGTGGACTGCCATTTCGAAAAATTTTGAAATATACACTGTAGAGAAATTGACCTGTAGTTCGACGCAGTGGTACGACTTCTAGACTTGTAGACTGGGACAACGACCGACTTCCTCCACGTGTCAGGAAACACGCCTGATCTGAAGGAATATTTCTTTTTCAACGTGAAACGTTTCTAGGTTGTTCTCAGATGAAGTGACGACCCAAAAAGCGCATAGCCGCAAATTTCCGAGCTAAACTTAGAGAAAAAAATGACGTCACATGTTTTCATGTCACGTGATCTACACGCAAGTTCACTTTCCTCGGTACATTTAGCGGAAACATCGATGTCACGTGACACGTGACCTACTTACGTACATATTTTTCAGACAGCTATCGAGTTCAGTTAGGAACTCTAAAAAAGGTTCTTCTTCTCGAACAAGCTAGGAAATAATACTTTATTATCGACATCGTCTTCGGTCTCCCTGAGAATGACAACGTTATTATATACCACAAGTTGGCAAGCTTGCTAAGACGCTTCCTGTCAAGAACTGAGTCTACTCTCCCTCGTTGTTTGTCCCCGATTGAATGACCAGCCTTCATTCACACTGCGGCGTTCTAAACTGTTGCAAAAACGCACCCGCAAAGAACGAACAAAAAATGATGGCTATTTAATAAGTTCGATTAACGAACGTTAAAGACAAAAGAAATGGGAAAGTTTCTTTCTGTCCACGTTTACCAGATGAGTTGCTCTATTTACGATCGATAGTCTGCACAAGTTTAGAAATCACTTCAGTTAATTGTAGGCAGTGAGGTTCCTTTAACCGTTGCCTTACTTTTCTTGCAGGCTTATGACAACGACCTTCGACGTGTCCAAGCTAGCTTGGTTCGAACATACCCCGCGTTCCGGCGCGCCGCCTGGCGGGGGCCGTCGAGGCCTTTTGTTGTCACACGAACACGAGCCGTGAGCCGAGAGCTTTGCCTCAAGAAGAAGCGGGGCCAGGCAGGATGCACTTTAATTTCCGGAGTTCCCAAAGCTAGTCGCCCGGGTTTCTGTCGGCGAGTCTAAGTTCAACATATAGCAATGCGTTGTTTGAGGAGAAAGGGCGTTTATTTTGTGTTTCTTTGAGCAACATTGTATGCTCGAAATATTAGTTGGGATGCTCTCTAGGCTATACGTTAGAAACTTCCGTCGTCTGGCTGCGTCCCAATCTGTGCTATTTTTGTTTAAGTGTCTTTTTTTTTTTTTGCGAAGTGTCTTAATTAGCACCGCTTGTCCGATAGACATTTTGTCTATTTACTCTGTCTTTCGCTTAGTTTTTGTGGTTAGACTATATATTTCACCTTATCATGTACCGCAGGAAAGGCTACAGACGCGAGATCCTCCTCTAGGGCAAGCCTTGGCGGCACAAGCTGTCATGCATTAAAGAACACTGCAAGGAGAAAGTTTTTTTTTTTAGGGCATAGTTTGGGCGCGTATTTGTTTTAAAAAATTTTCCACAAAAAAAAAAAAAAACTTTTTTCGCGCAATTTTTACGCCGTTAGGCGAAAGTTTAGGTGCAAAAGGTGAAGATCGCAGCCAGCTAAGCCCCGCCCAGTGATTACAAGGTGCTTACATCTCTTATTGGCTGGATAGATGATTGACGTGTGAAATGTTAAATGTAAATTTCTACCTCCGTGCCGCAATAGTATTTTAATCTACTCTTTCTTTTATGTTTGAAAAGCAAATAATCAAAATCAAGCCAGAATTGTTTTCAAACGTATTCTGAGATTGCTTTTCCCTCTTTGGTTTAAAACGGTAACAAAAATGGCTGCCGGCGTCTGCGGAGGGCTGAATGAGCAAACCTCGGTGAGTTCGTCAATTTGTATGAGTGCGAGTGCTTTTGAGTTCACAGAGGTGTTTTGAGGAAGATCTCCTCAACCGACGTAGTTTGCAACAAATATCTGCCGCAATTACGCTGCTTCGGAAGCGCTGTGCGGATGCTTGTTCTCGTAGCGAGACTGGCCTAAGCCTATAGCCTCCCAGATCAACTATTTTGATCGATGTGACTTGATTTCTTTCTGCGGGCGTCTTGATGCTGAATAAAAATGTCGGTTCTCGTGCAGTAAATTGTGCAACCGTCGTGATTAAGACAATGGTTTTCATACCGAGAAAATACTTACACAGGTAATAATTTGCGAGCCATTTTGTTGTACCGTCATCGCGACTTGAAAGACAAGTTTTTAGGTTTTGCAGCGCACCTGGCTTTTCGAAGCGAAAATTTTTACGTCGCGTTTTAATTATGCGTCATGACGGCCACCCACCTTTGTCGTTGATGCCATGTGAAAACAATAACAAGAACAGTGAACCTAAAAAGACTGCATATCAATTTTTATTGAATGCCACTTCTATGGTCGTGTCTTCTGAGCGCTGCAGAAGTTTCTGGACGGCGGATGAATAGCAGACGGACGGAGGCGACAACGGACGCCGACGGTCAGCTTTCGTGTCCGCACCTCACGGAACTGCAGACGACGATAATCAGCGGTGAAATAGCAGACGATGCCGGAGGCTACCGTTCGTCTGCTCGCACGACCAGCGGGCGGTGTTAAAACTTCCAGGCTAGACGAACCGGAAAGGGAGACTACTAGGCTTGTTAGCCTGTTCGGTCGAGCAATCAAGCCAGTCCAGTAGTAATGGATTGGGCCACTAATCTCTGGGCAGGGCTTAGAGCGGGCTGTGACCTCCACCTAAATTGCGTCTAACAACGTAAATTTTGCGCTTTTTGTTTGCGTGGGAACATTTGTTTTTGTTTATACGTGTCCCATTTATGCCCTTTAATATCAAAAAAAAAATTTTCTTTGCAGTCTCTCTTTAAGGGAAGCTGCCAACGCTATGAGCTTGCGCTTCTAGCCTTCGCTGCGGTAGTACATAAGATGAAACATAGTATACACCTTTTTCGCGAGGGCGCCGTCATCTTAAAATATCGTCACTTCCAGTATGGGCGAAAACATTGCTTTGCCGTCGCCACGCCAATACATTTAGGAAATAAGCGTAACCGTCACCCATTCTCGTTTTGTCTCCCCTCTGTTTGTTTTTGTTTTGCTTACTATTTGCATGTTGAATTGTTTTTTTTTGTTTTTTTCGCCCATATTGGATTCATCTACTTCGCGGCTGGAGACGAGAGTAAGCGAAAAAGGCAGAAGAAGCACCTGCTCTACTTTAGAGTGCAAGTCGAATTGTCTTCGTTACGTTGTGTTTGAAGCCGGAAGAGAAAATTCCCGTCTCGATCTGAATGAACGCCATACCGACGTGTGGTCCTGTATTACTACTGCGTGACGCACGTTGAAGACCCCATGCTAACAGTAGTATTGTACTAGGTGCATTTCTTTTCTACAGCGCATACCTACCAGCACCGCCATACTGTGGCAGACCAACCACACAAAGAGTATTAGTGGACACACAATTTTACCCCTTATATTAGAGCCCTAAATGAGTTCTTTCTACAACAATGATATCTTTGATTACAACCTTTCTGTTCTAAAAGAAAAACACAAAAAACTGGCGATCGCTTGTTCGCGCTAAACAGTGTCGCGCTCTGTACTTACGTTGCTTATTTCAGGTAACGGAAAACACAGAAACGTTTTTTGCTATATATTCTTACAACGATTTAAAAAAAATACGGATGAATTTTTTTGTGTTTTCAGGCGTTAAGACATCTGAAATATTTCGCTCATCGCACATACTTTTCATATTAAAAACATAAAAAATAAGTTAAATATATGTTAAATTTTTCCACGAACATAAGTTGTCTTAAAGTATGGCCTTCATACACACCGCTAACGTCAAAACAGCAAAACGTTTTAATTCATCAATAGAAAATGGAAAGATGTTTACCCTTCTTTGTAATGCGATATTAGATCGGACCTCTTGAGGTATTTTGGTGACGATTTTGGCATCAACCTCTCCGCTAACTTTGGCGAGGAAACTGAGTTTCTGCATAGGCCACGTGACATGAAGTAATGTGACATCGCTTTCTCCGCTAAATGTAGCGGGAAAAATGAATTGGTAGTGACGTCAATATTCCCGCTAAATCCAGAGGGGAAACTGAATTTGTGTATAGGTCACGTGGCACAATGTCATGTAACGTCATTTAAGCCACTAAATTGAGCGGGTAAAATCGACGTCGCTTGACCTCAACACCAATTTAGTGCCACCCCCCCCCCCCCCCCTCTACATTTAACGGGAAAAAGGACTTCAGGAATACGCCTCACGCGGCCTATTCACAAATCCAGTTTCTCCGCTAAATGTAGCGGCGAATTGAACCGGTGTACAGGTGTGTGACGTCTCATAATGCAACGCGCGGTTACGCTGACGCCGACGCCGCTAAATGCGGGAAGGGGCACCTAATCGCTGCGCTCATAAAAGTAACACAAAACTAACCTGCGTTACTTTTTTGTCACTAATGATATCGCGTTCCATATATTTGCAAGTGAGGAGTAAAACGAGAAACTATTTCACTCCTTCCTTTCGGTAACGCCCACGACACTGAGGACGACAAGCCGCGAGCGGGGGAATCTCGGCTCTATCGTTTTCGGCGACGGAGCGGCCATTGTTAGGGAAGCGGCGTTCCTTGGTCGCTTTCATCGCTCGGTTCCGGTAGCCTCGTAATGCGCCCTCCTAGTCTCGGGAAAGAGTGCAAGGGGCCGGAAATCCTGGATTTCGAGGGTCGCGTCCTTTCGCGGCTCCCGACGAGTCTTATGGCCAACCGTTTTCTCCAAACGCGATGCAGTCGGAAATGATCTGCGCTGTCTGACTAAGAGAAAATGATGGACTGCGATCACGATTCCGAGTACGATTGCGTTCTCTTCGTCTGTGTTCAGCTTGTCCGCGGGTGGGAGGATATTTTCTTCGACGGCTGGGCACCTCGTTGAAAAGCTGTCTGATATCGATCCTATCGGGCGGCGTTTGCGTGTCATGCTTACACGTAGCGCACTTTAGACGCTAGTTAGCTTTCCCTTTTAAAAGGCGCCATGAGAGAACCTTAAATGTAAAAGAGTGTGCCGCTTGTTACTTTTGCTACGTTTATACTAAATCAAGTGAGGAAACATATCTCTTTTCTCAGGAAGGCCTCTCTTCCACTGCGTAAACGGAGTGCAGGAAATAGGCTTTTTCTTCACGGTATCCAATGCCCTCAAGGGGTGCATCGTAGTACAATGTTGTACCTGGTCAATTTGATACGAAGTTCCCTAATACTGCTGGCTCGCCTCCGGTTGTCACGATGATGGGTAGGATCTTGCATTTCCCGTCTACTGAGACTTCCGCTTCTTGCGCATCTTCACAATTTGCTCTTCCAAACTTCCACTTATGGCGGATTTTGTCGTCCCACATGATAAACGCCGTACAGCAGCAGTTCTGAACCATTATCTGCTTTCTCACGCGTTCTCGCCGTCGTTGGCTTTGCTCGGCATGCGCGCGTCGGGTGCACACTAAAAATTTCAACACCCATGTTCGTGTTAAAAGGGTGTTTTTCCTGAGCTTACACCCTTCCTACACCATTTTTATATAATTTTTGACTATTCAAGCGTGTACGGAAAGGCCTACACCCTTCGTACATCCTTTTTACATCCTGCGGCTACCGAAATCGTGTTAAGAGGGTGTTGCGGTGGTACACCCATGATTTCGGAGTCGTCAAACTCGGAAACCACCAAATTGCAGACATAGGCTCCGACAGCAGAACAAGCAAAAGTTAAGAGGCAGTCCGCTCAATTTAGCGGATTTCGTGAAGTACAAGTAAGCACAATGGGCAGCTGACATCCAAGCCAAGCCAACGCTCAAGTTGTTTTCAAGCCAGATGAATGCGTGCGTTGTGTACAAGCTCCTTGGTTGTTTACGTGCAAACGACCACGAAAATATCATCTGTACGCACTTCTGCTCAAAATGGTGAGACCACATCGGTTTTATTATTATACTGCCCTCTCATCCTGAGATGTACTAAAGCGAAGGCTAGATGTGCGAGACGGTACGGGGCTCACAGATTTACTGGGAGCCTGTACCCTAACGTGGTTGTCCTGTTCTTGTCCTTCGCTTTTTATTCTTTCGATTTTAAGTATTCATTTTTAACTCGCTCGCTTTTACCAGTACTAGTAGATAGGATCGTGCAGTGCGACCATCTAGCGATGCTATGAGCTCGTGCTCGAGCCTTGGCTTTAGTGCATGTTAGAGGGGGGTGGGGAGCGGGCAGTCATCGGGGGATGTACTATGACACACGATGATGTCAAGTCTGTTCACGGCGGGCTCTCGTGCTGTTTTGATTGGAGGAGAAGGGCGTGTAAAAAATTGGCAAATGGAGCATGGTTAATACATGCTGGAAAAAGCTAAGAACGTTCAAGTGTAGTAGCCCGAGACGTTGGAGTTGAGCAATTGGAGAATCATTTGAAGACATCTGTAGAGGTTCAGCCTTCTGTCCACCCACAACAATATCGAAGGCTGCTAGGATATTGGTTCAGGCTAAGCCCTCTGTCTTTCCATCAGTGAACACTCGGGCCATTCCACCTGACCTTGTTATTTCATAACTGATGTGTTAGAAAATGGAATGCACATTTTCTTTACATGGCCAACACATTAAAAGTGTTATCAAATAATATCTGCCATATTCATATTCTATGTTTACAGACCGGGGTCGCCCTGCCTGTGGAGGGTGAAGATGCGAGCAGCCTCGAAGCCCACCAACAGTGGCTGTGTGCTGAGAGCGAAAGCTGGTGCCTGACGAAGGCCAGATTGGCCTTCAAATTGATGCGACTGCCTGCAAACGGCTACATGCGTTGACATTGATGTGCGTAGAGACTGCACAGGAGGCTTATCCCTACCTGATGGATGCTAGGAGGGTATGCATTCTGTCTTCCTCACTGATCTCTACGACAATTGCAGTATCGCGCTTCCCCGCTCCGCGATTGCTGCTACCGGACGGCCATCTAGGGACACGAAAAATCAACCCTTTGGAGCGTTGCGGAGGCTGGGCGACAGCGTGCTAAAGAGACGTTTTCTGCTCGTTTGTCGTCATTGGCCGTGTTAAGTCCATACTCCTTTACTGCTACTCCGACACTCCGAGTTTCATACTCCCAGCGCAGCAACTAAACGGCTCATGGAATATAGGGGCGCGACACACCGAAACCACCAAAACTATGGATGAGCCCGAGCCCCACGAGCTCCTTCCGACCGCACGGTTATGACGAACCTGGCATCTCGTGGATATGGCTAGCAGAAGCCAAAATTATTCCGAAGATTAATTAATTAAGGCCAGTGTAGAGCGGCAGGGTATGAAGTAAAAGAGACGGCGAAGTTATGAAGTTTCTACGAACGTTTAAATATTCCTGAAATGTTTGAAGACTCGCTTCGAGCACATATAGGAGAATTATCTTGGCCAATCTATTTATTTACCATGCATGCTGTTCATATTTAAATTAAAGACAACGTTCTTGAACCCGCTTGTCGACGCACGAAACCCTCAAACTTTTCAAATATTTCGTGCTTCCGTATTGCAGCGAGACAGAATAGACCTGTTGCAAAACGTACAGCGCCACGACGGCAGGGAAATTCGGAAACCCTCGGTACAGATCATGCGCTTTCTCATTGCACCTCCACGACTGTGCGCGCGTCCCGGCAGCTACAGCCAGCAGCCGTTGCAGTCGTCCTCCATCCCGCCCATCCGCTGAGTCGTACGTCGTTGGCGGTACCGTATCTCTGGCAGCGTAAAGGCATCGTGACAGGTGAACTTATTTGAATAAGTTATTCGTTGTAACTTACCTTCACGTACCTTCACAACCGTGGCAGGTTTCGACCAGGTTCGACAAAGCGTTGGTGCAGCAGACGACAGAGCCAGTACAAACGAGAGGGATGAGAAAGGGGCAGCCGTTGGCTCGTCGCTCGTCCGACTCGGCTGCTCAAAAGTTGTTGCCGTGGTAATCTGCGCCTGCTGGTGTATGCCACGTGATCACGTGGTAGCGGGAGGAGGGGCGTACCGAAGACTCCTATTATTCGTCGCGCGGCGCGCGCGGGCAGCCTTTCGGGATTTTTGCAAAGGGTCTATTGGACGGAAGCCGTCGATGTGCTACACCGATACCGGATCACCGTTGTTCAATAGAGAGCACGTCAATTCCTTTCAGGCGAGATGCATGAACATGACGTTTCGGCTTCCCAATCAAAGTATCTTGATTTGCTGGGCTAAGCATTCTAGAAAGGGCAGCGGTACGACTGTCTTCTCATCTCAAAAACGTTTCTGTCGCTGTGCTGTCGGCACACTACCGTTCGATAGATGAATTCGTTGTCAGGCGAGATGCATGAACAAACCTTTCCCGCAGTGCTAACTGATGCTTCGGCTTTCCAATCTAAGTATCTTTATTCGCTGCCGCTGGACTAAACATTTTAAAAAAGACAGCGGTCCCACTGTCTTCTTGACAACTTTTCTGTCACCGAGCTATCAGACCGTTCCTTCGATAGATCAATTCGTTTTCAGGCAAGACGCATGGCCAAACCTTTTCCTCAATGCTAACTGGTGTTTCGGTTTTCTAATCGAAGTATTTTATTCGCTGGACAAAGCATTAAAAAAGGGGCAGCGGTTTGAATGTGTCCTCATCTCGACAGCTTTTCTGTCGCTTTGCTATCGGGACGCTACTGTTTGATGGATGAATTCGTTTTCAGGCGAGATGCACCAACAGACGTTTTCCGGAATGCTAATTTCTGTCTTGGCTTTCAAATCAAATTGCTTTTACCTGCTGGATAATAATCAACTGAAAAGGAGCATCAATTCGGCTACGCCTTTCGTTTCGACGCTCTCAACAATAGTACAGCCATCTTGTTTGTGGACGTGACATCACGGAGCGCGAAAAAGTCACTCGTGCTCCGAGAAATACTGGGTGCACGAAGAGCGCGCTTGAGTGTCTGAAAACACATGAAATTTTTCGCGAAAGCGCAGCACCGCAGGAAAAAGGCCCAACTAGTCGAACTCACGTCTCGCCGGTCTTGCGGCGTGATCAAAGCTTCCTTGGCATGCCAAACTGCTGCGTTTCTGTGCCTTCGCAAGCTTGCATACTTATCAAGAATCGATGCCGCGGCAAAGCTTTGAAGGTATGTCGCACGTAGACGCCTTCTCGATCACACAGCTGTTCCAGCGAGTTGCTGTCAATAGGAAACGAAATAGGTGGTTTCTATTATGCACGACTAACCATGGCTATGTTCCAAATCTACTCGAACGGATCACATGACAGCACAAATAAGCAATGCTGTGGAGGAAGGCAGGTTTTCGAAGGCAAAAGTATGAAGCGGCGAGATCGAAAGTTTGTCAAACGCGGCCCGTCCATATGGTTGTGTGCAATCTATCGCCGTCGCCATAGCCTCCTACCCCTCCTTTGTTGCCACTGGATGATGCTCGTTTCTGGACCGCAAGTGCCGCAAGTTACAAAGGCAGTCGTAAGAGTAAAGTAAAATGCTGCTCCACAGGCAAATACATCTTCATGCACGTTGCACTCACGAAACAAATCCACACGGCGTTGATTCTTGACCGGTATTCAAGAGTGCAAAGGCAGAGACGCAGCACTTTGGCATACCAAGGAAGCTTCGATCATGCCGCGAGACCGGCGAGACTTGCGTTCGACGAGTCGCTCCTTTTTCTTGCGGTGCTGCGCGCTTTCGTAAAAATTTCCACGTGTTCTCAAAGGCAATTCTCAACGTTCGGGGTTTTAACAAATTTCTTCGGTGAATGACAACGAGCGAGCAGAAAACATGTCTTCAGCTCGCTGCCGCCCAGCCTCCGCAACGCTCCAAAAGGTTGACTGATATTCTGTGTCCCAAGGTGGCCGTCCGGTGGCCGCACTTGCGCTGCAGCAACCAAGCGGAGACGCGCGATCCAGCAAATTGTCATAGAGCTCAATGGTATTGCTTGCAGGGCGTACTATTAGAACCGAGAGCGAACACAAGCGTCGCTGCGGTCGCCACGTCTTGATTGGGTGAGGTGTACTGTGACGTCTGGCGAAGAACTCCGCTTCGCGTTCATGGCGTCCGGCTCGATTCCCTGCTCCCGTTTCCTCACGATCTTAGGTTTGTGATCATGCTGACCTACTAATCAGTGCTGCAATGCAATTCCCAAAACGAAGCCGGTATCATATTTTACCACCCGAAGACGTCGAGATTAAAGAAAGCATGGACAGACAGACTAAGGATGGGAAAGGCACCGTCAACATCGGCCGTTCTGTGCTGTAAGCACGTTGAGAAGCGGGGCTTCGTTTACCCACTGTACAAGACGCTGGGTGAGACTTATACCGACGAGATTTTTGTACCTTTTTCTAAACGTGTTTGTCACGTTTGCCTTTATGATTAGGTTATAAGTATCAAAAGCTATCGGCGGAGGCAATTCTCTCGATGAACCTCTTCGCCCCCTCCACAGTCCACACGATATAAGGCGATTGTGCGAGGGGTTGTGGAAGCGGCGGTGTAATAGTATCAGACACTGAAATTCTGTTCTTTGCATGTTCATGAGTTAGGAGAACATCACACCCAGCTTTGCGGGCATACAAATGGCATTTCAAGTCAAAGGCCAATGAGCGGTCTCACTTGTGATTCTCTCTCCATGGCCCAGAATATATTTAACACGTTGCTCGAGCAGAGTACAGCATTTTTGCTGAGACGTTTTTGTTTACAAAGATGAAGAAACCTGAATTTATTCCAATCATCAGCAGCGTTGAATGTGTGAGATGCAAATATATTGCGATGCTCCTGCAAGTGCGGTGACATTTCTTCTTTTTTATATACCAGCTGTGATTCATGTCTCAATACCTCAATAAGGCCGCATACCTCAATAATGCCTCCATACCTCAATAAGGCCGCATATATTAATTCACAATTCCTACGAAAAACGCGCACAAAAAAAAAAGAAAACAGAAACTAGCATGCCGACAACCAACGCCATCTCAGCCTGCTCAACGCGAGCAGGGCGAGTGAGAGGAAAAATTTTGTCCTCAGCGTGACGTCACCCCGGCTCGCCGTAAGGGGTCGACACCCAAACTTCTCAATGCTAGTACTCTCGCCATACAATGCACCTAGTATTTGTTTGGCCCCTGGCCATGAAATCATTCTCAGTTTGCCATTCCATCTCACCGGGAACCCGATATTGGTCATCGAGATATCAGCCGGCTTGCACTGAGGACGCTAAAATACCGCTAGCAGACGCATCGTCTGCTAATACGAGGGAATAATAATGAGTTTCTTTGTCACTAGGTATCATTCTCTGACAGAAACAAAACGAGGAACAGCCTGGCAAGTCATCTGCGAACAGAGCCAAAAAGGGACAATTGTCTGCTACAAATTGTGTGCCGCGCAGAGTGAGATCGAAAACTGATTGAAATATGAAACATCAGCTATTTTACGGACGCAGTTGTCGTCCTGTACTTCGTTTGGCTATGCTGATTTGTTAAATGGCCGTGTGTAACTTGACACCCACTGGTGCTAAAACGAGAGCTTGGGACAAGAACCCGCCTTGCCGCAATATCGATCTCACTATTCGAAAGAAGGTGACAGGTTCTCACCAAAAAATTGCCTCGTCAACAGCGAAAAGAATTCTCATTGGTCGAGAGCGCTCGTCTGTGGCATCATGTCCAATCACAGTGCGGACCTAGTGAGATCTTGCTCGCGATCTCAACGATGAGCAAAATCAGGCCCCAAGAACATTTTATTTTTTCTCTTTTGGAGCTCGTTCTCTGTGTCTGTGAAGGTGCCTATGTATTTGCAAATATATACAGATTTAAAATAGAAAGATGAAGTTAATTTTTGAAATTATTTATTGTGGGCTGGAATTGGGAGAAGTGTTCTTGGAAATTTGGTTCTGTCATGTTTCACTTCTGTGACATTCATGCAAGTATGTATGCATGCTCTACTTTCAGTTCCGAAAAGACTAAAAGCGCCAGACAAAGATCGAGCCAATGAAGGCAACGTCGGAAGGAGTGGCATCCATCGTCAGTCTTGCGACCAGGAAGGTTTTGAGATGCAACGAGGTGCTGCTGGAGCACATCACCGTGATCTCAGTGGAAGGTGCCAACTGCAAGCTCATGAAGTGTAAGCTCCAAGTATTGGATTTAATTTCTGAGTGCCTTTTCCGTTGACAAGAAGCCCCCAGCATTTTTTAAGAACTCCAGTATGTCTTTGTTGTTGCATTTTTATACTCGCAACTCGTTCACTTTGCCCATTTCGTTTTTCTAACCTGGCTCAGCTGGGAAGCTGAGCAGTGAGTCTGAAACTGTACCATTGTTTCCGGCCATACTGTCCATTAGTATTTATTGTTCTTCCATGCTATTTTGATATGTCTGCACTGTAGTCATGACAAGTGCTTGAATAGTAGCTCCTACTTTCTACACGTGGGTTCTAGGAAACATTTTGTAAGTGATGAGGTGCCCACAATCATGGGCGTCAGCAAAGTGGCGCAAGATGGGGTGGGGAATCATTCTGGGGGGGTGTAGCTTTCAGCCCTATAACTTTGAAACAAACAAGGTTCCCCCTTTTCCTGCAAAACGTACTGCAGATGCCCATGCCCGTAAAGGCATTTTAGGAGTCGGCAAAACTCCGCCGGGCAAATTTGTTTTTTTTATGATTTGGGGCATTGATTTGAGCCCAGTCCGGCCATGACGCATTCACAGCTCTGGGAGCAAAAGGAATCTACAGAAGAATACCTCCTTTCACTCTTCCCCCCATTTTATTCTTGGTAAACACGTTTGTAGTCCACCCCCCCCCCCCCGCCTCCCCTTTTTTACGCTACCTGGGGTCCCCCATCACTTCCTCCAGTCCAAAAAGGGTTTGCTTGCCACGATTGGCGGTTTCCTTTTTTTCTCTGCAGCATCCTTTCTGCTAAAGTGGAAAGAGTGTAGGCGGAGCTTCTTTCCCTCACCGTACCGTCTTAACCTGCAACATACTATACTCTCGGGAACAAGATAATAGCCTTGTATCTTTTCTGCCGCCACAATTGCTGTGCAGGGAGTAGCTTAGCATGTTTTTGGTCGAAGCTTTTGCCGCTACCGCACGCCATGCTATGAAGTGGAGCGCCACGGTGTGTGCATGCCACAAGTCGCATAAAGCAGGGCACTTTCAAGCTGCGTGGATGCAATGACGGCAGAAAAAACACTAGCGGAGCGGACAATACGAACCATGTTATTAACAGCACTGGTTAATTTCCAATAAATCATAATCTGAATCATTACTGTAAAACCTTTATTTTCGCAAATCGGTCACAGAGGACATAATCGCGGCCACTAAATTTTGCGAATTCCAAACGCCTGCATTAAAACTCTTAAAGAGAGCATGAGGGCAATTTCAAAATTGTATGTGACGATTGACGTCGGGCACGTCTAAGACACTGTTGACCAAGTTCCAGCCCGAACAGAAATTTGGGCGCCGCACCAATCAATTAAACAGTTGTGGTAACATTCGCGCCGGGAACGATGCCTAAGACACCCCCAAGACGGCGGCAGAAAGGTGAATTGAAGTGCGCCGTCGAAGCGTGACGACCACGGGCTCCTCGTCAGGTGGTTGGTTTAAACTGTTGAAACGAATGATGCGCTCTTGGTTTCAAATTTTTTTGCTGAGATGTCATAAAAAAAAAAAAACGTAATTTGAATGTTGGATAATTTTTCAAAGTTGTAGTTCGTAATTACTAGGTTTCATAGCATGTATAATGAAAGTTTCATAGCGTGTATAGGAATATGTTTCATAGCGTGTATATAGCCTGTAGGATGACAAGGAAGAAGACTTGTGGAAGTAAATGACAGCTGTATGCTGTGCTGGTTTCGAGACGGTGGTGTGTATGTCCCTTTTTGTTTCCTTGTCTCAAGGAAACAAAATTTTGACAGCAAATTTTGAACCCTGCTAGTGCACACCTTTCTGCTTCAAAACTGCCTTCGAGACTCAGTAGGTTTCAAATAAGAAAACCAACGCCAAAATCAACTTCGAAACCTGGGATGTTTCGAAGTGATTTTTGGCGTTAGTTCCGGAAAGGATACATCATCGGTTTGGTGGCCGGGAGCTAAAAGCATTTCATGCTTAAAATCATGCTCATCAGTGCGGCCTTTATTTTTCTCTGACTGAATCAATTCTGCTTTTATATGCAGGAGGAAATCTTCCCGACGACAGCCTGCGTTGCGTTCTCAGGGTACGATGTGGAGGCAGCAAAGAGCATGAACACGTTGATACAGTTTGGCTTTTCGAAGTGCAAGATGTGGAGGATGGCTTGGTTGTGGTCATGGTGGCCTACTGGCTTTCCGGCTTCGCCCATGGCAGGAAAGACATACAATACAAGCTGCCTTCTTGATAGAGTTTGTCTTATTCTAACCTACTCACAGCTACGGCCAGTTATACTGCAGATGGGGCGAGTTGGTAAGGCCTGTGCGCTGGTTCGTAATTATGGCCAGTTGCAATCAAGGTGATTAATACAATCAAGAAAACACCTGTAGCCTGATTGCTGATCACATAGTGCGATCGCCAAAGTCTGGTGAAACTCCTTCCAGGATTGTTTCGATTTTCAAAACCACAAAAGGCGTTGTTTGTTTTTCTTGAGATGGCAGCTGCAAGTTGTGTGGCTCACGTACCTAAACATGCTTCAATTCATGACTAGCTTTTTTATTTATATTCATCACATTTCTCTAGTCCTATGTGTTGTTTCCTACTCATCAAACTATTAGGCACCTGTATATAGTAGTTACAATTTGTTTTTATCAAAACGGTTTGTGTCACCATGTCTGGAATTCAGCACCCTTACTACGAAATGTCAAATTAATCTTATGTTGGGATAATTTCCTAAAAGTGGAGATGACCGGCATTAAATGTTGTGTTTCTTTATCGCTGCTGTTCATACTTTGCATTTTACTTCAGTCAAAACACACCACCAGTGTTCAATATTCCCGTGTAAGTTAAATGCTTTGGTTTATTTTGTTCATAGCCTGCTCATTTTTATAGGGCAGTACAGTGCTATATATAAAATTTCCTGTATGGCTATTCATTTAAAACTTGTTTCAAAATTAGTTGTTTAAATTTTAGGCTTCCTTTTTTTAGAGGGAAAAGTCAGATATAAAATTGTGCGACGCATCTGGAAAATAAAGATATAGCAAATAACCAACTGTTGACTTTACATTTGTTTTCGTTAGTGTCTCTATATGAGATGTCCCGACCCCATGCTTGAATTTACACTAACCTGTTGTGCTCTTTCAAAATTTGAAAAGTGGGCAGTTAAGGTTTCGGTAACATTTGTCAGAATAAACGTATCGTCAACAGAAGAAAAAAAAAGGAGATCCCGATTTTAATTGATTTGATGGACGTGTATGGTCTGTTAGCCCCGTCCCAGCACAAGCTTTTCAGCCTGGATAAAGTGGGCGTGCGCGAGCACGTACTAAGCAGTACCGAAGGTAATGAGCGTGCACTGCTGTTGTGTTGCAAAAGTCTATTGCTCCCCTCAGAGTATATCGCATTTTCAAAAATTCAAAAATTCTCTTTAAAAGAAATAAAAACCAGGCTTTGTTGTTGTATATTTGTAACATTGTGGGTTTTTGAAGGATGCGGGCATTCTGAAGGTGTTTCCGAAGGCTTGCCAGGGTGACAGCGCGGTCGAAAGCGACAAGTGCGAGCTAGTACACGCTCTATTGCAAGCTCTTGTTCTGCGAAAGCACTTCGCAAAGTCGCTCTCGCGTGCCTGTAGCCTTTGCTGCCTTACGGTGGTAATAGTAGACAACTCTGGCTGACACAAGAAATCATCCCAACACTGCCACACTCAGTTTTCCTTTAAAGGGATGGTGAACCAAAATTTGGATTTCAGAAAACAATACAGAAGCTGTAGGCGGGACGGTACAATCCCTACAACACTACTCATAAACGATATTTCGAATGGACGGCCGTAGTTTGCAAAAAGAGGTTGAGATTGAACGAGGCCAATGAGGCGCGTGACGTCAAGATATCCCTCGTTTCCTCCTCTCTCCGCTTCGCCCCCTCAAGGCTGCGAGGTGGAGAAGACGCGAGGCCGTTTCCTTTCAATCTTGGAGAAACAAGACGTTAACATATCTGTCAAATGTGCCTCCTGCTTTTGAAAAATAGGGTCATCCGTTCGAGATATTGCCGTATGAGTGATGTTTTGGTGTTTGTAGCATCCCGTTGCATGCTTTTGCCGCCGTGTTTTGTGGAATCCAGATTTTGGCTCAGCATTCCTTTAAAGGGAAGCTGAAGAGCTTTTCGAAAAAAATGAGTTAATGGTTGATTATGACGTGATTGTGCCTGCTGAGTCCAAATATCACAACCGTTTGACCCAAAATGATCCCTAAACGCGAAAAAAAACGAAGAAATCAGAAGCGATCGCCGCAGCGGCATGCCATTGGCTAGTGACGCGTGACGCGCCACTACGTCATAAAAGGACCATCTCGATTCTCGCTTGCTCCGTCGCTTGCGGAAGTAGCCGGGCGCCGGGTCTTCTGCTCTTGTATATCGGGTTCGGCTTCTGATTTTTCGAAATCTTTCGGTGGATCCGAAAAAGGAATGTGTCCAAACGACCCTAGACGTGACAAAGTACGCGTTCCAGCCGTTGGCAAAGTAGGAAAATGACCCCCCGCAGTAATAAACGCAGACACGAGGAACCGCTTGCGCGGTCGCCGACATAGCCGGCTTCATAAAATCAGGAACGTACTGACTGCTACTTATTGTAACCTAAAACGTTGACAATAAACGGAGTGCTTTTGACGGGACGCCTCAAGCCGGATTAGCGTGACCCTCCCCAAAACGGTCGTCCGAGGACAAGAATTCTGCACACATCGGCCTTCGTGCTTGCCAGCTGCTGGACGCGTAAGCGTGCAGGCTGCATTGTTCTGAAGTGGTTTCAACTTTGAAGGGATTGTATAATCGGCTTCGGGCGACGGGAGAGCTTCCCCTGAGATGAGACGGGTGATAAAACAGGGTCACCGTTCTGCCACCGCCATGTCCTTGCGCACTATGCGAATAACTGCGCAGAAGGTCCATCCCTGTGATAGCGGTACCCTCCGCTGCGTTTAGTTTGTTTGCCACAAACTATTACGCCATTATAGCTTTAAAAAAATCGGAGATGTGTGCCCGGCATCCCTTAATTTGATGTCAAAATCGTGAAAGCTTCCTGGGCCTCTATATTCGCATAATTCTACCAAGATTTGTTGACTGCATCACACCACCACCAAGCATTATCATCGCCCGATCGCATTTCTATGGCACAAAGAATAATTGCATAACACAATCTTTATACGAAAAACACTGCGTAACTTGTAAAAAAAGAACTCAATTCAGAAGAGAAGGTCACATGCTTTGTATTTCCAAAAAGCTCTCCTGAAGAGAATATGAACCTTTGGAAGGAAAATTTAACAAAATTTATGTTTACGTTTAAAAAATATGTGACCTCAAATAATGTCAGCAACTGTAAAAAAAAATGTTTATGCTAAAACAAGTTGCACCGTGAAAGTCGCATTATGAATTGCATGACCTCTTATTAGAGCAAGCCCTCCTCTCCCAAGTGACTGGGTAGCCGAGTAGATTAAAGGCAAAAGAAAAAAATCTTGGGCTACCCAAGATTGTTTTCTTTTGTTTCCCAGATTTCCCGGACCGAAGTCGGTCCGGAAAATATGGTCACTTCAACAATATAAGAAACCAACTCCAAAACACTAATATAAGGCGGTTAACACTAGAGAGCCAGTAGAAACCCGGTACTCGGCTAAATGATCGCGACTTTTCTAGCACACTGCACAATTCTAATAACGTAATAGCTTTTTTCTAGAACAGTCGACCTACAATTCCTACCTAGTTACGTTTCCTCCTTTGCTTGTGACTTTTAATGCGCTGAACTGCCTTCTTACCTTTAATGATGGTCGACAGAGCGTCGGGTTCAGGCGAGACTTCTTCAGACCCAAACCCATACGTATATAGTTTTCACATGCGCCGTCCGAAACACGTTTCGAACAATAAACGGTGTACTGGTCAAACCCACCCACCCCTTTAAAATCTCGGTGACGAAGGGGAAAAGACGGTAAGCGGGAAGAACAACTGCGACGAGCGCTGTTCGTGAAAGCTGGCGGCTACACATGAGTACGGCATCCTGCAACAGCACTAGTCAGTTGGTTCGGTGCCACGAGAATTCTGCAAAGACGTGAACAAACAAGAGAACAATCAACACGTCATGCGCTTGAGTGAATAGCATGACCGGTCAACGGATCAAAGCAAGCGCTATGCAGCGGCAGAACGACGACGGCTCGAGAAGACACTAGAGCAGCCTACGAGGAAAGCGCGGCCAGCCGCGGCGGGGTCCCCCAGTCGGTCCTTTTGTGACGCCGGCTGACGGGCTTCCTCCTCTCTCCCCTTTCCCTCTGCTTCGGAGAGGCGTGGCTTCGGCGCTACTTTGAAGGCGCTTTTCCGGTTAATCCGCGCAGAAAATGACCAAACGAATACGCTATTCCTGATGGCTGAAGCCTCATTAACTAGGCTTAGGTGTTTTTATTCATATTTAAAACCGCTTCAGCTTCCCTTTAAGTGCAAGTGAAACCGAAATGCCAAGTACGAGCCCGTTGTCCTGAAAGACACTTGCACTGCACAAGCGCACTAGCTTAGCACCATTCAAAGCATGGAGCTTGCTCTTAAAGCCACTGCATCGGCTTCCTGTTGCAGCTCGTGGTACTGAAGCAAGGTTTTGGGCAGACATTTTTTATAAGTAGAAGCTTCATCTGCACCGCACTGCTCCGACCGGTACTTGGAGTACTTAGTTGCGGTACTTTAGATAAAACGGAAGGGCAATGAGCAGTGCAAACTTCGATTATCGTCAGTTAAGAAGTCTTCAGTTGCAGTAATTGTTTTGCTTTAGATACAAAAAAGGCTGGAGTATGCGTAAATGCTGGGCTTGCAACAAATTGCAACCAAGGGTCCTATGCTACACGATGGGACCAAGCGGAATCAGGGGACCGGGAGCCATCCAGCGACCTGGATGGAGGGATGGGTTCATGTTCCGCGGGATTAGTGCTACCTGGATCTTGTCCCAAAGGGCCAGCAGCAGCTGGATTGTCTCACATTGTGATGCAGGGATGGGGATGCCTAGCCAGCTCAGGACGTGCCGCTCACTCAGTGCGAGGGCCAGGCGCTCTCGCTGACTGGCTAGGTGCGTGTTGATGAGTTCCTGGAAGGTGTTGTTTACACCCAGCCGCCAAAGCGTGGCGTTCGCCGCATACGGCAGCACCCCCAGTGCCAGCTAGTACGCCTTGCGAATGATCACGTCCATCTTGCCCTTACCTCTCGACAGCAGGTTGAGATACGGAGTTGCGTAGGCGATGCAGCTCACGACGAGTGCTTAAGTAAGCCAGATCAGGTCCGGCTCCTTGAGCCCGTGTCTGTGACTCGTTATCCTGCTCATCATGCGCATGACTTGCGTGGTTGTCTCGACGAGTCAGTCGACCGTGTACTTGGCGCCGCCATCCCGCTGGAGGTGGAGGTCCAGGATTCGAACCTGCTTCACCACCGGCACGGGAATACCATTCTTGAACATGAGGCGGATGTCCGCCTTCTTGCTCTTCGGGAATCGGCTTGCCCGCGCGGACGAGCAACAGCTGAGACTTATCGGGGGCATGCTGGAGGTTGCCGGCCTCGAGGTAGTTCTGCACCGTCTCGAGGACTTCTTCGAAGAAGTCTTGCCTCTCGCCGTCGGATCCCGACGTAGTCCAAATCGTCGGGTAGTCCGCATAGAGTGTACGCTTCATCCGGGGAATCCGTTTCAGTAGAGGAGGCGGCTTGCACATCGCCAGGTAGCAAGGTGGGTGACTGGACCGAGCCTTGCGGGGTGCCCTTGCTCGGGACCGGGATGGTGCTTGTGCGGATGGACTCGACTCCGATGGTGGCCATGCAGCTGATCGGGAAATCCCGCACATAATCATGCATCCGGGGCCCGCACCCAGTCGAGGCCAGGTTCTCAACCACCAGCGTGTGACTGACGTTGTCGAAGGCGCCCTTCATATCCAGGGCCAAGACCGCCTGCGTCGTCGTCAGGAGATTCGGTCAAAGATATCCTGCTTGATCTGGAGCAGGACATCCTGCGTGGATAGGTGTGACCAGAACCCGAACATGGTGTTCAGGGTGGCATTGAGTTGAGTACAGGATGGTCCCCTCAAATATAACTGTAAACACCTCATCAGGGCATGGACATTTAAAAAACTGGAATGGAGTGTCCAGGTCTGTGAGGCTAGGTGGTGTCTCTATATACCGGATGACCTCTAATTCTTTGGACTCCCTTTCAAGGGAGTATATTTTCCACTTCGGGGCACTTTTCTTGTTTCTGGCACATACTACTGCAGGAACTGTTTCACCTTCACTTTCTTCTTTGTTTTCACAGCACTCATGTGATGATAATGTGGAGGGGAATTGGCCGGATTCCACTCTTCGTTCCTCCGTAAATTGTGCTGGCGTCCAATACCTGTCATAAAAAAGGGCACTTAAGGTTCCATAAATGACCAACTGTGTGTAAACATATGATACCAGCATTTTGTTTTATTTCCAATGAGCAACATTATATCACGCCAAAACTTCCCCTAAGTGCACACTGTATTTCACAGCGCTCTAAACTCTGCCGGAAAAATCGGATCCTACACGCAAAGGGGCGTCGTTTCCTCAGCAGTGTATTTTATGATGCACTTTACCTTGTGAAATTTGAAGGCGCTCCTTTCTTTTGCAGCTAGAACATCCTCAAAAAAAGTTAAAGTGCGTTCGCCACGGACGACCGAGTCTTCCGCCGGCAAACGCTGTCGTCTGCATCGAATTACACAGGAACGGAGGTGAGCTTAACTTTTCACAGGAACGACGATACGCCTTGAAATTTCAGAAGGTAAAATGCATCAATAGACTAGTACACACCAGGTCGTTCAAACGCCGATTTTTCCGGTTGCTTTCCCATACCTTGAGTTACCCAGAAACACCGCGCGCCCCCGCAAAGTAAAAAAAGAAAAAGAATTAGAACGCCACCGTGTCATATTTATAAGTGTTTTGTTTACTTACCGACTTCGTGCGTGGAACGGGCCACGTTGCGCTGCCTGACGCACGCGCGTTTGGGAACTAATTCAGTTGACAGTTCCCTCCGAAGATGAAGCCACTGAAGCCACGGCGGTAATCGGACTTGTAGGCTGTTCCCTTTCGAACGGGCGGAAGAAGAAGAAGACTATGGAGAATTTGGCAGCGAACGGGCGGAAACTCGATTACGTACAGCTTCCGTATGCGTCCTAGCCTTCTATTGCTTTCTGTAGTGCCCACCTCCTGTCCACTCGCAGGATTTTTTTCTCCAGGTCTCTAGTCGACGCTTTCTTCTCTCGATCGCGTTCGCGGCGTTCACCGTGGATTCATGCACTCGGCCGCAGCCGAACCAGCTGAACGGCTGTGACTGACCGGCGCGCGTACCGACAGCGGCGCCTTAGCAACCACGCCGCGAGTGTGGTTGCCAGACAAAATTCACACGATTTTTTTTCTTTTCACTCACGTTGAGTTTTAAGAAGTTAGGCGCGTATCATTATAATGCATTATGCTGTAAGAAGTTATTAAGGGATATGTGTACCCACCTAAGACAAATGCAGAAAATATATTATGGAGAAATAATATTGGCGTAATCATTTCATATCTTTATTAAGACTAGCGTGGTCACTGGGCTAACCGATGCGCGAAAAGGGAGGGTATATATTAGCGGCGAGATGTTTTGGTGGCGCCCTCCTACGGTTCCACCTTGTGACGTCATTACCTTGCAAACAACAAGTTCGATGGTGTTTCTAAATAGCATGGTGGAAGCTTGAAATCATTGCGCTCTCAAAGGAACACTGCCAACACCGTCAAAATTAAAGTTCTTTCATTCCTCTTATTTACGTCGATGATAAATCCTTTTCCGACGTCATAGTCAGCGTTCGGCCAATCGTGGAAGGCCGACCACAGCGACGCTTTCGGTCGCGCACGTCGCCAATAGCGCTCGGGGCACTGCTTATACTCTGTTTCATACTTAGCGTGCAACGCTGTCAAAGCTACTGGCGCGAGCGCGTGGCTTCATCTGTGGTTTCGTTTGCGCGAGAACTCGTGCAAATGATCAACAAGATCAAGCCCCATGCTCCGCGCCAGTAGCTTTGTCAGCGTTGCACACTAAGTATGAAACAGAGTATAGGTCGTATTAGTAGAGTGCATGTACTATTGTTGCGTGTTGTGCAAGTGTTTGTAATGTGTGCATGCATGCAGTGTTGTTTGTATGTCGGTGTCGTGAGTGATCATGTGGTGTGCGACCTCCTTCCCTTGTGTGCGACGGGCAGTCTATTCTTTTTTTTCTTCAAATATTTATCAGTTTTTTTTTCGCCGCTAGATGGGGGTTGTTGCCGCCCAATTAGAAAAGTGTGGCGGTTGATGATCTATAACTATTAGAGGGCTGGATGCCATTAGTCCATCCGTCGAGTTGATCGCTCTGATTTAATCCCGTTGGTAGCTGTGTCGCCGTGTTATGCTGCCTTATTGTAACAAAAGAAGGTTAGGCGGCTTCACCAGCGTGTGTTCTGGGTGCTCAATGCAGCTGTTCGCGTACAAACATCCATGAGTGGATAACACACGTAACAGAGGTGAGCACGGGCATGAGTTGATCGAGGTCACGCGGAGCGCGAGTGCGATACCTCCTAGCCGGTGTCGGAGCGATTCGTTGTCGCTCACGGCAAGTGGGCGTTATGTTCAGTAAAGCCAGCATGCCAGCGTTTGTAAAGTGATCCCTTCTTTATAAACGCTCCTGATTCGATGAAAATGCGACCGGCATTGAGCAGGCCGAGCGAGACTTCGGCGACAATCTCGGCTGTTCCGTCTCCAGCGGTTTCGGCCTTACTCGTTTTACTTGCGGTGTTGGCGCTTTGACATAGAGATGTTTGGAAAGTTTTTTGCGCCTACAGGTGACACCAAACGAGCGTACGAGCCGTATGCTCTCGCTCCGTCGAGAAGCCGCGTACGGCTCGCCAAGCCTTTTAGTCGTATCGCCTGTCGCATACTGGCCGCCATATTGTTTTTAGGGTGTTAGCAGTTACACGATTTTCTTTACCTCCGGCGGCTAACGCCCTTACACGAATAAAGTCGTTAGCCAGAGGACGAGCCATTTACACGAATAAGGGTGTTAAAATTTGAAGTGCGTGCTTGAATAGTTTACACTAGGCTCGTTCGATTTTCCTGCACCTCGTGCACCTTTAGTTATTATAATGTACGCTAGAGGTTCAACTGGCGCTAGTGTGCTGTTGCAAATTGAAGCAGACAGCAAGCAGTCGGAAATTGACTTCCGGTAATGAATTTTTATGGAAAAAAGCGAGTGAATTTCCTCTCTGCGCTCGATTATAAGAGCAAATATCACGAATAATTCGTACGTACTAGGCACATTGGAACATTTCCCAGTTACGCAGACGAAATAATTGGTCAGTTACGGCGTTTTTATTTTAAAATCGCGGCATGAAAAACTGTGCTAAAACCGCTTCGTACATGTATTTATGTGCACTGTCGGACACTGTTAGCGCGAACACGGCGTCGGCGCTTTCCACTATTGGGGATATACGTGCCAAACGAACGAAGGACATCTGGAAAACCGAGAGAGACGGCAAGAACTACGCAGCAACACTGGATAAGTAACTCATTGTGCTTGTAATCAATAAATAAGTACTGCTTTATTCTTTCTGCTCGTGAATATGTGCGAAGATGCTTGTTCTGGGTTTAAATCATCACCTGCACGCTCCCAATCTTTGCAAATAAAGAGAAGCCAGAGAACAGGTGCCCGATAAAAACTGCCCGACATAAAAAATAATAAGAAAACACACCTTTCGTAGCCCACGTACTTTATTCTTTACGTTTCGAACGTTTTTTTTTTTTTTTTAACCACTACACGACGGGGTCATTTTTATATAGTGACAGGACGGGCATGCTTGCAATATATAAGCACCAGCGGAATGCTGGCGAACTTTGAACACACTCTACATTCCTTTCGATCGTTATTTTGCTTAGAATCGTCGCTCGTTTCTACATACCTGCCATGGAACTGAGGTTTGGGCCTGAAATATAGCGAAGTTTAACATTGTTCAGCTGTAAAGAAAAATGCTGTAACTAAACCCATTACACTTTCACGATATTAATAAAGGTACATGCTATCCGGTACAACCGAAATAATAAAAGTTATTCATGTTATTTTACGGCGAAGAGACAAAATTCACGCGCGTTTTCCCATAGGAATACACAGGAAGACTGGAAAAGTAGACTGCATGCTGTCTGCTTCAATTTGCAACCGGAAGTCCCGTAGACACTAGCGCCAGCTGAGCCTCTAGCGTTTATTGTAATAACTCTATGCCTTTGCAGAGAAATGTAGTGGTGTACTTCCGGCACAAACCGGAAGTGCACTGCCCTGCACTTCTCTACACAGGCCCAGGTGATGCAGGTAAATTGAACGAAACTACGGATAGCACTTTGCCTTCCGGAAACGGCAGGAAGCTGCACCATAGTCCTCGCCACAACGGTGACATTCCTGTTTAGGTACGCTTTGCGTTTCGCTTACCGAAGCCGGCAGTGTGCTGTCTTTTGTGATATCGTGAACGTTAGCATCCGCCGCAGAACATGGCAGGAACGCTCGCAACTTACTTTCGGCCACCTTGTCACATTCGGCAATTTCGACCGCTATATCGAACGTGAATTATTTTTACTGTCTTGTTTCAAGGGCCGGGTTCCACAGTCCCGCGACGAAACGCTGTCGCAGAGCGTCGTCGAGGTCCGTACTCGAACCTTGCAGCCTCAACTTACCGCAAATGTTACTCTCCCACCCCGCCGCCGGTTGAACTTGATCTGTTCTGCAAGTCTCGTCGGCTTCGAGTGGCCGCGGAGTGCCAAATCTGCGCACGTCTTCTCTTCCTGTTTTGCAGGTAGTAAAAGATCTTAGGTAGCAATCATGTTAACTTGTTCTCGTTTCAATCTTCTCATTCGGACCCTCTCAGGAGAACCATTCTGAAAGCGTCCTTCTCATTTGGCCCCGCCGTATTTGGACTGTTCTCGTTAAATCGTTCGCGTTTCTCCCTATAAGAATTCAATAAAAAAAATCGAAGTGTCGTTGTAATGGCTTGGTCACCGTATATCCCCGAAGAAGTTCTTTAGGTCCGCCCCTCTTACCATGCGGTCCCCTACACACACTTTAAAAAAAAAAGTCTGAAAGCGTGTATTGTTACACCCTTTGTCCTATATAATACACCCCAAAACTTCAATTCGACGTACAGCGCCCTATAGTCGAACAGACGGCCCCAAATTTTACGAGGGGCTTGATAACCGTGTGGTACAACTTATCCAAATACCCAAGCGGCACAAGAATATTAGGCGAGTATCTACACAATATTGTTGGCAAATACTCAGAATATACGGTTCTTCCCATTCACACGATGTCTAGACAATATCGTTTCAAAAGCGGGGCAGTACCAGAACAATATCACTGGAGTACCGCCACCGTCAGGCTGAGTACCCACCGGACGCCGAGTATATCTATAGAGTACTAGCAGCGTCGGCTGAATGCACGCCGGACGTCGCGTGTTAATCCAAGGTCAATTGAATCGTCGGAGTACCCGCCGGATATCGCACGTATATCCATAGAGTACTTAGAGCGTCGGCTGAGTATCCGCCGGGGGTCGAGAATTTCAATTTTGAACTGGGAGTGTCGTCCGAGCACCCGCCAGATATCGCACATATATCTACAGAGTAATGGGAGCCTCGGCGCTATAGTCCGTTGCAACTCAAGATGGTAGGGCGAGGGTAAGACGGGCCGGAGAGGAGAAAGCAGACGGAACGCTGGAGAAGAGAGGGGGAACCTTCTTCCCTCTTTAGTGTTCCGTCTGCTTCCTCCTCCCCGGCCCGTTTTATCCTCGCCCTACCTTCTCGAGTTGCAACGGACTACAGATACCGCCCAATTTATGTGCTACCAAAATATTTTTATTTGCTCATGTCAACATTACGCTTCGGGCTTTTTTGGCATCTTTATTATACACACATGTAGATACATTACGCGTACCACAAGCATCAGCTGAACATATACGTTAAGCGCATACACATACACGGCACATATAAACATCAGCCCAACAGCACACTAACCACCACCTCCTAGAAATAAGACCGCATACGCTCTTCTCGTTACGTCGCAGCGGAAGGCCATCGGGGGCGCGCGACGAAGCGAAGGCGACGCGCGTGGATCGACCGTCGTAACGCGCGTTTTATTAGCTAAAATGAATACTGCACATAGCAACTGGTTTAGAAAACATTTTATTACACGGGCAAAACATTACACCGCTAAAATAATTGGTACGAAATGGCACGAGGTATGCGTATAAGACGTCTCTAGAAAAATGTGATTGTCTTAAGTCGAAAACATTGAGTCATGCAATTATTGCTGTAGGAATGCATATTTTATACTGAAATACTTCGGCAAAATGGCAAGACGCGCAGTGATTGGACACAGCAAAACAGATCACTGTTAAAAATCAGGTGGACGTAGTCAACGCGGACACGGCTAGACAAGTGTCACTTACGATCATGTAAGCGGCTGTTATCGCTTGCAGTCACTGAATTCTTGCATTATACCCCGGCCACATGGCAAAAGTAATGTATTTTCGATCGAGTGACATTATGGGGTCAAAAAATCAGCTTGCGACGCTCGTATAATCACTCAAGACCGCGAACTGATGAAATCCCATATCATTTAATGAAAATATATTAACTTTTCCGTGTGGCAGGGGTACTAAACTTACTATTTAGTCAACTAATTCAAGTCAACTATGGGCTTGAACTGCCTTAGAACAAGATATAACTTATTTTGTATACAATAATACTGTTACCTTAATACAGTTAAGATTCTAGTATAAACGCGGTAGAGGCAATAAAGTAACATTAGTATAAATATACACATAAGCACTCACAAAACACACTTTCAAAAATCACAAACTTGTTATTCACCTTCCAATAAAAACTGGAATATTACCACGCATATTTACAAATGTCGATGCAACAGCACGCGGATAACGACGAAGAACAAGATTCTATTCTATCACGAGATTAAAAAAAAAAATCGACTGCAGCACTTCGCTTGCGTCCTACATGACCAAGAAAGCCCGTAAATAAGTTGTTTCTTACCTGTCTATCGTATCCATACGTCCCGCTCTATCCGCCACAAAAACATTTGAACTCGAACTCCATGAAGTCTCTTTGTCGAGAGAGGGGTCTATCGATAATGACCAGTGTCATCGTTGACTAGTTGCCAAGTTGCCACACATGTCACTCAAACAGTAGCAGGACTTGTTCCGCGAATCCACGTAAATAGCGTAGTATGAAGCAAAAAAAAGAGAAAAAAAAACTACCCGGTAAGCACTCGCAGATCTGGTCGTCTCGGAGAAGCCGCGTCGAGTTCCCACGGCGTTCGAAATCATCCTTTCCTCAATATCCCCTCTGTCTGTCGATGTCTCGCTGCCTCCAGGCCGTCCCGTCCGAGGAAAAATCTGCCTCCTGGTCTCCGCACCGTCCCGTACGCCCAGCCCCTGGCCCCGTTTTTCCTTCCTTTTTGTTCCCCTTCGGGGTCGTCCATTTCCCCCGCAGAAAAGGTGGGGAGAACTTGAGATCTTTCCAGTCGGAGGCTCTGCTGGAATGTCCCTCGCCTGTTTCTGTTTCTGTTTGCTCGGGCAACGTGGTCCTTTTCTTGCTCGTGGTGAGGGGGAGGAGGCCAGCAGATTTTCACGTCCAAAATGAGGGGGGGGGGGGGGGCGCCTTCTCCGAAGCATGTCGCGATTCCCATGAGTCACCGCCCGTTGCCTCTCGCTTCTTGAAACACGCGCACACACCCACACACCCGCGCGCGCGTACCTACCCGTATCTTGCGTTGGGCCCAAGCGCCCTATTTCGAAGGATTAACCAAAGACAGGTACGTCACAACTGTCTCTCTCCCTCTCCCTTTCCATGTTTGCTTTTCAAGGCGCCAGCGAGTCTGGTCACGTGAGGTATTTCCCCTAGTAAAGTATTTGTAAAAAGGTTGGGTTCACTCTCCCTCTTATTATGCCTCCTCTCTCACTCGTGTCGTCCCGTCTCTCTCCTCTCCCCTTCCAAGTTATCTTTTGGGAGGAAAAAAGAAAGCAATATTCGTGCAATCGTGGTTACCCGTTTTGCGTAAACTATATATCAGGATTGCGTCGGTGCAATATAACAGATATTCTGTGGACATCGGCCGTGTCAAAATGGTACCGGCTTTCTTTCAATATCATTTTCGAATCGGCCGTAAATTCCTAATACTGCGCAGTTATTGCCGATTCAAAAACGATACTCAGGAAAAAGCACGGTTCGTGTACCATATATATCATGGTTGCGTCGCCGCAATATAACAGATATTTTGTCGACATCGGCAGAATCGAAATGGTGCCGGCACAATTTTCCCGATACAACGGAAAAATCGGCAATACTCGCACGACTTTCCCGACCCGAGTCGAATATCGCTCCAATATTACTACAAAAAATAATCGGGGTTTTCTTGGCCCTACTGCAAAAACTCAGTGTTTTCTTTATGTGGTCTTTGACACGTACTTTAGCTATGTAAAAATTATATCGCACCGTTATTAAGCCCCTCGTAAAATTTGGGGCCGTCTGTTCGACTATAGGGCACTGTACGTCGAAATGAAGTTTTGGGGTGTATTATATGGGACAAAAGGGTGTAAGGTGATACCCTTTTTTTTTAGAGTGCACGCACACGTGCTTTGGTCCTGTGTTATGGCTAATGGTTCCTGGAATTCGTCCGTTCTGGTCTTGAAACATGCAGCGAAGAACAGGAACAGCTCGTTGGATTTTCTGGAAGTGGTTGCAGGCGCTGGACCATAAAACACCAAACTGTGTTTGAAGTTTTGTGTCTGTCCTTCGTCCCTTCTTTTTCCCGGCTCCAGGGTTACCATGTCACAACTGCTCCTTTGTGACAAAGCGCGTCTTTGTATGCCGCTCTTTTTCCGGGCCGCGGGAGGGCATGCTAGTAGTGGCAACACTGACAAGCTACAAACCATCGGAGCCATTCCAGGTCTGAGAACCTATTTCACGCCGTTCGGTCGTAATGCGAACGGGACCAAACGCGAATAAAAAAATATCGGGGCGCCAGGCCACGCTGTGAAGGTGATTGGCCAGCGAAGCTGTGGTATGACTTGCAATGACTGCCCACTGCACTATACCAAATGATTGACAAAAGAAACATAAATGCGCTGTACCAAAACATTTTATATAGACCCTTTTCATGGCAAACGCCACCAGGCAGCACTCCAGCCTCTGATAACCCAGAAAACTTTCGGTTCATAAAAATAATGAACAAAGCCCACCTCAACACTGCTGCTTAAAATGTCGATGAAACGTTACCAGTTCTGGAGGTGAACGCCAAGAAAACGGAGAAGCGCGATATCTTTTTAAAATTTTCGAAAACTCTCTTAAACCAACTTGACTCCTCCAAGACATTAAACTGTACAGCCGAAGACCCGCGTTAAATCTCCAACGCTGCTGTCCGTGTACCATTTATGCATTCTAGCACTGGTGACACAAGCAAGCTCGACAGGCTTGCGAAGACGGAGCGACCAGAAGTCGCTTGGGACGCAAGCGGCAGTTTATGTTTGTAAACAGCCAAAGGGTCTTATAATATGAAAGGCTAGCGACGTTACTCCTCACGTCGCAAGCTGCCGTCGCCGCGGCAGCTAGCGCACCAGTAAGCTTTAAGGCGAAACGTATGTGGTGAGCGCTGCGTGCTTCGCATTGTTATGAGGAGCGCCTTATCATCAATTATCTGGTTCAGATGCTTATTTTTTGCTTGTTGTTTATTGAAACGAATGAAAACGCTCTGGAAGTTTTGAGCAGGTGTCAAAAGCGTCAAAGGCGTCAAGTTCCCACTTTTTCGTCATCGTCTACCTTCGTCCCTAAAAAGAACCACCCGTTTGCGTATATATAATCAGTCTCTTAGAGAATGATGGAACGATATATAATATGCCTGAATACATATTAAGGTGCCATTAAGTATAAAAAAATGCAATATATAATTAGGATTCGATTATCACTCGCATGCACTAATTATATTGATCATATATAAAAACGTATCCTACGTTAGGGCGTCTATCTGAAGCATACAGTAAGTCAATAGACAATTTTTATCTTAAAAGTAAAATTTGTTAAAGCAGAACGAGCGTGTCCTTATTGGAGGACCACATTCATTCCAGAGGTCAGGTAATCTGATTTTTATGTTACACAGTGACGTTTCTTTCTTAAAATCTGTATTTGGGCAAGAGCACGATAGCACAGTTTTATTTTTGCATTACAATACTAAACAAAATACACTGGCACTTGAAAATGAACGTGAACGTCTCAAAATGCATGAAACACCTCAAAGCACCCAGGTCAAAGTGGGACATCGCGAAGCCCACAGGCGCAACGTGTCTTGCAGAGCCAACTCTCGCTGCGACAGCGCTGCGTTTTACGGCGAGTGCACTGGTGACGTCAAGGCAGTTTTTAGGCTCATCGGCAATGTTCAAAAGTCCGTCAATTTCTTCCCTTGTGAGGGACAAATTCTGTCTAGAAGTTTTCTTTCCACCGGAGAGAATTCTTGAAGGGAGGAGGGCATGCAAGTGGCGGTGGTGTAATGAACACACGATATGCATCATTTCGTGGTTTTTTCTCGTGGCTTTCTTCGGTTACATGTATGTAAAAGTCAGCGCTGTGTCCTGTAGGTTACCTTTTACTTTGTCCTCGTCTTCGTGCTGTTCTTGTTTTTATTATGTATGTACACCAACTAGCCCAAACTTCAACGTTAAGAAATACGAAACTCGGAAGAGTTCGAAGTCAACGTGTTTGGTGGGCAAAAGTCGAAAACGCGCGAAGCCAAATGAGGGTAGTGCTGTATATGGTACGTCCCTATTTTATGACAGATATAGCGCGTGTCAGCAAAACGAATGGATAGAAAAATATTTCTAAACGTTGTTTGCTAATACTTAATTCATAGCTAGAACAATCTGAAATTATTTATTTTTCTCAAAATTAAGGCAAAAGCGTTTTTTCTTTTTTAAATTCGACTTCAGAGTTCTGTTTGAAATTATACATATAGAAAGGAAAAAAAAAATTAACAGCCTGGGGTTCTAAACTTGTAAAACACAAAGTTGGGGCCGAAGTCGGCGGAGCGCACCAATTGGACTATCACGACGATGACTTCGCGCTTTTGTCGCCAGCATCTAATAGGCGCATTCCGCGAACTTTCGGCTATAACTTTGTGTTTGACTAGTTTAGGATCCCAGGATGGGAAAAGAATGCCATAAAATAAATTTACAACAACAACTAAAATTTTAAGAGCGATATTTACGGTGCGATACGAATTTGTAGTTGGCGTCACCGGCAGCCTCCATTAGCCACGTGGTAGACCTGTGCGTCACCGCGCTCCGCCGCAACAGTCGCAATTTACGCCGGAGCCGTTCATCGCAGCCGCTGAATATTTGACTAAAGTCCGAGAACCCCCACGCCGCCGCCGCACCCTGAGTTTGGCGCGCCGCCGGCTGAACGCATTTCTCCACGCCGCCGCCGGAAGGGACCACTCCGGCGCGCCGCCTTGTCAATTTTTGACCGGCGCACACTTCTATCACGTGGTGCTTGGGCTCTTTCGGGAGCTCCCTATAGCGAGCCGGCAACAGCCAGGCACCGCCAGCAGAGCGAGAGTTCATGGTTAAACCCTCTCTCGTTGTAACTTGGCAAACGGTGAACGATAAACCCCGCATTGCGTGCCAACGGCTTCGGTATGCACTACGTATACGAACGACGCAACGCACACATATTGGAGCACGACTTAGCGAAAAGCCTGATACCCCTTCGCAGTAAAAGTGCAATCCGGTGATACGTAGTCACGTTCCGATTGGCTCGCAGGGGTCGTAGCTTCCGCTGTACTGGCATGTTATGCAATCACGGCTTCCTAGTCTACCCAGTATTTCTTGCTTCAGGCACTAGGCTAAGCGGTGCCACCAGAGTAATAGCTTACGCTTGAACAATGCTACCACCACTCCCAGGCAAACCGAATGTTTCTTGCTTCAGTCGCTGGATGGTGCCAAAACAAACAGCATTGCAGGTTGCCTATGGGCTCTAAAAGGTACGTATTAATCTTCGTTTTTCTGTTGCACTTAAAATTATTATGAATAAATAATTTTTGAGCCCATTGGAAGCTCCCGAAAAAGCGCAAGCACCATGTGACTATAGACCTTTCCAGCGGCAGCCTAGAACCAGAGAGTAGACCAGAATCTCCGGGGCGACCTCTTGGTGTCGAGAGTAAACTACATTGTTGCCCTACTGTCGTGAGCTGTAGAAATTTCGTGTCTCCGGTCTGCGGCGCGCGTTCTTCCGTCTTGAAAGATTGTTTGTTGGACAGATACACCTCATCAAACTTCACTTTTACAAGAGTACAACTGTGGAAACTTCATATGTAAAAGAAACAGAGCCGCTTCTTCGTGCAGAGCATTTGGACCTCTACCTGCATGCAGAACTTCTTTGATCCTTTTGAGGCTGCACAAGCTGAAAGCCATGTTAAGGCATATGTTTAGCACGGAAATTGACAATAAGTAAATACTTGAATAAATGCTCTCCCCTCGAATGGTTAGTCTCATGTTTATTACTCAAAAGAGAATATTGGGACCTTATGTTGCAAAGCAACAAAGGTCATGAGCAATGCAACACACAGACATTTCTTGAAGGGACTACCCAGAGTTCGAACCATGCCTTGCATTCTCTCAGTCTCCACACTGATGCTATGGAAGCATTTACAATGTGTTTAAGAAATCATTTCTGCACTCATGTGAAAATTTTTAATTCATAATTATTTTTGGGTGTTAGACATTATTAATACAAAAGAGGATTCCACATTGACATCTAGTACAATGATTTACCTGGGATTTTGAAGAGTCCAGCGAATGGCGAGTTTTCATGGAGGGCTTTCATCTCGGCTGCATCCATGACCGTCTGTAGTGATCTTGGATTCCTTGGTTGTACGGTTTCATCCACGGACCTCTTAGCGAGCTTGATTGCTATGACACTTAGTCGTCCGGTTTGCACATTCCGCTTTGTGCCTTGATTCCACAGTGACGTGGCGTCTGTGGAAGTGAAGCCAGTCATTCCTCGGGCGACGGCCAAGTCTATCTTCCATAGTACTGCACCAATGTGGCTGCAGACTCTTGCTTGGCCTGCCATGCAGGAGCACTGAGCTGTGAGCACCTCCCCAATGTTCTTTGCCCATACCCACACACTGTTTGCGCTGCTGTTTACTGACTGCGAGGGCTTCACCTTTCCTTTCACGTACGTGATCTCCTCGTTCGGTCGATAGACAGTTAGATCAGCAACCCATCCACTCTGTAGATAGTTGAAAGATTCCAAATTTTTAAATGCTTTCACATCTTTTAGGTCACACGCCTTTGTACTAAGCAGGCAGTACACAATGTCGGCCTGTTGTATGCCAGGCCTGAGGCGAACGTCGTCCTTCCACTCTGTGACACTGTCGGGGTGCGTGTGGTACTCATCTGGAACAAGAGAATGGTAGAGTCTTGTAAAGTTGTTGCTGTGTGGAGCACTGAATGTTTCACCATGTGAATGATTGCGCCACTAATGATTTGACTAATTACTTGATTTCTTAACTCAAGCAAAGGTAATATAATTGACTGTGGATAGACTAACCCAGATTAAGCTGAATTTCAAAGATCAAAAACACTTTAGTTAGACCTAGTTAAAATGCATGTTCTTATTCTGTTCGTTCTACGTCCAGGTGTCAGCAATAAACCAATTGATGAATATTATAATAGACCATCCCAGCAAAGAGCTGGCATGTGCATTTTCAACCTTCGTTTGTAGGCCGTGTGCTTTGCTCACTTTCTAAAATGACCACCACCTACGTCATGGGCTTCACAGTAAGCGCTGCCTGTGCGTTAGAACTCTTACCACTACGAGGGCACTAGCGCTAGGCACCCACATCCTGTGTTAGGTTCGTTTATCGGCTATGCGGGATGCACGTTAAAAGTCCATTTGCTTTTCCTTTTTTTTTCTGTCACGGCCAATGTGCCTGATGTGGTGAAAAAGGAGAAAAGGAGAGCCCATTTCCAACACTCGACGCCTCGCGCTCTAGCAAACCACGCAGTCGCGTAGGGCTGACAGGACGCCCGGACGTGCCTAGCTGAGGCGATAGCACGGAGTGAGTGGTGTCGAGTGGTGAAGCACGGCCCCTCGATGTCGCTCCGTCGCTCGACGGAAGCGAAGCGCATCGAGTGGCCGGGGCTGAATCTTCGCATTCAGCGGTCACTAGAAATTAACACTTATTTAAAAAGGAATGGACATAACCAAGTCTGCTTTACTTACCCCCGATGAGTAACGGCGGCGACGACGATGCGCTGGGCGCGCCGGCCATCCGTCCGAATGTGCGAACTTGTTTTGCGCAGCGAGGAGAAATAATAGATTCTGCTTACCAAACAGGTAAACGGGAACGGTAATCTGTACGTAATACTTTAGGGGTAGAAGATCGGAAGGAAAAGCCGAAAGAAACACGCAACCGACGTGGTATTAATACACTGAATGCATAGGATAGCCCAGCCGTCCACAGCTCGGCATGGCGACGAGACCAGCTAGCCACCAGACGTCGCGGTGGTCGGCAATGACCGCTTCCTGTCGGCTAAAGTTGGAAAGGTCTATAGCGGTTAGTCACGTGATTTTAGTAGTCGCTTTTCCGCAGGTTCCCGTGGACGCCAACCGCAAATCCCTCTTGCGCCGAAAATATAGCTCTATTTGTTTCTGTAAATTGTTTTTTATGACATTCTTTTTCCATTCAGGCTGTTTAATAAAAAAAAATGTTTTTTTCCTTTGCATATGCGCATTAAGAAGGGATAGGGAATTCGCCATGCCGTTTTCCGGCAGGGCAGAAACAAAGTATTTACTTTTACTATGGTGCGTGGAACGCGACTCAAACTGGCGTGTTTAGCGTCCTATCCCACCCATACATCAAAAGTAGTACCAAAGTTGCAACAAATGACGTCACAGAAGCCAGAGTGTCATGCTGTCGGATGAAACTATCCTAGCGGTTGGCACTAGAAGTACCGGAAAAAAGCACGAGCGAAAGCGAATGTCGCCAAATACACTGGAGATCAATACAGGAAGCTCCAAAGCAAAATAGGTGACGGAAGCAGAAAGCGATCCTGGCGTCAAGGAGTGGACATCTAGCCATTTTCATCGGATATGCAGCAAGTGGGTTTGACTCAGTAGAGAAATTAATAGTCTATGAGATTCTTATTTCGTTGATGGAGCATAAGCATACTTAGAAAGTAATCTTTTACTAGTAACAAATTACTTGTAATCTGTTACTTTTTTTAATTAATTTTGTAATTGCCACGTTACTTTTTCCGTGAGTAATTTGTAATGCGATTTCGTTACAAATATTGGTAGCGGATTACTTTACTTACACGTTACTTTTTTTTTAATATTAACATAATACAGGAACTGGAGCAATATGATAAGGTATATAACAGAATATAGATAGCAAGTTGAACAAAATAGAAAACATTGTGAAGACGATAATAATAACCGAAAAGAAAACACGATCTTTTATATGTCCAGTCACTAGAGCGACTAGAAAAACGTGCAAGGCATATACAAATATGCGAAAAACAAAGATCAAGAAGACAACGCCGAGAGATGGCACCAGTTCCGTGTCTCCCGCCAACCCTGTGTATTTTTTGGTTCAATGTCCTGTATTAGTCCGAACCGTATTTGGTATCGCAGTCGTCGCGGCGTCTCAACTCCTGGCTTCCGAGGCTTCCATGGACTGTCGAAGTGAAGAGCGACCTGGAGCAGAACAGGCGTCTGCCACATCCACCCCAGCTGCTGGAACACCGTCGCGGCCGGCGACAGCATGACACTTCTACGACGTCATCAGGAGGAAATGAAGGGACCACGTTTTTGGACGTGGTCAACACATCAGTCGGACACGCTTTCCAAGCAGCACCATACCTTCACAGGCGTTGCAATGAATCGACGCGAAGCAGTATATCATCTTGGTGATGGCCAGAATGTGGTGCCTGGAGCGCGTCTCCGACTGGTGTGTTTAGCGTCCTATCCCGCCCATACATCAAAAGTAGTCCCGAAGTGGCAACAAATGACGTCACAGGAGCCGGAATGTCATGCTCTTGCCTGTCGCGATCCTGGCGGTTGGCCGTAGACGCCGTGACAACAGTCTCGCTGTCGTCACGGCGTCCCTGGCGTCCCAACTTCCGGCTGCTGTAGCATCCGTGGACTGTCACAGTGGAGAGCGACCAACAGCAGAACAGGCGTCTGCCACATCCACCACAGCTGCTGGGACACCACCAGGGTCGCGACTGGCGACAGCATAACACGTCGATGACGTCATCAGGCGGAAATCTAGGGACCACGTTTTTGGACGCGGTAAACACACCAGTCGGAGACTTGTTCCAGGCACCGATGGCAGCCAGAACCATATACAGGAGAAGAGTCTGGACATCTATTGTCCAGGGTAACCTCTTGCCGTACCTTCGCTCTTCCCTGACTCCTCACGTAGAGCTGACGTCAGTCCTAGCAACCGCCTAGCAACGGAAAACGCCGGTGAAAGGACGCGGGCCTGTCCACCATTACCGATCTCAGGCAAACGCGCGCGCATGCAGGTACGCATAGTATCCTGCGTAAAGACCTTTAATTTTAGGTTTTTCTGTGTGAAAATGGTCGGTTATTGTACGGTTCGATGGTCCAATCATAGCCATCAAGGTTTTTGTGTGTTGTTTTTTTTTTGTCATTTTAAAAGAGAGAAAGAAAAAGAAAACGTCAAAGATATGGTTGAATAAAATCAAGCGCGACAATTGTGGACGCCCACGGAATACTCCCGTCTTTGTTAGGTTGAGAATGATTGTTTCATCTTGAAACATTTTATAAAATGGAGTTTTCGTCGCAGTAGTGACGAAAACTAGCGAACTAGTTGCTGCACAAAGTCGCATATAATGTTTAATGTGAATAAATGCCGCACGAGACAGGGGCGCCCCATGTATGTAGCGTTTTCTCCTTTCTTGTTTTCCAAACAACGAAGTGAACGAATTTATCATTAAATGCCTTCCAATAAATGTTATTTCTTTTTATGAAAATGCTAGTTTAGTTATTTTCCTATTTTTTTATATTTTGATGTAATGACATGACGATGGATGCTGGGATCTCAGCGCCGTTAGCAATGGCCAATCGATTGAATTAAATCTATTAAAACGAGCAAGTTTACCAGCTTACCATTCGCGAAGAACCGCCTGACGCCGAGTCACTCGATGCTTATTTTGTAACCTTCAGTCATGAAATAGACAGCTAAAACGTTGCGACAAACGTTAGTGCCGGTGCCGTTCTTAATGCCAGCAAACTCGCACAGCCCTCATTTATTTTATTTATTTATTTGTAACTTTCCGGCTTCCTTGACGCTCGGAGAACACGACCGCTGTTTCATTGCCAGGTGAGTTAAGTGGAGGCATGCGATAAGCTTGCACGGCGTGGCCATCCCATATCAGGAGTAGCGATCGCTTCGATCAAATTATTCTCGTTTGACACGCTGACGCATAGTCACGAGAAAATGCAATTAGGTAGAAACGAAACTCTGTGAAACTGTCGGACGAAGGGATTTAGCTCACTTTACAATTTAACAGATAATATATATTTTTGTTGAAAACACGGGCAATGATGGTATTCTCGTATACGCTCGCTTACCAGAAAACTCTACGGAAAGCCCCTCAGCTGGGACTTCGATGTTGTTATCGTTGTGTACTGCTAAAATAACCAGAGGCGTCAACTAGAACTCAATATTGCTAAATTCCCGCGAGCGTAATTTGTGTGACTCGCCGAACGTCTACGAGGGATATGAACAGGCTGGTCACGCGGCGCGTACGGGGGGAGAATGGACAAGGTAACCGGGAACTAACTTCCTATGGCTCCTGAATAAACAGGACACAGCCCACATATTGCTAGCGGATGGATGACTTAAAGCACAATAAAAGAGTTATACGTTGGAAGAAACCTAGAGCCAAGCATGCAACCTTAGATCCCCGGCGTCGGTTGGGCTCGAAGATGATGAAATGGGGGTGGCCATGGAGTTCCCGTGGCGTGTCAGTGACGCAGTTGACGTGGTGACAACGAGGCCACGCCAGATGGCCAAACTCTCTCCTATAGACGTTTGCAAACACGCCCTTTGGGCGCCGCCGCCTTGCTACTGCTGTGTCTAGATCGTCTGACAGTCAGGCATTGCTAAGGCGTACCGACGCCCTTAGCGATGCTTGACCATCAGACGATCTAACCACACCAGCAGCAAGATGGCGACGCCCAAAGGCCGTAATTGCAAATGTCTATAGGCGTTTTTTGCTTCCTGTCGTTCTCAGTCACGTGGGTTCCGTATCTGGTATGCGGGATGAAACAAAATATAAAAGATATTTGAACCTGGAATATGCGAGAAAATATAGGTGAGGTAAAACGAGAATGTCTGACAACCACGCATTTTTCGTAAACTCCCTTCCCGCGGCGTGGAGAAATCAAAACAATGTTTACCGCATACCAGAAGTGAAGACATTCAGTATGGCTGCGCCCTTACGGAAAAGGTGTATATATGGCTCTGGTGACAGCCGGCAGACGCTGCCATCTATTGGTTACCCGGAAAACCTTTTTCTGTCCTAACTTGAGGACACGGTGCCGCAAAGTATGGTGTGAGACAGTTTGTTGTGATGTAGAAAACGAAAGACATCTATCCTCACGTGTAAACGAGATGCAAAAAAAAAAAATCTATTCAAACGAAATCAGGATGCACCCAGAGCATCTCATTAGCAGAACGATTGTGGTCTATGAAAATGCAATATTATTTTTTGTCTGTTTTATTACTCCGGCTTCACCGCAGCATGGTCTTGTAGGCTGATAACTCTTAGGACTGACGCGATAGATTATCTTCCCCGTGGAAGTGATAGATAAGTTCATTCGCCAGGTCCGGTTTGACATCTGCTTTCAATTACCGTTGCACTTCCAAATGCTATCAGATATTGAAACGATCATCCAGAGATTATTGTCACTGTGTCTTATCTCAAAGTCATTATCAGTTCCCTTTCTTTTGACCACATTTTGCATATATTTGCCTATTTTCTTTCTTTTTTCTCATGTGTCAAAGCGCGTTTCATAGGGAACATTATGTTTAGTAATTTTACGTGCACGCCTTATAGCTGTCTTTGATAGGTGGTCTGAGTTTCTGATTTAAAGGTTTCATTCGAGCGACGCCTATTTGTCCGCCTTGTGATTATTTTTATTGGCGGTTTAAGTAGCAGTTTTGTTGTAAATGCGTCGGCCGGCCTTCCCACATTTTGTTATACCACGACTGTCTATTGAAGTTTTAGCAGAAACTACGTAACTCTAAGCTTCCCACCCAGGATAAAAGGAACGTTTAAAGTATCTGGAGAGCAAGTCGTCTGCCTTCTACACGCGAGTGGCGGTGACGTTAGGACGACAACGAGCTTTGATTGACTTTGATTGAAAAGATAGTCAGTAGACCTCAATGCCTTGACATCTACCCACTATTTTTTCGATCAGCCAATAAGAGCTCGGCGTTCTGATATCATCGCAAGCCTTTTGCAAGAAGGAGACGAACTTGCGCAGCGTATAGCCCTCAATAAAACTTGAAATCTCGAGTGAAGTGCCAAATTGCATGGCGTCCCGGATGAACTGTTACCTGAAGTCAAATGTCGCTATCGCCAAGCAAATTTATGATAACGGAATTGTCGGATTCGCAAGGCGTAGTCTTCGTAAAACTCGCGGGCGAAGATCCCCGAGCTTTCCTTATCTTGGAAGAAACTGAGTTTATTCCTCTTCGTGGAGTAGATCGAAATAACGACCCGCCGAACTCCTACGTTTCCATAACTCCCAAAATTCATCAATCCTGCCTCGCGTACATTTGTAAAGTTACGCAAAAAAAAAAAAAAAAACATGATCAAGCTTATTTTTCTTTTAGCCGACTTCAACCTAACATCTGCCGAAACGCTGGCCCCAATGCGGAAAACAAAACATTGGTCAAGATGCGGCTTGGGCTTCTTCTTTCCGCACGAGTCACGCAGTCTCCCGGCTGCAGCTTTTCAGCCATGCAGACAAAATAACACGTGAGCGAGCCCCGAATTAAGCCTGGCTGCCGGAGCCACTCGCGTCGGGCGATCGTCTTCGCGGACTAGAGACACGGCAGCGGCAAGCGTGCAGCGTGCTATGCTACGTTTCACCTTACGGTGGGCGCCAGAGGGGGCTACGATCCACGGAGACCAATCCAATGCCGTGTGTTTATCACGTGACCTTTAGGAGGAGGGCAGTGACGTGCCTAGTCACGCGATGTATTCCCAGACCTGGATCGGCTCCTATGCTCACAGCGTCTCATGCGGTCCATCTTAAGGTGAAAGTTTGATGTCTCAGCCGTCGCTTAAAAGACGTTTCGGGTCCCACAACTGAGGCCGAACTCAGTCAAACCCCGAGTTGTGAGCCGAGCCGACACTACGTCCTCATTGGGGTCCATCGACGTCAGGGAACGCGCTCAGAGAACCCGACCACCCCCCCCCCCCCCCCCCCCCCCCGGAATACATTCGGCATTCCTGGATCGGCCCCATCGCCCGGCTGTAACTTCTAGCGCGTTGTCAGCGTGCAGTCTTGTCGAGTGCGCCGTCGGTGTAAGGCAAATCTGGAGAGTAGCGGCTGGCCATCTCGCATGAGCTCGCGTGAGGCGGATCGGAATCACGCCATGGCTGGAGACGCTCGATCCCTGTTCGGAGGGAGCCTCGCCGCGATCCCGATTCCCGAGAGCCCGGTTTAAATCCGGACCTGACGGCGGCCTCGCGTCTTGCCGGCGGCACCCGGGACCGCCGCCGGCTGCGTCCGTTCCCAGGGCCGACCGTCGTGCGCCGACTATGCCTCGGCACCGAGAGCACGTGGCCGTCCCTCGGAGCTGCGTAGCGGCGACCGCCCGATCTCGGCCGTCGATAATCCGAATGGCAGTCGCGGCGCTCTGAACGGCCACACTTTTCGCCGAACCGTTGCGACACTACGGAGCATTCGAGCCTCTGTAGCGCCACTGTCCGCGCGCTGCCGGTCGCCACCACCACGGTGGGACGTGCTGCGGCCCACGCCAGATTTCTGCGAAAGTGTGGAATGGCGTGTGTGCGAAAACTGCGCCATGGCTGTAATCGGTTTGAACGCGTGCTTGGTATTACTGTGCTCTGACAATGCGTACGTCGTCTACGAGCTACACTTTAAGAGCGTGCACCGTTTTGTGCTCTGGCGCGATAATCTGGCGCATGCTCGTACGGCGTGGAAGACGTCCAGAAAAGGCCGTTAAAGTTGCCCCTGTGCGCTGTTTTCCACAATTTTTTTTAAACTATAAACGGTGCATGAAATGTTAAATAAAACTTAAAAAATGATACCACATTCGCGCTGTAAAATATTGTAACAAATAATTCTTTACAAGAATGTGTCAGTAATATGTCGCTTAAAACCGAGTTTGCATTCCTACTTGCTAAGAAGCTCGAAGCTCAAAATTCTCTTTCGGAAGAACGATGTAACCATAGAGTTATTATAATGTACGCTAGAGGTTCAACTGGAACTAGTATGAGTTTGGCAATAAACGCTCGCGTTTCTTCTGGGGAGAAACTACGGGCGACCACACGGGAACGCTTTCCGCCGCCGCCGACAACGTTGGCCGCCGCCATGTTCTCAGCTGTTACCTCACTCCCGCAGCGAACGCCTTCCCATAATCCTCCCCGTTCCAAAATACGATGCGACCTCCGTTTACATGGGTTGAATTAATGTGTATTCGCCGTCTCGATCCACCTCTGTCTATCGACTTGACTATGATGCGCTTCCATAGAGCATTATGCCTTTCACATGACCGCATTGAATGCGACAACTGGATTCGATGCGACTAAGTCGTATTCATGTAAAGGCGGCTTATGAATCCGTGCTGGACCGGCACTGTTACAGTTTTGAAAGAAAATGACGGAGTTTTATTAACTGCAATTTCAATAACTTCGAGAAGGTGGATAGTAGCGAGACTGGTCGGTAATTGCGGACGTCCCATTTATTACTTGATTTGTGCACAGGGATAACTACGGCAAGCTTCCACGCCTCAGGAAACACACGCGACTTCAACGAGCTGGTAAAGACAGATACAAGCGCCGGGGTGAAAAATTCATGATATGTCTCGACGAGCGCACCCGGGTTCCCATCATAACCAGCAGACAAGTTTGGCTTTAATTTTTTTACACAGTCCTCAATAATGCCATTATCCATAACCAGGGAGGAAAGGTACCCCCCTCCCTCCCCCAGCAGTGGCAGAGGCGAGTTGCGCGAAGGTTTTAAATTATTCACTGACTTGAAATGATGAGCGAAGGCATTAGAAACATCAGAGGAGGCGTTGCCTTCCTCGTCTACAAGAAGAACGTCTTTCCTAGTTCTTTTCCCGGAACGTTTTCTGACGTGTCGCCAAAGCTCTTTAGGATCACGCTTGAGATCAGACTCAACACAGGCTACATATTGTTTATGATCAATTGAATAGTGATTTTTGCAAAGGCGCCGGCAGTGCTTAAATTCGGACTCCCACCTTACCAATCCTGTCTTCTTAAATTTCATGTCGAAATGATTTTCTCCTTGACAACGTTTTCAACTGATGGGTCAACCAATCCGGGAATTTCGATGTCCCAAACTATTGGTAGGAATGATCATGTTCATTCCTGACTTAACTGCTTCCGTGAATTGCGATACCTGAGCATTTACATCAGTCGATTTGATAATAGATGACCAGACAAAATTTGAAAAATGTTCATACAAACTCACAAAGTCACCACTAGCAAAATGAAAAGCCTTTTCCGCCTGTGTCTGTGGGGCCAGTGATATCCGCCTCAGGACAACAGGAAATAATATAGTTAACTCGAGTGCAGGGTGATATCTGTCTATTGGAACCGCTGTAAATTCGATTTCAGTCACACCTATATCATCTACGTCTGAGAGGCAGAGGTCGAGTATATTGGCTTTGCAGTTTTTGACGCAATTGAATTGATTTAAGCTAAGAAAAGATGCGAACTCGCTTAAAATAAACCTTTCTTGGCCCCCAAAAAATTGGCGGAAGAAACTCTGAGGCTATTCCAGCGAATTCCAGGTGCACTAAAATCTCCAGCTATAAATTTCATGCAAGGATCCCCTGAACACAGCACCTCTCAATGCTCGAAAGGCAAAGCTAGAATCCATCAAGGGTCATATCCGGAGGAAAAAAATGGGATGTCTATTAGTAGGCTCTCGCCTCTACTACACTCCAATTCAACCCAGACGGATTCGCAATGCTGCTCAAGGTCATGGCACCTAACGCAGCGGTAAGACAGATCTAACGCAATCTTCACACCGCCTCCTGTCTTCTTACCGCCGGTTAAACTCCGGTCATTACGGTGGACAATGTAACGCGAAGGAAAATATTCATCTGATAAAATATCTGGACATAACGACGTCTCTGTAATACAAACACTCTGTAGAACAATCATTGCCGAAAAATTCGTCGGCCTTCGTACGTAGACCTCGGAAATTTTCGCGAGGACCTAATTTTCGCGAATTTCGCGAATCGCCTACAAACGCGAAAAATACGTCCCGCGAACAATTCGGGCAATATGTGAACGCTACGGAAGCTACACTCGATTCGCAAAAATTAGAACCCGCGAATAATTTCAAATTCAGCTTTGGCCCGATTCGCGCAAATTTAAGCCTGCGAAAATTAAGTCGTTTACAGTGTACTTCATTTACTCATGTTAATAATAATAATAATAATAATAATAATAATAATAATAATAATAATAATAATAATAATAATAATAATAATAATAATAATAATAATAATAATAATAATAATGTTTATTTACGCGTGTAGTTCACCTGATAATGAGGCGGGTCTGTCAAAGCCAGACAAAAGGCTTGTTGGACAAGACCCTACAGTTTGTGATAAAAAAACGTCCCCACACACGTAAAGGTCCAAGTTCAACATACATCACAATATAAATGATGATGGTCACACAAACACATGCACATACACAGCACAATCAAAAAGTTGCACTTTTAGATCGGAGCACTTGCTTCAATTTTTTTAGTGAGTCCAGAGTGTAAATATCGTCCGGAAGGCTATTAAATATATGGGAAACATAGAAATTCCAAATTCTTTTTCCGTATTTTGTCACAACAAAAGGCATTTCATAGCGCTCGGTGTGTCGAAGCGATCTAGACACGACATGGGGTACTTTGAAATTATCACACCAGAAGTGTTTCAATACAACGGTCTGAACCAATAAAGAGTGGAACAATGGTAAGCCCAAGACTGCTATGATATCTTCTTCAGTTTGCGATATGGAACCATAAACGATGTTTTTAAATATTCCTTTTAAGACTGAGTCAATGTTTTGACCCCATCGTCCCGGGCTGTGACCAAAAATAGTTATTCCATAACGCAAAACACTGTATGCCAAAGCGTGAGCTATTGTCTTTTTCGTTGAATAAAGTATTAAAGACCTGGTATTATACAGTAAACAAGATACATTTCTCAGTCGTTTACAAAGTTTTGACAGATGGGAATTCCATCGACAAATCACTTTCAAATTGAATTCCTAAATATTTGACTTGATCTACACAAGATATGGGACAACAGTTACAAGATGTACAAAGAGAGGTATGCATATATATAGGATGGTTGGGCGTTAACATCTTAAGAGGATTGCGAAAGCAGACAAGCTGAGTTTTAGATTCATTTATCGTAAGACAGTTTGTCTTAAACCAGTCATGAAGTTGACAAGTGTCCTCTTGGAGTAAAGCGATTGCTACTGGATAATCAAGATGTTTTGAAAGCAACACTGTGTCATCTGCATATTGGAACAATTTACATGTTGAAACGGAGTTGGACATATCGTTTACAAAAATGTTAAAAAGAAGAGGTGACAAAACAGAACCTTGGGGAACCCCAGTTTTTAAGGTAACTAGGGAACTTCGACTATTACCTATAGAAACTAGCTGTGTCCTCTCAGTTTAAAAGTTCCGGAGAAGAGAAAGGAATGGGCCGCGAAATCCAATGTTTTGCAATTTCGTTAGTAAAATCTCGTGACTCACTGTATCGAACGCCTTTGCTACATCAATAAAAAGCCCGCAAGCAACCTGATGCCTCTCGAAGGCTAGATGCAATTCATCTGCAAAATCTTCCAAAAGTGGCTGTGTCCCACGTCCGTTGACAAACCCATATTGATTGGCCGACAATATATTAAAGCGATCAAGAAAGGCTCTCATAGTTTGAAAAATATGTTTTTCTAAGATTTGGACAATACAAGGCAAAATGGAAATTGGTCGATAATTGTCAAGTTTTTTATGCTCTCCCCCGTTAAATAGGGGCTTCACTAGCGCACTTTTCAAATCAACCGGGATCATCCCGGAGGAAATGAAACCATTTAACATGTGAAGGAGCACAAGTTTTATAGAATCATAATTTCGGCGCAGATCATTTGCACTGATGCCATCAATACCTGGCGCCTTGTTAGTTTTGAAACTAAAAAGCAAAGTGCGTAGATCAAGTTCAGATATTTCGGGAAGGAATGCCGAGGAAACATTTGATTCAAGAAAATTTGATGTGAACATAGTATCATCACGAGCTACTATAGAAAATGTGGCGAAGAACTTAATGAAATCTTCTACTAGTTTTGTCGTATTGTTACCAAACACTTTCTCTAGAGAGGCATCGATCGATCTCCTTACACCTGTGCTTCGTAATTGATTTATCAAACTCCAAGTCACTGAAATATTTGACCTTGCTTTAAAAAATTTATCTCGAAAGTATTTTCTTTTTGCTGATCGAATAAGCGCGGTTACACGATTACGCAGACTACGGAATTCTTTTTTCAAGTTGGTATTGGTTGGAGATCGCCGACATCTAGCCCAAAGAGCATCTTTATAGCGGATAGCTGACAAAATATCACTCGTTAACCATTCTTGTTCGCTTCGACGTCGCCTCAGAGTGATAACCTTTTTAGATTTGACCTTGAAGGAGGCAAATATATCTCTAAACCTACAGTACATTTCATCAAAGTCTTGAATAGAGAGTAAACTATTCCAATCATAGGTTTTAACCAAATTATCAAATCTAATTCTATCAGTTATTTCCAGTGTTTTTGTTACCGCTATTGTTGATTCCATCGTGAGTTGGGATGCAAGTTGACACGCCACAAAGTAATGGTCGGCTAATTTTTGCTCTATTACGGCCGATTTTGCAACAACATTCGGAGCGCGTATGCTTATATGATCCAGACATGAGGCCACAAGATGATTATCCAAAGGTTCTTCTCGAGTTGGAGCTAAAATCAGTTCCTCCAGACCAAAATGCGCTAAAAGATTGAGATAGTCACAAACAATAGACTTGACGGGTTGAAGAGTATCAATGTTAAAATCACCTACTAAACAGATGTCGACAGACTGAAAATTGCCAAGTGTACTCTTTAGTTCTTCTAAAAATCTTAAAGGATTAACTGAAGGAGGTCTGTAAAAAGCTAATAAAATCAAGGACCAATGATCATTCCATAGCCTCATAGACAAAGACTCGCAATGGCAAAACTCTACATCAAGTGTTTCAGTACACCACAAGTCTTTAACAAATATCGCCATTCCTCCTCCTCGTCCAATCGGCCGTGTAAGAAAAAATGATTTATATCCCGGTATCCGGAACTCACCGCAGAAATCGTCTTTAACATTGATCTCTGTTAGCACAAAAACGTCAAACAGTGATGACATATTGTTTACAGTTATTATAAACTGGTCCCAATATTTACGAATACTCCTAATATTTACATGTAAGAAGCCAAGATTACTATCACTAGCTGGTTCCGAGAAACGTTGAAATGAAGAGAAATCTGAACATTGACGAAACTGTACTTCCATTATTCGACGCGGTTGTTATCCACTGTTATTTTTAGGCCGTTTAGCAACGAAAAGTGTTAGATAATCAATTCCAGGTCGGCCAACCGGTGGATGCGAGCCAGTGACGAGGTTCCTGTCTTATAATAATAATAATAATAGTAATAATAATAATGATGATGATGATGATTATGATGATGATGATGATGATGATAATGATAATATGATGATAATGATAATAATGATAATGATAATGATGATGATAATAATAATGATGATAATAATGATGATGATAATGATGATAATAATAATGATGATAATAATGATGATAATAATGATAATAATATGATAATAATGATAATAATCAATCAATCAATCAATTAATCAATCAATCAATGTTTTAATTGAAGTGCCCAGGAACAACCTTGCGGTCTTAGTACAGGTGCACTCAGGAAACATGAAAAACATAACACTACACACAACAAAAAAACAGTAAACAATAAAAACACTTAAAAAAGATCACATGTCTCACATAAACTCGCTACGCTATACCACCACGATAGCGAAAGGAAAGGAAAGCGAGAGAATAAATTTGGTTCTGAGCAACTTAATCAAGTGCAAAAAAATGGTAAGCAAAATTTAGGTGAGGACCTTTAGCGCTCTGATGAACTCCGGTGTGTTATTGTTAAATATATCAATAGTGTCTGTAAAAGAGGAATTGTAGGTGTGCCCAATTCTCGACACGGGGCCGTGAAGATTAGTTATGGGAGCATTGTAGAAGGATGCATTTTGCCGTGTAGTTTTTACGGGAATTTTCAAACGCACATTTGAGATCAATGATGTGCAGTGAGTGATGCCATGAACAAGTTTGTACAGAAATAGGATATCGGCATGTTCTCTCCTACGCCGCAGGGTGGGCAATGCCAAGCTATGTTGGACTGGGACTGCTGGATCATCGTTTGGGGTAGACGCATTGCGCGACGAGAAACGATGTCTGTAGATACATAAAAACTTATTCTGAACACGTTCGATCCTAGCTGAGTTTGTCGCGCAGATTCCATTCCATACAACAGAGGCATACTCGACGTGTGGTCGACATAAAGCACTGCACAGTGTGACAAAAGTACTAGGGTTATTAAACTCTTTAGTAATGCCGCACGTAATACCAAGCGTACGTAAAGCTGAGCTCACAATGTGGTCAACATGACTCGAAAAGCGTAATGTACTATCAAATACAACTCCAAGGTCTTTGATTTCATTCACACGTGCCAAAAGAACTGACTGAATGTCATAAGAGAATATAATATTATGTGTCTTTCGAGTGTAGGACATGACTTTAGTTTTAGAACTATTTAGTTTTAGGGCATTCTGATTGCACCAGTTTTCGAAAGCATATACATCATTTTGTAGCAAAACACAGTCGCGTTCGTCTCGTACTTCTATAAACATCTTAATGTCATCTGCATATTGTAGAATGGAGGAGTGACGGATCACAGCCGAAACATCATTCACAAAAACTGAAAACAGAAGGGGGCCAAGAACGGAACCTTGAGGTACACCCGTCGTAGCCTGATAAGCAGCAGACGAATTACCATTAGAGCTGACAAAACACATTCTATCACGCAAGTAACGTTTGAGCAATAAAAGTAACGAACTGTGGACATCAAGCTTTGACAGCTTTGCTAGCAACATGTCGTGATTTACAAGATCAAACGCTTTGCTTAAGTCAAAGTAGATTACATCAAGTTGGCCTCTATTAGAGACGACCTGAGCAGCAGTTGACATGAAACAAGTGAGGTTAGTCGTGGTTGAGCGACCCGCCATAAAACTATGTTGGCTAGGGATGAGAGAATGTTTGAGCCTTAAACGACAATATTTTGTGCGAAGCTGTTTCAAAGAGTTTTGAAAATGTACAAAGAAGAGATATAGGCCTGTAATTTGAGACGCTTGTTCTTGAACCGGACTTATGTACGGGTACAACAAGTGCTGTTTGCCACAAGACGGGAAACACTTCAGTTTTTACGCAGTTGTTAAAAATGTGTACCAAAATAGGGATAAATATTGCACTATAGGCCTTCAATAGGACCGCCGGAATGCCATCATGGCCAGAAGACAAAGACGGCTTCATCTTCTTTACACACTCATGTAATAGCTCCTCATCAAAAAACGCAATACAGGTTGAATTACTAGAGGCAGCTGGCGCGGCGTTAATGGGAGAGTTCGGTTGATGCCTAAATACGGACTGAAAGTGGTGGGCAAAAATTTCGCAAACATCTGTGGTCAAGTTTTCCTGTGAGTTCAGCAATGTGATCTCCCTCCCACATTTTGTCTTTGATCGAGACCGAACATATTTCCAAAATTCCATGGGATTCTGAGTTAAATGCAGCTCAACAAAATTAACGTACCTCTGACGATCACGCCTCATAACTTCCTTGCATGAAGACCTTAGACGCCTAAATTCTGATTTCCACCCAGGGAGACCGTTCTTTTTAAATTTTCTGTGAGCGTGCAACTTCTTATTCATTAATCTGCGTAATTCATGTGAGAACCAAAAGGGAAACCTAGAACCTGCGGTTCTTCGTAACGCGATAAACTGGTGCATCCCTTCTCGAACGATGCGTGTGAACTCACGAACCTGTTCATCGACGTCAGTGCATCGAATGATCGATGACCAATCGTATTCGGCAAAATGATTATATAAACCAACGTAATCTCCAGCGGAAAAATTGTGACTAGTCACATTAGAATGATTCTGTAAACAACGCCTCATGCCCTCTCGAAGAGCTACCACGATCTCCAGAGGGGGTGATATCTGTCAGGTGGAACTAAACTTGAGGCACACTCAGTTATACGTACACCATCTAAATCTGAGAAACACAAATCAAGCATGTTTCCCTGGCAATTGGGAATACAATTGTGTTGCTTTAGATTCGTAAATGATGCAAAGTTAAGTAAGAACGTAGATTTCTGAGTAAGGTAGTAATTATTAGAAGACGCTGTAGCTGTTTCCCAGCTTATATTGGGGACATTGAAATCACCAAGAACAATAAATTTGAAATTGTCTAGAGCACTAGTTGTGCTTTCAATAGCAAGAATACACTGGTTAAATTCATCAGGAGAGGTGTCGGGCGGCAAGTAGTATGCGCCAAGCAGAATGCGTTCACCATTGACACTTTGCAGTTCTATCCACACTGACTCAAGCGATGTCTCCAGGTCAGGACGTCTTATGCACGGTAATGACGCATCAACTGCTATCAAAACACCTCCCCCCGTCTTTTTCTTATTAGAGAATTCGCGATCACGCCGAAATAAATGATGATAATAATGATAATAATGATGATAATAATGATAATGATAATAATGATAATATAATGATAATAATGATAATGTAATAATAATAATGATAATGATAATAATAATGATAATGATAATAATAATAATAGTTTATTTCCGTTAAAAGTTGATGCTTGCGGTCAGGAAAAAAAGCTGTAAGATACAGCTTGACTGATCCCAGACCGCCAACAGCACTAGCATCAGAGCGAGGAAATAGAACAGTAAACAAAAGAAAAAAACATAAATGTACAGAGATGATCGCCATCATAACATGCTGAGCACATGCTTTAGATTATTTTGTTGTTTACATATCAACGCATGACGGACAAAAAAAGGTGAGTTCACGGTGATAAAAAAACTATGCACAGACACCAACAAAGAAAAGTGACTGTAATTATTGATCAGTGAAAAAGGGTGGCCTGACTTCTCTTAGCGATAACTTAGCCCAATCGCTACCTTTAGCTATATACAGCTGAGTAATTTAAGAAGTTCGTATTTCAACATTTGCGTGCCAAGAAATATTTTCTCGGTGTGACCACCTCCCAAGCTACAGCTCCGTGTGTAGGGTAATTGAGAATATGTTTTGAGATTTTCCCAGCACTTATTAAAAAGTTTGTATTTCTAACTTGCTCAACATCAAGGCTAGTGGTAAGTCTTTAAAAATATAATAATTGGATATTTACGACACGAAACTTCTTGAATAAGTCTCATGAATAATAAGCGTGAAAATCAATCTGCAGAAACTGTAATTCGGGCACTTCGATGCACTGCAGCCATTCGGCATAGCGACCGAGCAATCAATCACAAACAATGTAAACACTACTCGAGCAGCCGCAAAACGAAAGTCTGCTCTGCGAAGAAAGCGCGACCAGGAGAAAACCCGTTCAGCAAGCGACGCTCGTGGGTTGACTGCGCAGGCGCAGTCGGGTCTTTCTCTTACTTCGTTTACCACACGATTGATGGCGCTTGGCTCTGAGCATTATCAAATTCGCGAATTTATCGAATTCGCCAATTTGCCAATCTCTAATCATGCTACAAATTGTAGATCTGAATATTATTTAACGCAACTTTTAGGAAACGTTCGCCGGCTATTTATTATTTATGATCGCGGTGCTGGTGAGGTAGGCTCTTACCCAATAGGCGACGTGGATTTGGCTGAAGTTCTGCGGTTCCGCGGATGCATCGCAGGGGAAAAGGCAAATAGCTTTCGAAGAAAAGAAGGCGTAAAAGAGTCCGGTTTTCTTTTAGAAGCTCTATAGCAAAGAATTTTTTTTTGTTGTCTATCTTTGTGTTTTGTGGTTTGTTTTCACACCTTTTACGACTTGCGGCGGATGACGTTCTATTTCAAAATTGTTTCATGGTCCCCTTAAGCATAGGGTATCCGTAATTACTTACACGCTTTAAAACTTTCCAGTATTCGGTATGTCGAGTGGGGTATGTATGTATGTGGCATTGAAAAGTTCCCAACTCAGCGTTCAAATAGTTGTTGAGTGCGAGAATATTATGAAATATTTGAAATTAATCGAAACATTTTCTTTTGTAACAAATATAGTTTTTTTTTCGAGTTTCGTAAACGTGGTAGTGCCCCAGACAAGGTGACAATATACTAAGTGAACCGCATTCGGCCCTGTTGCTGTCATTTTGAAACTTTAGGGCAAAATTTACGATGGTTGCTCTTTTCCCTCGTGTGAAAAATTTCTTGTGTCACGATACGTGATAGGCATTCAGTGAACTTCGAAAGCAATATTTTTTTATGGTCCTTTACACATCTTTATATTAAACTGTCCCTCTTTCCGCATTCCTCATCTCTGCTTTGCTTGAATCGAAGCCCAAAGAAAACCTTAGTACCTACACGAGGCACACATTCTCAAGAAACCCAATGTTGCTGGAAGTTCATCTCAGAAAGGAAGCACGACGGGCCTAAATTCCGCAGTATTATTTTTGCTATATTCAGTTCAAACAGAAGCGGAGAATACACAGTAGGGCCCGAATCGTTCGCAAGTCAGGCGGAAGACCGATGGAGAAAAGCGATTTATTTTCCACGTTTCCCTTTTCATTGTTGTTTGACAGAGGGGTGCGTGTATCTGCGTGCTGAAATTTCAACATGTCAGGATTTGTTTAGGTTTGCTATAGCCACATGAACAATGTGAACGCATAGTAAATACAAGCAGAGTTAAAAACAAAGTGCACAAAAACGGTTTGAGTCGTTGAATATCCTTTATGTGCTAAAAACGATATTGATGTAACTTAAAGCTAGATGATTTTTTTCTTCCGCATAAAAAAATATTGTGACTAGATAAACCTTAGAAGCGTCGGAAATAACTGACTAAAATAAGAATGTATTGTAGAAAAAACAAAGAAATTTCAGAACTAAAACAAACCACGATATCCTGAAGCAATCATGCCTTAAAACTACAGCAACTTTTCTTATCATTATTGGTTGCAACGACTTTTAGAACTTCACGATTAGACATGTAACAAAATAAATATGATCGAAGTACAAGGAACCAACGAATTGTAGTGTTCAGCGGTGGATGGTTTGCCGCTATCAACAAACAACCATCTTGTTTAGTGTCTGGTAACTGGGGGGGGGGGGGGGGGATCGGTGTCCGAGTGGGCTAGCACACGCCAGCTCGGAGCACCTGGAGTGAAAGCTCGCGCTGCAGAACCCACCATCCTGGGTTCAATCTCACCCCTGCCCGTTTCGATGCTCACCGCACGCCGATACCTGAGCATCGTACCGGCGTGCGGTCGTGTATCACAACTGCCTGATGTGCGTTAAAGACCCCAGGCTAGCGGTTGCACTCCACTGGCTAAATTTCTCATCTACAGCTGGGAGACTCGCTGCCCGTTGAGGCAGAGAAAGTTCTAGGCTGCTATAAACTTACACACAACCCACGTTGGAAGAAACGCATTTAGATGATGCCACTGGCCACTCTTCCCGCGGGGAGCGTGTGAACAGGTCGAGTTTGGAGCTAGCTTCGAACCAGGAGTAATGAGCTCCGCGCCGCTGCGGAGGGCGCTGCGGTATGGGGTCCCTCCTCGGCGGCCACGGTGTAGGCGGCGTAGCGTGCTCGCCTTTTCAGCGGCGTGGTGGTGTGGTAGTGAAGTGCGGCCAGTGGTTGGCCTCGTGTTTTGCTTTGGTGCTGTGTCGATCACAGGTGCCATCATCGTGCACGAAGGCGAGCGGTAACCCGAAGAAGAAGAAGAAAAAGAAGAAGGAAGAGAACACAAATTTACGGACTCTGACGACTCTGTGGCAGCGTGGCGGCAGTGAGGTACAACAAGAAGCGGTGAGCAAGAAAATGGCGGGACCACCACTGGGCGAAACAACCGGAGCGGTCGGTTTGGGCGGGACCCCATAATTGGGCGCCATCTATCTCCGTGCGAGTGAAGCGCTCGGTGCGCCGAACATAATGTGGCCGCCGCGTCGGACAGAGAGTCATCACCTATAAATGTGTTTCTTCCACCGTGACACAACCCAATTTGTTTAGAGCGCAGCTCTTAGGCGCCCGTTTCCGGCTTACGCGGCGTCGCTGTCGCCGTCGGCGTCGGCGTCGGCGTCGGCGTAACTGCGCGGTGCATTATGGGAAACGTCCAATAATGCACCGAGCGAAACGTCGACTGACGTTTCGGCGTGAGTGACGTCACCGTGCCGAAACGTCACCGTGACGTTTCGGCACCGCACCGAAACGCCGCTTGACGACGCGCGTTTCGAGCGTGAGCGCTCGGTGCGCCAAACATAATGTGGCCGCCACGTCGGAGAGAGGGTACGGATGAGGAGGAGGGGCATACCCTCCCCTCAGTACTCTCCCCTCCTCCTCCTCAAGAGCTGCACTATAAATCAGCGTTACAGGAAGTTGTAAACGTCTTTCATTTTTTTTTTTGTATGTGCCTGGTAACTGACTGTTTTATTACTATAGAGTATATAACAGAAGAAAAAAAAAATGGATCGCTGAGTACAACAATATGTTGAAAACCACATGCAAGGAAAAACAATTAAATATCGAACAAGACTTGCTTTTTTGTTTTCGTTTTATTTGATGTTATTACGCAACTTCGTGTCCTTTGATGTTAATTTGACGTTTCCTAATAACCTAATCCCGCCATAGATGGCTGGCAAAATGAAACGAGCGTTTTTCAGTCTTGCTGCCATTGTTTATGCCCGTGATTTCAATAATGTCCCAACAGAAGAATTTTTTTTATGTGCTTCTGGAAATATAAGCTAGTAATGGTGCATTTAAAGCATCCAAATATTTTAGAACGCCTGCTTACCTAAGTGTTTAATAATTTGTCTTGTTGCACCCAGTTTCATGACATGTATCCTCACAAACGTGTGCACGTTTTTAAGCGAATTAAATACCCGTGGCGTTGCCGAAAAGGAAATTAAAAAAGGCTGATAAGGCCGCGCGTTTTTCCGCGCCTCTGTTTACTCGATCTTTCTACATAATTTTGTTTTTTCGGCTGAGATCTTCCCCTGCACACGCCCGAAAAATAAAGAGTAAATCGTACTAAATGCGTCTTGAACAAATAGTATTAGCCTTAATAAACCTCAAGAGTCTATATAAAGACGTTTATACCATGTTTTCTTCGAATCGTGCCGGAAATCTTCCTGTTGGTAAATCCGATGAATGAGAAGAAGATTGCTGTCGCCGCTGGTCGCTTTCCGGAACATTCGACGCTGATGTAAGTCGCTCGTATCGTATTTCTGCTGTTGAAAGGCTTGAGCCGGAGCTCGCTGTCTTGTCTGCTCCAGACATCGGACGTGCCTTCCAGTAGCCCTCGCTCCGAGCGATCGGACCACCACCTCCGTGTGTCGATCCTTTCAAACGAACTGTAATCGGAGCTGGACGATCATACTTGCGTTACGCACTTACAATTATCTAGTTGGATTTACGTTGGAGCATGTTAATCTCGTTTGGAGTCTATTCATTCATTCATTCATAAAAAAATTCAGAAGTCGTGGAGGGTTCGGTTATTCGCATTGCTTTTATTTGGCAAAATAGGGGGGGGGGGGGGGGGGGGGGCTTGATTTACCCGCGTGGCATATGCAGAATTTTCAGATCCGAAGTAAGTTATTGATCGACTAAAGTGCTATCGAAGTCAGGGCTAGCAATGCTTAGACAGCTCTCACTATGGTTGTACCCCGATCTTGTCTCCCACTACTAGTTTTAAATTTAGATTCGTTCCTCGCGCTGTAAAGACTAGAGCACCTTGCAATTTAACACGCTTATTGATATTACACGGGTCTAACCTAGAGATCGAGAGGAAGAGATGAGAGCGCCGAGCTCCGAATGGAATGATTAATGACGCAAAGCCTTTCTCTCCACTCACTGTTCGAAAGCGAACGCAGAGCGCCGAGCGCCGGCGTTCAGCGTTCGAACAGGGAGTAGGCGCAAGGGCTTTGCGTCTGCCCACTAGTTAATCCAACCAGACCTCGGTGTCCTGAAGTACCCTCTCATCGCCTTCTCTCCCTCAGTTTTTATTCGTATAGCAATGCTCAAGGTTTATACATCTTTCCGAGAAACGCCCCTAGGCCGCCGCCATGTTGCTGATGCTGATGCGGCTGGTGTGACTCTCGCGCCCCCTGTCAGCTAGAACGTTTCTGCCACTCTCTTGGACTGTGGAAATTCGCTCAGCGTGGTTCCCTACCTATGTTTTGTGGTTTTGCATTCGAGTTTTCTGGTCCCCGTAGAAAGTTTCCATTTAATTCTTTTGATGCGTGCTGTGTGCCCTTTCTGTGTTATCTTCCACTGTGAGAACAAGGGCTGGTAACTGCCTGCCATTCAAGCTTTCCTGCTCGACATTCACGGGAAACGAAGGAGGTGAAGGACGTTGAACGGCCCTCGACGCGATTTTGCGAACAATAACAACTGTTCTCCCGCCTCCCAGAGATACTCCGCGTAGGGTGCTTCTCAGTCATAACCAAAAAATAGCACTGTCGACTCGAGACCGGTGATAACGAAGTCAACGGAAATAGCAAATCGTTTCGCTATATCCGATTCTTCGTTATATATGAACTCATACAAATAACATGAAAAAAAAAAAAAAAGGTAACACGGCTTGTTACGGCACATGTTTATCGAGCCGGCAGAAAGCGGTCGAGGCTTCCCTGCACGCGTGCTCTGCTAGATCGGAGCCGCTTCCTGCGAACTGCGTGAAGCTCCGCTTCTTACCAGCTCCGAAAAGCTCCGATCGAAAAAAATAACCTGCTACGGACGGACCGTGTCGACAGCTTCGACAGCCCCGCGGAGGACGCCGGCGGTGAACGTCATTCAGCGACCCCGGAAGTGCATTTTACGTGCGGGCGGGGGGGGGGGGGGGGGGGGGGGAGGGGGGGACTAGCTGTCGAAATAAGTGGGGCGGGGGGGGGGGGGCGTGCAAAAAAATTAAAATTTAATAAACAACCATTACAAGATTTTACTGTTTATGGAAGGTTTATTTTCACTACTATACCCTGTCTCCATACATTCATCCCAAATTCCTGTCGCGAAGCAATAAGATGTTGACTGGCACAGAAAAGTCAAATTCATTAAAGGATACGTTCACACATGAAACTTCTCACACTTGCATCCTTTATTTTGTACACCGTCGTTGTACATTTCCAAACAAACGGCGAGTTGAATCCTTTTCAACAAAAGTAAGGACCTATCATTCAGAACAAATACCCGCAGTTTCTTGGGGGCAGAGTGTGCAAAGGTCTTAGGAGAGAACAGTGTGTTATGTGATTTGACTTGAAAAAGGCGCGTTCACCGGGCGGCGTCAGCGGTGCTCAAATACCCGCACGCCGAAATGCCCGATATCAAAATGTCCCCGCACCAAATTGTCCGGTACCGAAACGTCCGGCTCCCTTTTTAAAGGCCGACGTACAGCCTCGGTTTTCTGCAGGGAAGATAACCCTCTTAGCGCTCCCCTCTCCTAAGCTGCGAGGGGAGCCAAGTTCGAGCAAAGTGGAGAGGATATAGGAAAGGAGGAGGCGGTCAGTAGTGGAAAGCGCGAAGTGCACGTCGGCCTTTAAGCGAAGTCAATAATCGCCTGAAGACAAAGAACAAACAGCTCAACCTTTGACACAACAAGAATAACGAAAATAATGCCTTTAGAAGGGGAACAAGGGGGACAAAGGTCCTTTGTACCCCTTGTTCGCCTTCTCGATGAATGTTATCATTATTATTGCCCAGCTCGGAGGGGGGGAGGGGGGGGGGGGGGGGCTTGCACCCTTTGCATTATTTTCATTATCATAAAACCTTAAAATGCAGGTCGCTAACCCCTGTTGCTGTCAGACGCGTGGCAGCTGTTAAAACTCGTTTGGTCGACTGACGTCTCACTCCTGTTTAGCTCTGTTGGTAGAGCGTTCCACTGGCAATGTAGCGGCTCCGGGTTCAATACCAAGACCATGCGGATTTTTTTAGTCGCGCACCAGTCACCTTCTGTGTTTGGAGATTTGTGTTTGTCCTTTGTCCTTCTTGTTCCCCTCCCCAGGGAGTATCATCAACAAAATGATTTTAGAGCGCAGCTCTTAGACGCCCGTTTCCGGCTTGAGCGGCGTCGCCGTCGGCGTTGGCGTAACCGCGCAGTGCATTGTGGGTAAATTTCCCCGCTAAATTTAGCAAAACATTGTCTCCGCAAAATTTATCGGAAATATTTCCTCGATAAATTTATCTGAAAATTTCCTCACTAAATTTAGCGGAAAAAAATTTCCCTGCTAAATTTAGCGGGGAATTTTTGCGCTAAATTTAGTGGGGAATTTTTTCCGCTAAATTTAGCGAGGAAATTTTTTTCCCAGCCGTATGAGGGTCAGCGGGGCTAACCGTCCGCGTTCCTTGCGTTTGAGGCAATCGTCGATAAATGCAGAGCTACGGCGACAGCCCTCCCAGCCTTCTTGCTGACGTGTTCGGCGTTCCGCGAGTGGTCAGTCTGATTAAATTTGCTTTCATCGACGTAATTAAGAGCAATATTAGATTAGAAATTTTAATTATGTTGATTTCGGCATGCTATGATTCTAAGCTTCCACCGTAATTTTTAAGTACACCGTGGAACTTGTCATTCGCAAGTGATGACAAGTGCTGTCGCGGCACTCATTGGCAACGAACTTGAATCCAAATACTCGTCGACGGATTGTTCATTGACGAGCGCATACGTCCGAATGACGCAATGCTCGGGTCCAATACTAGAGCAGGGCTCGGCTGACGTGCTTGGGTACTCCGGATGTACCATAGTAAAAAGGCTGAGAGTTTTCGAAGAAAAGGAGGTAAGAAATAGTTCGCTTAATTTTCACAATTAAAATGCAGGCTTTTGGATTTCTACCCTTGTGTACTCTTTATTTTTAACCCACTAAACAATATGTGATTCGAAAATCCTCGTCTAAAATCGTTTGTTCTAGCCAAAAATGCATTTCATGGTTTCTTAAGAACACAACAATAATTATATTTCATTTCCCACTGTTTCGTCGGAAGCAATAAACATGAAATGAATTGCTGATGAATGTGTACCAGGGATCCTGCTGACCCAACATAAATAACAAAAGAAAGAGTAGATCTACCAAGAAATCAAATGAGCAGCGAAGCAGTGTAGTTGCTTCCCTCACCCTCCATTTTCTCCTCTTTAAACCATCTGTAACGTTTTTCTCTTAAAATGGGCGTAAGCATTGCGGGACGGAGATTCGGTTCGGTCGAAGAGATTTTGGGATAGAGGAAAATTCTCCTTAAGAACCCGAAGAAAAGAGGACTTCCGTAAAGCATTTCCACTGTGGCATGTTCAATGGGACTGTTGTATTATTCAAATACGACACTACCTTGAGGATTATGCCGGCTGCTAAAGCTTAACATTGTATCATTTGTTTTTATAGAACGAGGTCGGAAATATTTTGCACCTCTAAAACATACCAAAATCTTTATATAATTTATATTTTTCCTCTATTTTATCACATGTATAACGCATTACTATTGATATTTTTCAACGAGTCACCATCGTGTTTTTTTCCTAATAAATATATTTGACTCCCACTTCCATTGGATTTAATGCCAATCGTATATCAGCAAACCAAAATCGCGTATTTTAAGATCCATAAGTAGCTCATAAAGTGGGGCCCACGTGGACAAAGTTTTCTGAGCCAGCACCTGCAATACTTCCATGGGTCCAACGTGGGTGGGACGTGGGCGTTGGCTGCGGAGCTCGTATCCCAGGGTGTCCAACTTTGGCTACCTGTGGGCATGTCCACCCAACTTGGGCTGCCCGTGCAATGCCTCCGTGGGTCACATTTCGGTTATGCGAGAAAAAAAGTTAGCATAGAGGTGGGCTCCCCGGGGGCAACGCGAGGGGCATGCCCAACTTGAGACAACGCCTCTTGGATCCCACCTCGGCTATGCGGGGTGCAGAGTTGTCTCAAAATGTTTTCTGTGCCAGAATTGCTGAAGCAAGTGCACGAAGTCATCGGGGCATACGTCAACTTGGGGGCCTTTTGCATCGTCCACCTTTCCGTGGAAGCTTTTCCCGCAGGCCTCAAGTATATTGTACTTGTACTTGATTTAAATCAACATCTATCTATCAATTTATCTATAAGAAAATGCTCAACGAATGTAAACCGCTTGATGTATGGACCGAGCCTCGGGCCATTTCTATTCGCTACGCGTAAAGGCAAGAGGCTGGCCCACTGAAGCTCCGTGCACTACCCGGGAACTCGTCGTACAGAGCTAAAGGAAGTATTTTCTTATTATAAAGAAGAGCCGTATCTTTACGCTTACAATATTGCAGTGTAACTTTGCTGTTTTGGAAAGGCTGTACGACACGGCAGCGCGTAATGATTGCAGGACTCATTGCCATTTTCGCGAGGTATTGCATCTGCAGGTAGTTTTCTTTAGATAATGAACCTCATTTTCGATCGCAGAACCTCTGTCAGTTGAAAATTTTAACCATTCTACTTCAGGTCTGCTATTGTCTCAGTACAACGAAAGAGCGGTCGAAATTAAGAAACAGTTTAAGAAAAATTAAACGAAGACCCCTTGGCTGATTCTTAGGGAATGCGTTAGCAGGACAATTGGGAAACGCCACACACGTCTCCCTTTGGGAGACGCTAAAGCTGACCCAGTGACTTTTTCTGTTTGGGCTTTCTCCTTTGTTTCCTCCCCTTTTTGCTGCCTCTTTTTAGCTTCGTTACGAGGTTGGTGTTTGCGTTTCCCAAAGGGAGACGTCTGCAGCGTTTCCCAAGGGACATGCTGACGCATTCCATAAGAATCCAGCAATGAATCTTCCTTTTATTTTAACGCGATATCGTTAAGGAGCTCGTGTCGCAGAAAATCCGGCGTCAGCGTCGGTTGGACCGGAAATTCCTGATTGGTCGATGGGTTCATGACGTCACAGCCACGTGTGACGTCGCGTTTGACGTCACGCGTGTAGCCTCGAATGGGGCTTTGATTTCGTGACCCAATCACCCCGCTAAACATGGCGGGAAAATTTAAAGGGGAAATTTGGCTTAAAATGTTCCCGCCTAATTTAGCGAAAACATATGGCGGGAAAATTTGGCGAGTCGATAGGGTCATGACGTCACAACCATGTCTGACGTCACGGCACGTGACGTCGCGTAGGAATTTGAGACAACCCACAACGCTGACGTGTGCCATCACGTGAAACATGACGTCACACATGTGACGTCACACGTGACGCAATCGACCAGGCCACGCACACGCGCTTTTACGGTTTGGAAACGAGCGCGGGTTTGTCGAGCTGTGCGAACAGGACCCGATAACGCTATCGTGTTCCACTCTTAAAGGCAAAACTTACCGTCCTCCAAGTTTTTTTTTTTTTTTTTTTTTTTTGCCGTTTAGAATTTTTTTTTTGTTGTTCGCGCTAGACCGGGTAGAACAGGAGCACATGATTTCTCTTGAAGTTGATCACGTCGGTTACTGTGTGGTAGCAGAGTATCGCGGTCTGCTTTCGGGCTCCGAGACGTTCGATGTGTCACTGGGCGGGCTGTATTTCAACTAGCTGAGCCAGGCGCTGCTTCCACTCCTCTGTCCCGTTCGCCCACCTTGCACGCTAGCTTATTCACAGGAAGAACCGAATCGCGATTTACGTCCGCGGACCGTGTACCACGTGACCGTCACGTCACCAATTCCTGCGATCCACGCCTCGTCCGCGGATGTGATGACTGATAAAGTCAAGCGCCTTTTCACTCGCAGATTTTTGGCGGGAGATTGACTTGGAAAGCGTTTAGCCTGGCAACAACGCAAAGAAATGCTTCTTTTTTATTTATTTTTTTCGAACGATTTAAGTACGAAATGCGCATCGTTATGTTTTGTGCTTTCGCTTGTTCTTTTTGTTGCGTGATTCTTGGTTCCGCATGTAAAAGAAACTGCAGAAACTTTGTTCGGCTGACGCGACGCAAGTTCCACTACTCCTCCAGGTCCGTATCAAGAGCTTCCGTCAAAACTCGTCTAGCACGCCGCGCTAATCCTTGCACGTCCAATAAGCCTTTCACCGAGCAAGACCTTTCTTGTGGCTGCGGTGTATTTAAATGTTGCGCATGAGCGCAGAGTGCTTGAAGGCATCTCCAAACGCCCCTCCGCATGCCCAGAACTTCTTCACTTTTACGCCGAAGCTTTCTCGAGCAGGACCATGCCTGTGTCACTGTATCACTGTCATGCCTTGGGTTAGTAAAGCTAGTGGCGCTTCGCGCGAAGCCTATCACGGTGTTCTGTCTCGATCTGTACGTAACAGCAGAGTCCGATTTTTTAGAGCGCATGCTCTTAAAGGGAAGCTGAAGCGGTTTTAAATATGAGAAAAAACACCTGAGCCTAGTTAATCAGATCTCAGCCATCACGAATATCGTATTCGTTTGGTCATTTCCTGCGCGGATTAACCGGAAAAGCGCCTTCAAAGTAGCGCCGAAGCCACGCCTCTCCGAAGCAGGGGGAAAGGGGAGAGAGGAGGAAGCCCGTCAGGCGGCGTCACAAAAGGACCGACTGGGGGACCCCACCGCGGCTGGCCGCGCTTTCCTCGTAGGCGGCTCTAGTGTCTTTTCGAGCCGTCGTCGTTCTGCCGCTGCATAGCGCTTGCTTTTATCCGTCGACCGGTCATGCTATTGACTCAATCGCCTGACGTGTTGATTGTTCTCTTGTTTGTTCACGGGTTTGCAGAATTCTCGTGATACCAAACCAACTGACTCGTGCTGTTGCGCGATGCCGTACTCATGTGTAGCCGCCAGCTTTTGCGAACAGCACTCGTCGCAGTTGTCCTTCCCGCTTACCGTCTTTTCCACTTCGTCACCGAGATTTTAAAGGGGTGGGTGGGTTTGAGCAAGTAAACCTTTTTTGTTCGAAACGTGTTTCGGACGGCGCATATGAAAACTGTGTACGTACGTGTTTGGGTCTGAAGAAGGCTCGCCTGAACCCGACACTCTGCCGACCATCTTTGAACGTAAGAAGGCAATTCAGGGCATTAAAAATCAGAAACAAAGGAAACGTAACTGGGTAGGAATTGTAGGTCGACTGTTCTAGAAAAAAGCTATTACGTTATTAGAATTGTGCCGTGTTCTAGAAAAGCCGCGATCATTTAGCCGAATAGCGGGTTTCCACTGGCTCTCTTGCGTTAACCGATTATATTAGTGTTTTAGTGTTGGTTTCTTATATTGTTGAAGTGACCATATTTTCCGGACCGACTCCGGTCCGGGAAATCTAGGAAACAAAAGAAAACAGTCTTGGGTAGCGCAAGATCATTTTCTTTTGCTTTTAATCTACTCGGCTACCCAGCCATTTGGGGGAGAAGGGCTTGCTCTAATAAATGGTCATGCAATTCATAATGCGACTTTCACGGTGCAGCTTGTTTTAGCATAAACTTTTTTTTTACAGTTGCTGGCATTATTTGAGGTCACATATTTTTTAAAATAATTTTCTTTAAATTTTCCTTCCAAAGGTTCATATTCTCTTCAGGAGAGGTTTTTGGAAATACAAAGCATGTGACCTTCTGTTCTGAATTGAGTTCTTTTTTTACAAGTTACGCAGTGTTTTCCGTATAACGTTTGTGTTATGCAACAATTCTTTGTGCCGTAGAAATGCGATCGGACGATGATTATGGTTGGTGGTGGTGTGATGCAGTCAACAAATCTTGGTAAAAGTATGCGAATGTGGAGGCCCAGGAAGCTTTCACGATTTCGGTATCAAATTAAGGGCTGCAGGGCACACATCTGCGCTTTTTCTGAAACTATAATGGCGTAATAGTTTGTGGCAAACAAACTAAACGCAGCAGAGGGTACCGCTATCACAAGGATGGACCTTCTGCGCAGTTATTCGCATAGTGCGCAAGGACATGACGGTGGCAGAACGGCGACCCTGTCTTATCACCTGTCTCATCTCAGGGAAGCTCTCCCGTCGCCCGAAGCCGATTATACTATCCCTTCAAACCACTTCAGTCTTGATGAACAATGCAGCCTGCACGCTCACGCGTCCAGCAGCTGGCAAGCACGAAGGACGATGTTTGCAGAATTCTTGTCCTCTGACGACCGTTTTGGGGAGGGTCACGCTAATCCGGCTTGAGCCGTCCCGTCAATAACACTCCGTTTATTGTCAACGTTTTACGTTACAATAAATAGCAGTCAGTACGTTCCTGAAGGTATGAAGCCGGCCATGTCGCGTCCGCTCAAGCAGTTCCTCGTATCTGCGTTTATTACTGCGGGGGGTCATTTTCCTACTTTGCCAACGGCTGGAACGCGTACTTTATCACGTCGAGGGTCGTCTGGAAACATTCCTCTTGCGGATCCACCGAAAGATTTCGAAAAATCAGAAGCCGAACCCGATTTACAAGAGCAGAAGACCCGGCGCCCGGCTACTTCCGCAAGCGACGGAGCGAACGAGAATCGGGATGGTCCTTTTATGACGTAGTGGCGCGTCACGCGTCACTAGCCAATGGCGTGCCGCTGCGGCGATCGCTTCTGGTTTCTTCGCTTTTTTTCGCGTTTCGAGATTATTTTGGGTCAAACGGTTGTGATATTTGGACTCAGCAGGCACAGACACGTCAGAATCAACCATTAACTCATTTTTTTCGAAAAGCTCTTCAGCTTCCCTTTAAGCGCCCGATTCCGGGTTTTGAGGCGCCGGCGTCGCCGTCGGCGTCGGCGTATCCGCGCGAAATTTGGCGGGAAAATTGACTTCACGTGACCTGAACACCAATTCAATTCCCCGCTAAATTTAGCCTGGAAATTCGGTTTCTCCACCAGCTTTAGCGGATAAATTTCGTTTCTCCGCCAGATTTAGCAGGAAAATTGGCGTCACATGACCTCAACACGAAATCGAATTCCCGCAAAATTTAGCCGGAACTAAAATGGTGTTAAGGTCGAGTGACGTGAATTCTTGCAGCGTAACTTCCCCCCTAAATTTAGCGGGGAAACTGAATTGGAGGAAGAGGGGATGGAGGAGAAGAAAGAAGAGACAAGGAGGGGCGGAGGAGGTGAGGCATACCCGCTCCTCCGCACCCTCCTCTCCTCCTCCTCAAGAGCGCTCTAATTGCGCATTACAGAGATTTGTAAACGTCTTTCATTTTTTTATTGCGGTAGCAAACGTCGATTTCTCTCTGACAACAATGTCACCAAATACGATATAGCTTCTCCAATACTGGAAACTCCTCCGAAAACCTCTGGGAGCGGCAGCGAACGTGACAGTGGCGTCTCTAGCGGACTCGGAGTCTACGGAAGCAGACGACGCAATGTTAAAGTATAGGCTCCGCAACGTCCTCGAGCTTTGCGAGCCCCGTTTCGTCACCCCAACAACTGAAACAATTCATTGCGGTCAGTGCGCTTGCAAAGCGGAATCCATTGATCGAAACTGGAAAGACAAACAAATAACAACGCGCATAAACAAAGATAAAGCAGTTTATTTAGCGGTCTCAGACGCCTCTCAGGTAGAGATGTAAATTTTCATGAAATTTTGAGGGGCGTGAGAAAAACAGGTTTTTTTCATGTTTTTTTTTTTTCAAACAAACAAATGCGAAAACTTGAGAAAAAAAAGACGATTGCGCAGAGACCTATGAAAAACCTGACATTTGTTTTGTTAACACTGAAAATAATTTAATTGTTACATTACTGTACCACAAACGTCCCAGGCTCCAGCAAAACTTCTGGTTTCAAAGTCTAGAACGATTTCACGTCAAGGCATTGATTTCACATCAAATCATCAAGACTGACATTTATATCAATCCGTGTCCGATAATTACGATTTATTTCCGCTTGTCGCGTCAATGCTTCGTTGTGCAGCAGACGAAGCCTTCCTGATATTCAGGTTCGAGTGCACCTTATGCAATCTTGTGCGCAGCAAGGACGATGACAAAAGGGAGAACAGGACAAAGGCGTAACTCTCAACTGAGTTTTATTGAATACGTGTTCCGGTATTTCTAGTCTGAACCATCGTCACAAAATGTGACGAATGTGACTATGGTTGAGACTACAAATACCGGAACACGTATTCAATTAAAATCAGTTGAGAGTTTAGCCTCGTGTCCTCGTCTCCCTTTTGTCCTCGTCCTTGCTGAGCACAAAATTGCATAAAATGTCAAACCAACTCGCCCAAACAACCACTCTTCTTGGAGTGCACATACACAAGTTTTTGCACGCGATCCCCTGTGAGCCTGTTGCATAGCTTGATGTGAACATTTCCAAACTCGGACCAATTTCTTTCACATGCCGCAGAAAAAGGGGGATCTGCAATATGCGAGAGGCGAGGGAACTCAAGGGTTGGTTGAAGCTAAGTCCTTGCCACCACGTGGATGGATCCAGGTGCTTCGCAGACTGCCAAGCCCCTTCTTTTAACCAAATTCCCTCGCAGGTTCTGTATTCTGCGACGTTAGACAGAAGTTTCCCGAGGTCCAGTGAAACGTGCTCTGCTGGCGGGGATGCGGCACCAGATGGCGCCGCATCCCCGCCGGTGGCGCGTGGCAGCGTTTCACAGTTTGTGAGCTTTCTTTTTAAAAAAATTTATTCTGATTGAAAAAAAACGAAAAAACCTAGATAGAATCGTGAGAGCGCGTTAGTTAAACATCTTGGTATGCGAACGCAAAAGGAGACAAGGGACTTGTCTGACGTGTTTTGTAGCGTGAGCTACACTGGCCGAGGTTGAGCAGTTTCGCGTGACTCACATAATGAGCCGTGCTCCGTGCTGCGCAAGCGCGAGGAGCAGTGACGTCACACGGCGCACAGCTAGCACGCCGAAGCCGCCACCGCCGCGGGCTCCGCCGCCACCGCGCGTGCCTCACCGGTCTGCGCAAGCGCGAGGAGCAGTGACGTCACACGGCGCACAGTTTGCGCGCCGGAGCCGCCGCCACCGCGGGCTCCGCCGCCACCGCGCGCGTCTCGCCGGTCTGCGCATTCTAGAGGAGTGACGTCATAGCCGCGGCAGACGCACTGGCGCCGCCGCGTGCCCAGCTGTGCGCCTCCGTTGCGCAGTAGCCAAGTCTGACGCTGCACCGGAGCCACTTGATAGTGCCTCTCATTTTGTGCGCATAAGCTCACGCTACGTATATCCTGGCATAGCCGAGCTAATCCACCACCATTTTTGTGTGTCCCTTGTCTTCTTTTGCGTTCGCAAACCAAGAGGAAAAAAACCTGTTTTTCCCGAAATTTTCAATGTTTTTTTTTAACCGCTTACATCTCTACTCCCAGGCGATCACACGCGTTTGAAGCGCGTTTGGGAAGCGGACGAAAGGCGTTTAGCTGCTCGAACTACGTCGTAAGAGGTGACTCTTGATCCGTTGCAAACTGCGTTGTCACAATTTCTTACCTGAATAGGTGATCATTAAAACGTGCGCAAACAACATGTTAATATTACCAGAGCAAGCACACCAGCTGCTGCAGTATAAAAACAAAACAAAAAGTAACAATAAAAATGACCATAGGCGTAGACTACGGGGGGGGGGGGGGGGGGGGCATCGGGGCTCGTGAACCCCTAATAAGATTCGGGTGGACCCCCCCCCCCCCCCACCCCCCTCCCCCCCGGGCCATGATCTTTGCCGAGGCGCTCTTTGCATGCCATGTAACGAGCCTCTAGTAGTGGAATGAAAACAAAATAACGCCCACGTCGCCTTTATTGACAAAATACATGGGAAATGGAATCCCGGCGTGCCTTCGTTAGCTTCAATCTCCAGTTCTGGCGAGAAGATAACGCGGCATCGATCACTTTTACGTCCGCTTGGTCTGCTTCCACAGCAGCCTGCCATTTTGCAATGTCCCACCGTTTAGTCCGTTTAGTAGCGACTCCGACGGAGTTACCCGAACTGGAGTCGAGGAGTCACAAATTAACGCGCCCAATGAAGCGATAGATGATGCAGTCGTCCGCGAAGAGCCGCATGCGTGAGAAAATATTAGTTGGTAAGTCGTTAATAAAAATTAGAAAAAATAATGGACCAAGAGCCCTGCTGTTACAATTATAGCTGAAGTTCAGCGCCCCGGCGTGGCGCTGCTAGCTGTGTTTTAGCTGCACCACGCCTGGCAACAGCGGCAAGTGGTCGCGAGAGAAGATTGTGCACGCCGGCGCATGCGCCGTGGTACCGGCGATGAACACACGGCTACGCTTGCACGGTGATTGACATTGACACACAGCGACGGACACATGGCGATATACATACGCTGTAAAATTTACCCTCTATAATAAACTACTTATAATTGCCGGTTTAAAAAAAAAATTGCACGGAATAGCACCCCCCCCCCCCCCCCCCCCCGGGAAAATGGACAGTCTACGCCGCTGTTTCCGAACTTTGCAGAAAAGATGCGGTTCTAATCCCAAACAAAAATAAAAGAAAAATGGGGCATAGTCGCGAACAACGGCGAATAAAACAAAGAAGTTAGCAGACAATACAAAGATACCCATAAGAAAAAAAAACTTCTTCAACGATGACGATCGTTGCGGCGCTTATAAAAACAAATGGAAAGCAGAAGCACCTCTGGCATCTTACGCGCGAGGCGTCGGTACGAGCATTGAAAATAAGTAGCTGGTGGTCGCCGTCGGTCATAAAAAAAAAAAAAAAAAAACATGAAAGCAGGAGGAAGAAAGAACGCGGCACTGTAGCGTCACCTCAAACATAAAAGAAAAAGAAGATTGAAAAATGGAAAGAGTGGAGACGGGTCAAGGGGTGTCGATCTTTATCGTAGAAGTAAACAAGCAGAAGACGTTAGTAGTCCGAACGCTAACAATCGAAATTTGTGCACCGTAAATAATGTGACTGAAATCACCTTTTGTTGCACTACGACGCTCTCCTCCTTTTTTTTTTTTGCACGCGCGAGAAGTCTGCTTTTTTTTGTAACTCCCCTTTTTAGTAATTTAAGTATAAGCGTCAGATTTTCATATGCACAACGACTTCATCCAGGGCATACTGACATCGCAGTAACGTACGTGGTTTGGATTTGACTTTTGCTTCTTCATCCGGAGACGATCTTAACGGGATCAGCCAGCTCGCCTATTCGACGAAACGGTTGTAAGCAAGACAATTATGAGAAATGGGAATTGCAACACCAGAACGAATTGACTGATAAAAACAATAAAGTTGAAACGAGGCTATGTTCCGAAATGTTTGTGCATTGCATTAAAAAAAAAAAATAAAACTTTCAGCCTTTCCACTCTGGTGAAGAAAGAAGATCAGCGGAGCTGTAGCTTCTGTTCTCGGTGGTGGCTTTCCAGGCGAGAGATTTCTTCTCTCGCAAGGGAATCTGAAGCGCTCAACGAAGTGGAACTTGAGGCCACAGCGGCCTCGCGGCGGTTGCGGAACCATTCTGATGACACCAACTCTGGACAGCTACTGCCATCTATGAGGGACTGCGGCAACCAGCCGGTTACCTGGTTGCCGCCGTCACTCATAGATGGCGGTAGCTGGCCAGAGTTTGGTGTCATCATTTCTTTGCTGGTGGACACTAGAGCACTATATAGCTCCTTCGGAGCAGAGTACCGCAATCTAGAACGCCATCTCTCGACGACTAGCGGCGAACACCCGGGGGTTCCAACTCCGGTCAGAAATGCAAGGGGAACGTGAAAAAATCGTTGTTTCTTCAATATTGTGGGGATGTACGGAACGTCAATCGTTTTTGACATAATAAAGGAACATTTTAGAATAATTTGCGCTAAGTTGCGTGCCATGTAAGGACGTAATTGTTTTTAAAAAATTGCCTGAGCGGAATCATGCAGCAGACGACGCGGCGACGTCACGGCGACGTCGCACCGTCCACATGACCCGCTCCGGCCAACCCAGAAAGTCCATCTCCGCTGCGTACAAAAATCGTCTGCTTCAAACGCCATTGCCTTGGAAATTGCCTTTTCAAACTTTTCACACGCATCCGATATGATGAAAACTTTGATAAAGTGTTTAGCGCTTTACCAACTTCATGACAGACTAGTTTCGAAAAGTGTGAAGTTGGTGTTTATTTTTTAATCTGCCGTGTTGAGTCGATCTCCATGTATTCTCCCATAGGGCGGGCCGCCTCCTGGAACCCTGAGTACCACGTGACTCGCACCGCGCTGCTCTGTCGGCCATGTTGTCGGCGAAACACGCGAATCAAAAGATTGCGCTACTCTGCTCCGTAGGAGCTATATAGTGCTCTAGTGGACACGATCCTGTTGAAACTAGCCCTTAACAGCTCCTCTGTAAAAACAACGCGAAGGTACATTCGTGTTTTTCCTGGCTTACATAAGTTGTGACACAGTGTTTTCTTCAGGAAAGCTCCAAAATTGAACCCAGAAAGCTGTAACATCTTTCCCAAGCGAAGAAAATGTCCTTCGCTCATGGGGTGGCACCTATTTTTTAACATTCAAAGCAGCGAATGCCCGTGACAATTTTTTTCCCATGGTCATCTCGCACGGAGAGAGGCAAAACCAATGCCTTTTGAAAAATTCGTCTGCTAGCGTTAACTCCGAGCTCGCCAGGGGCGCTGCAATCACTTTTTCCCGCGCTCCGTGGGAGTTGCCAGTACTGGCTTCCATGCTATTTGATGCCACGGTGCGATGTTGGAGTTCGCAGGACTGTGGGGTGGCGAACAAGTTCGGTCCGTCCTCGCTGGCGTCTGCTCGTTGTCTCTCTCGTGTGGACGCGCTTGGGACACGGACGAACCGCGGACATGTCATCACGTGATAAATCCGTCCGTGGATCAGTCCGTCGTGTGAATCGGCCTTTAGCAGCGGCATCTGCTGCCTGACGCTACTTTCGCTGTTCGCCGGTTTCGACAGCCCGTCTCCTTCGTTTCACAATCCATATTTTTTTGCCGCCTACTTGGATCAGCGCTAGTACTCGGTTCACACTCTATCTTGTAGCACAAGCCAAGGCTTTACGCGCTCCGCACACCTGCAAGTTCAGACTCGCCCCAGCATCCGCGCGTGCATTGGCTTCCACCGCATGACGTCGCCTTCCTCTCGCCTTTGTCCTTCACTGCTCTCCTCCTCTCTACGCGACGAGTTTTCCTTTCCACTGGTTTGTGCACAGACGGACACCGTCAGCTTTTCCTTGTCATGTGGACACTAACACTAGCGGATTAATAAGAGAAAAAAAAAGCGGGGGAAGTATCCTCACCGAGGTTATCGATCGACGGCATTAGTAGCCGGACGTTTGTCTGGAAGATTATTCTAGGTAGAGATGTTTCGCGCACGGCTTCCGGGGCTCAGCGACACGCACGCGGCCATAAAAGCACTGCCACCTGGAGGACATATGGAGCCCGTTCCCAGAGGAAGTGGGTCAGGTCGCGATCCTCGTCGAAGACGGCAGGGCTGCGGGGAAGTGCAACCCCAAAGTTCAGCACCGTCCTCACTTAAGATGGCTGTCTTCTGCTTCGAAATCAGCACCCGATGACGATGACAGAGTCACTCCAACCAAGACCGCAGAAAATCAAATGCCTCCAGTGCTGAATATAAAGTAAACGCCGCCGCGAACACCACTGCACGTTTCTGAGGGATCACCCGGTGTAATGCCGCCGACGCCGACAGCGATGCCGAGAAATTATTGTCGGTAAACTTGATTGCTGAGTGCACGTGTATGCCACCAGAGGCTTAAGCACGTAGTGCACTAGAGTGAACGCAAACTAAAGGGTGTTTCTAATGGACTCCTAACGTCTATGAACTAACCCGCATCGTTGAAGTCATTTGGCAGCGCAGGCGTTTTTTTCATGTTTCGTTTCAACAGAACTTGGCAAAGGAAAAAAGCCACGGTCCAGTGTGTTAAAGCGACCGAGTGCCTCACGTCACGTGCCCCGCACTGACCCTCTGATCGCCTTACAATGGCCGCAGCTTTCGGTCTCTGCCAAGTTGCGCTGAAACGGAGCATACAAAGCCGCATTCGGCACGCATTCTTCTGGTATTTAGCTCTCTGTACACACGCAGTGCCCCCACTTATCACGTTAGAACACCCATTTATCATTAATGGCTCAGTAGATACATTACCTGCCGAAAAATACCGAAATACTACGTTATAAAACTCACCTATCCGTTTGAGTACCTATAGTATTACCGAGTGTTCAGTTATTTTGAATAAAACGGACAACCCAGAAAACCCTCAGTGCTTAGCTTTCTAACTCGGGCTGTTGTGCCACCTAACGGCACACAATGCAGTGGCCCGTTTAATTCGAACGACGTTCGAAGTACCTTCCTCGGCCCAGCCGGAGAGATATTTCCCCTCCGAGCACAACCGTGGCAGTCTATGGCGCACCTTAACGGTCGCGATTTAAATGAAAAGCGACGTCTCGTTCGTATATGTGCGGAAGCAATATGCGGTGCTCAATCCAGGACTCGAGCTGAAACAAAGGAAAAGGCACGCGCCGGCGGCGATCATTATTTCTCGTAAGCCCCGTCATTACTCGAAGCAGACGGGCAACAATGAGGAGAGAGTGCAGGGCGGCGCGGAGCTGAGTGCCATAACAGGACCCATCCAACTCGATCGACTTCCCCGAACTTCTTTCTCTGGCGAACGCTGCTCGTTACTTGACGCTTACCTGGCGTGCTGGCGAGATGCGGTCTCGCGCGCAGCGCACTTTTGCTCACGTCTTCGAGCCTGTCCCCCCCCCCCCCCCCCCCCCCCTCCCCCTCGCTCCGCGAAGTGACAGCGCGCTTGCTTGCTTCCTTTCGGTCTTCGGGGATTCACGCGCAATATATTATTCCTCAGAGACGGTGCTTATTCGTCCGAAGTAATGAGCAGTTGGAAACAAGATTGGCCAGACTATGAACGGGTGCTAGGCGACTATAGCAAGGGTTTCGAAGGCTGAGAAGGTTAAAAGGTCATCGAATCTCTCCAATGCCGTGCGTTTGAGAATATTGAAAGGGAAATCAGACTGATCTGGTCAGCGTTTTTGGATACCAAAGGAGCCTATCAAAATGTAGGCCAAAATAAGTTGCGGGATATTTTAGAGAAATCGAGGTTGGAACCTGAAGCAATAAATGTGTTATGGTTCGAGGGACATCGGTACAGTAATCATGAAAGAACAATATCGTGGGAGGCTGAGACGAAGCAAGTTACAAGCGATAGCCGCAAGAAGGGGTCTCGGACAGGCATGTTCAACGTCAGCCCTACAAAGTGTGGTGTATTTGGATGGGTTAAGAGTACAAGCCGGAGAAGAGCGGACTTGGGTTTTATTTAACTTGCCTTAGGAAGCGAGGGATAAAGTTAAATAACCGATAATTTTCTCTTTAGTTTTAGTTCATTCACTTCGCGGGAAGATCAGCGTATGGTCGTCTGCCATTCTCCTAAGAGTTGCTGAGATCGTTGCTTGAACATCAGTTCGGATATCCGAACTATAGTCCGTTGCAACCTAAGAACGAAACGCGAGGGTAAGACTGGCCGAGGAGGAGGAAGCAGACGGAACTCTAGAGAAGAGAGGGGGAAATCTCCTTCTCTCTTAGCGTTCCGTCTGCTTCCTCCTCCCCGGCCCGTCTTACCCTCGCCCTTCGCTCTTAGGTTGCAACGGACTATAGAGATGAGACCCTTACAAAAATGAACAATGAGTTTCAATTGAGCTGCTAATGAGTTTTTATAGAGTCAAATGAAACTCATAAGAAACTCAACGTTAAATGAGTTTTATCATTACAAAACTAATATTTATTCTTTTGAGTTTACTCATTACACATTCAAATGAGTGTTATCATTACCCACTCAATATATATTCTTTTGAATTTACTCATTACAAATTCCAACGAGTTTTATCGTTACCCAGTCAATATTCATTCTTTTGAGTTCATAAATGTACTGATTACTCATGCAAATGAGTATTATCATTAAGAATGCAATATCAGTTCTTTTGAGTTTATCCATAGATACTCAAGTGAGTTCTACCATAAGGCACCCAATAGACATCAGCTGATCCACAGTGGAGGAATTCGATAAAGGTAAAGGTGAAGATAATCATTAATGCAGATTGCCTGCTATTCAGAAGACATTCTCCTCAAATAAAGTAATGTTCAAAATTGCAATCCAATAACTTCTCATATTTATTAACCATTTATTAACCCTTCTATGAAATCAATACATATTCAATTACTCCCATTCTGAACTAGCACACTGTCTCGGGCGATCAAAATGACACAGCGATAGACATAATGACTCAATACAGCATCTGCTCCCAAACTTCCCTACGCGCGTAATCCACTAAAATATAAAATATATCCTGCCACGACCCCGCCCCCTCCTCCATTCGCATTTCGCTAGACCACAAGTCTTACCATCTCAGTGCATTAGCAGTAACATATTGAAATTGACTCTGAAATTTAGTTTCTCAGGTAATACAGGTAATTAAAAGTTAACAAATATAAAACCATTGAAAAAAAAAAGAAACAAGCCAGCAGTTGTTTTGCGACTTCGCTAGATCAGTCACGACACCCCTGGGGTTCGCGCCTCACTATTTGGGAAGCACTGCTGTTTAATATTACAAATACAGAGTGCTGCTTAGAATATTTTTCAAATCATTTATAAGTAGCAACTGTTGATTTAATACCACGCAAAAATCTAAACCAACTCTCACACAGTCTCACGGAAACATAATCCCAAGTTTCCACAGAATAAAAATCGGTAAGAACAAGACGAAATACACACTAGGCTGATTAATTAACTATGAGCTGTCATTTTGTTTGAATTCAATACACATGAAAATAAAAGAGGAATAGGAATGCCAATAGGCATACCTTTTGGTCCTATAGGAGGTTGGACTGCTCCCATAGGGACTTTATCGGACCATTAGGAATTTTTATCAGTCAAACGAAATGTTTTGTTTGCCAAACAGGAAATCTAGGCCAATTGTGCATGTATATTTGAGCAATAAGAACCAATTAGACGTATGTCTGTCAGGAGGATGTAAATGCATATTGGACGCAACAATTGAGAATCGGATCAATGGGAACCCGTTTCTGTGCTTTTGGAAAGTTGTTTTTGGACGAACTTAAGCTCATATATTTGTCAGACATCCAACTGAGGTAAAAATAGTCCCTGTCAGAAATACACCGGCCCATTTGATGCAAGTGTAATGTAGCCTGGGCTGTATGATGCAAATATCTGTTCCACGTCCAAAGAATGTATTGCTAGAATTCCAGCATGTATAAAAGTACATTAGTCAAGTTAATTATGCGACAGTGTTACGCTTATTTTTCAAACTTTTCGGACGGCAAAAATGGTTTCAGCCCAGGCTGAAACCAAAATTATTAATAAAAATAATCATTAACAATTATTAAAAATTATTAATAATTGATAATTATTAGTTAATAATAATTAATATTTATTAGTAATTATTAATAATTACTACTAATTATTAGTAATTATTAATAATTACTAATAATTATTAGTAAATATGAGTAATTTACTAATAATTACTAATAAATATTAGTAAACTATTAGTAATTTACTAATAATTTATTAGTAAAAATAATTTACTAAAAAAATACTGTAAGCTGAGTGTAAATTAAAAGTAATCTCCCCAAAAATAAAAAAATAAATTTTCTCCCTACTGCATTGCACCCGAAACTAATAGCGCGTCGGCGCTAATTGTGATTTGCACATTTATTTCATGTGCTTATAATAATAACTGTATTCACCCTCTTTTACTCCTAAGTTTCTAAAGACATATTTACGGCACCCCTCTATCGCGATTTGGTCAGTTTCGGTTTCAGTATAACTTTTACCGCTTTCGGTTTTCGCGTCTTCGACGCCCCATCGGTAGCGACACCAGTTCTTTTTTTTTTGTTTTTCACTCGCGACCGTTGAGACCGTTGCCGTTGCGTTGGGTACATGTGTTTTGCGGGATGGAAATGCCTTTAGACATGGAAATGTGCTAATTTAATCAAGTTTATCTATCTGTGAAGTTTCGTCTTGTGATGATTATGTTCAAGAGGAGCGCGGAAGACCGGCGACGCGACAGAACGAGCAACTCGACGCAGTTGGTAAGCTTGCTTCTTTGTTCGCATTGTAAGTAGACGCCTTGAACGAGAAGTGAACACTAGGGAGTTTTAGAATAACGTCCGCAACCCCAAAGAAATGACGTCTTCGCTGCTGTGCATGCGCAGACCCAAAACAAGCATTCGGACTCGAGCTTTCGGCCCGTTATTTCTCGAAAATAGCGCGGGTACCGCAAAAGGCGGCGCCCACGATATGGTGTACTAGAATACTGGGCAGTGTAGCGAGCGCGGACGGAGGGTGGGCTCTTTTTGCGATGACGGGATCGGTGGCCGCGAGAGGGCGCAACGTGTAGTAGGCGTGCTGCCGGAGCGGCCGGAGTGCGGAGCGCAGGCAGCGGTAGCGCTTGGCTGGCTTGGCGTTCCGCACGGGTTCGATTGTTTCGTATTGTTTGGCTAACTCTTTACGGTACTCTTTATTTCTGCTGTTTCACATAATATTTATCGCACTAATTCGTTGCCAAATGCTTTGCCCGAGACGTGTATCTTCGAGCAGGACGCCACAGTACACATCGCGACACTGCTAGCGCGAACACAACATTGGCGCTTTTTCCTGACTTACTTCGAAAGAGTATTAGCGAGGACGACATTTTATCACCTGCATGATAGACCCGAACGAGCTTTTTCCCCAGCAATCAGAACTTTGCTGAGATCCTTTGGTTTCTCATAGAAAAACCGGCGATCGCTTGTTCGCGCTAACAGTGTTGCGTTCTGAATAGGCGGAAACTCCATCCCCCGGGAAACGTTCGGGAACTCTCTTGAAAGGGACGACCCAAACGTGTGTAATCCCCTGGATAACGTAGGATAAACATGCTGATGGCATGATATCTAAACAAATGTCTGCTTTTTTGACCCTATAATTTTGCTGTCACTGTAGCTGTGATCAATGCATTCCGTGGTTGAAACGCACTACCGTAATGAATTGTTTCTTCGTTTGGGAAAACAAAATGGGGCTTACAAAACGGATTATATCGTCTTCTTCCGTAGGCTCAGGTGTCACTGTCGTCTTTCGCAACTATTTCCACGGGCTTTCGAAGGAATTTCCAGCACTAGCCTTTATCGTATCTGCTGTTACTACGTAGGGTCTCCGAACAGGACTGTGCGAATAGTTAGAAAAATGTGTCCACTCACCAGCTCTGGTAGTAACCAGAGTGAATAAATTCTTATTTATCCACTGAGCACCAGCTATCGATATGTGTGGGCACCAGGGCGCACAGATAAATTTTTAATTATACACTGGGCGCAAGCGCACAGATGAGAATAATGAGGAGCACCCAAAGATTCGGGAGGCGATGGTACTTGCTTTTCCCAAGAGCTCGGGAGTGGGGGGCTCCCGAGTTCACCCGTAGTCGGCGCCTATGGCGTTCTGTACCTCTACATTCTCCAGCGTGAGGTCATGATCTGGATGAGCTTCGACATCTTCAGGGTAAATGACTCAGTATCTTGCGCTGGGCCACAAGACCTTTCAATTTTCTTGCGGTAAAAAAAGAGGCCTCTTAGCACCTTCTCATTGAAGAGACGGAGTGCTGGGCCAACCCTCATCTTTTCAAAACCGCTAGGAAAAAAAAAATAATTTGCTGATGTGAGGCCATAACCTTCAATGTCACATTTCCACAGTCACTTCTCCAAGCCTTTCTAATGCAATCAGCGTGCACAGTACCCTTCGGTGTGTCAAAACCAGTGTCTATAAAACCTATTTAGCAGATACTTTACAGAGTGCGAAAAGTAAAAAAAAAAATAAAAAAAAAAATGTAGAGGTTGACTGTCATGACTGCCTGCATTACATGAACCAGATCTCTCCCAGTCACTCCTGTTGCGGGACCACGACTCACGCCGATCGAACTCGAGAGGGGCACGAAAAAGGGAACGGGCTCCTTTGCAGGACCGGAAGCCACCGTTGCATCCCGGCACGGACCCCAGGAGTTGAAATTAGGGGTGGGGGGTTCGGAGGACATTGAGGATATAAGAGTCGTTGCGAATTAATTTAAGGGGGTGCCTTCGGAAAAACAAGGGGGGGCGTACACCCCCGTAGGGGGGTGTCGGGAAATCACTGCCCCGGCACAAAACACGTCCCGTCTCTCGTGTCCCGCCGTTTTTCCGTCATTGCACGCGTTGTCTACATGCCACTGAACGGCACCGATAGCAATCCGTTTCACTCAACCATTAAAAAAAAAAAGAACTGCAGCAAAACAAAGCGAACCACGCGATCGCAAGCAGTACGACAACACGGCAATCCGAGCGGGAAGGAGCACGCCCAGGCACGCCTGTTACCCGCAGCGCCCCCTGCCGTCCTTGCGCGCCGTCATCGCTGCGCCGACCTCTTCCCTCCGTTGCTTCTCGGCGTGGACGACACACTGCCCAGTTCTAGTACACCATACCCACGACATCTCTGTTGATCGCGTCTTCGACGCCGTCGCCCGCGCGGGAACTGCGTGAGTCGCACTCGGCGCGGTCGGTATGGTCGAAGCGTATTGAAAACGCCACGGATCGCTGGAGTCACAGCTCAAAGCTATCGAAGCGCGTCTACTTACGATCGCGGCAGAAATGTAAACATGCCTGGGTAGTGGATCGTCTGGGCTTCGTAAGTACAACAGAGCAGCTTGGCAGTGACAAAAACAAAACATACAGCATTGAGTATAAAACAACTATAAAACTGTTACTCTAGACGAAACACTTGTTTAATTTTCAAGATATAATGTTCTAACTTCCAAATAAAAGCTGTCGCGACATCTTGGTGGCGTTTTAAGCGCGAGATGCTTGCGTTTTGGGGGTCCCCGGCAGAGAAACGCTATTCTAAAACTCTTCGCCGCAATCCTCGCTATTTTGCCCTCCGTAACGCGCGATAAAGTAGCGCCCGGTAGTCTAAAACTCCCTATTTTCTCGGCACACGTTTGCTCGTTAAGCTAGACTTTTTTTTTTTTTTTAGCTAGTTAGGTTTGCTTTATCCGTCCTTATGTTTGTATCTGTGCGTAGCATAATGAAAAGTTGCCACTCATTTTGTGTATGGCCCGAGAAAGTGTAGCTTATGTCAACAGAGCACTTATTGAATTCCTAATGCTACTTTCAGTTCGTTGCTTTAGAAAATGTCTTATTGGTCTAGCAGTGTACTGATGTCATTCAACTATAAATTGATTACATTGATCATACTTCATTACATTTCAGAAGTTAGACTTCCTTGGAATTCGGTTCATGCAGAGCCAATATTCCTTTACAGTCAAAATTGTTCTAGAGGATAGCAATTTTTTGTTTTGAAGTTATGGAAGTGGACAGAATGGTACTGTTAGGACAAACTTTGGTCCCCTGACTTTCTGGAATTGAACTGGGTTTACATTTGTCTGTTAGAATTTTTGATAAAGCAGTTGTTCCTTTCTGCGTCTTTTTTTTTTTTTTTTCTCTTTCATTTTGCAACTGTGATGTGATCAAGCCGAGGGCCGCAGTTATTCCTAAATGAAGCAGCAGCAGTGTGTTCCCAGCTTGCGTCACTTTGATTCATTTCAAGGCATGTCACGAAATGAATGCCCCTGTTCATACACCGTTGGAAGTGGGACTGACTTAAAAATGCAGTTCGACACAGTGTTTGAGTGGTATGCGACGTGTTGAATGACCTGTGCGGTTGTCACGGGTTCGTGGTTGGTCAACACAAAACGCTCCAAGTCCCACTTCCTTCTTCTCGTCTTCCTCTTCCCATTGGTTTGAAGCTTGGCCGGCATTAGTTTTATCCGAGCTCATGCCTTTGGCGCTCAGGTAAACGTGCGTGAGGATTGCAATTGAACGGGGGGGCCGCCCCCCCCCCCCCCCCCCCCCCCCGAACCACCCTTAAACAGGACAAAATGACAAAAAAGAAACTTTGTGACAGCAATGTTCGAGAGAAACTGCCGACTTTTAATTACCCTGCCTGAAACTTTGCAAACATTTCAGCGTGGCTGCAGCTGTGATGGTGAGGTGGATCCAATATGAAAACTGAACCCTGAAGCGACGCCTTCGGGATGCCGAAAATAATTATGGTAAGTTAGAAATTAACCCACTAGTATACTTGGGCCAGATGTCGATTAAAAAATTTTAATCCAGTTAATTTGTCACATTAATTTTCAGGCATAATATCTTCAAGAGAATGAAACTGCAGATGTTCCAAACTGGCTGAGGTAAAGCAGCCTTGCAGTGCACCAGGGTTTAGACTGAACATACTTTTTGTACCGTCCACAAGGTGTAGCTCTTACATTGAAGTTTTATGAGCTAGTTTCTTCAATGTTTGAACTTTCAGCGTGCCAGCTGGGTAGTGTGTAATTGTTTTTATAGTGCAAGCAATATCTTAATCCTGGCGGCAGGAAGTTTCAGCTAGCAGTTGACATGGTTGGACAACGGCGTGCATGCTTGCTTTCTCTGCAGCGGCCAATTAAGCAAAATAACAGCATGTGCGGATTGTCCATGCATTTAATTTTTTGTTTGTGGTTTGTTTCAGACTACATGTGCCAAGTACAAGGGGGTGGCCCTCCAGGCGCTGACGACCAGCATGTCGTCTCTGCTGTGCTGTCGAGGAAAATTTAAAGGGTAAATATTGCAGCTGCAGTTTTTTCTCTTCTGTCCCTGCTACACTTCCTGTGAATTTCTCTGCATGCTTGGTCTTTTTGTTTTCATGGTACTATAAACTTTTGTTATAGTCCGTTGCAACTATAGAATAGCAGAAGCCCCTCCCACTATTCCCTTTGCTTGCCATGATTGGCGGTGTCCTCTCGGCTCTCCTCCTCCCTAGTGTTTGCTTACTAAAAAGAGTGAAGGGCTTTGTGGGAGGGGCTTCTGCTATTGTAGAGTTGCAACAGAGTATAGCGCGACCTCGGTTAATTTAATCATTTCGAAGAGTCCTAGCGGGCACCCATGCATTTTTATGGGAATGACTCTGCATCATATTTTGAACCGAGAAAATGACCCCACGAACAGGAAAGCACGGGCCTTCTGCTACAAAAGTAACCGGACCAAACTTTGATTTCAAGATAGACCAGAAAAAGTCTACTCCTGTCTTATAAACGGTAGTAACAGAAATCCTGTGCTATACTCGCGGTCAACTTTCTGTGGCAATCCGAAGAGAGGAGGAAAGCGCGTGTACAGCGGTTGGTGCACCCTCTCCTCTAGCATTGACTGCATTGCCACAGAAAGCTGACCTCGAGTATAGTCTCGCCACAATGGGAAGCCAATGCTATGACCCCCATCTTGATTTCTTTACTGCTTGTTATGGCTGTTTTCACATCTGGTATTTTCACTGTTCTTTGGCCAAAAGTGAGTGGCAGGTCGCCATAGGTTTCCAGAAGAAAGCGGTCACATATGCAGAAATTTCTAACAAGTTCGTAGCGCAGTGGCGCTTCGCCGCAACCGAGGAAAAACTCTACGGTATTGTTGGTGCAAAACATTGAGCCTCACGACTAGCAGCAACTTAATCGTAGATGTACTGCACCATACGGCGTTTATTTGAGCTCTACTCCACACAAAAAATTACAGGGGCACTAGGTATCCCTTTGTGGATTGAATGCGAAAGCATTGCCATTCCTAACGACACTTCCTTTTTTTTTTTTTCTGTATTGTTAGGAATGGCGATGCTTTCGCATTCAATCCACGTAGGGATACCTAAGTGCCCCTGTAATATCTTTTTTTTTTTTTGCGTTACATCATGTGGCGTCACACATTATGGTACGTCATATCGTCACGTGAAGTGTGATGTCATCGAACCAAGGACATATTTTTATGACCACCTTTCGGGCACATCAATGCCGATGCCGTCTTTTGCCGTAATGGGACAAGCTTCTTTTTGAGGGGAGAGTAATGCCGCATTCGGAAGCGGCTGAGATAGCACAGCAGCTAGCATGCCCTGCTCTCACACAGCAGCACTGTGTTCGAATTTCAGCCGTGGAAGCACATTTTATTCTTTCTTTTATTCCTCTGTTGGCATTTGGTACCACTCGGTTAAAGCCGCCGGATTTTCCGCTCCATGAACATACAATGCTTTCGCATTAAAAAGGCACATCCAGTCAGGAATGTGCCTTTTTGTGTGGTAGAGTCGCACAGCTGCCCACCACTTCGAAAATCACAACTGAAGTATGAGGGGGCACTAGTGATCAACAAATGAGGTTCACGCCATTCATAGGTGAAGGATCCATTTGCCGTTGATCGCAATCCTGCACCTCGTTAGCTCTAACCGGCAGGATAGTCAGCTCGGCAGACTCGTCGGCTGAATCATCCGAGTGTAGTTTAGCGTTTTCCTTATGCTGCTTCAAGCAGGGATGCATGCGAACAGTGCGCAAAACACATGCCTCTTGCCAACACTTCTAACTACATGGCTGGTCGTGACGTGTGGTCCTGTTTGCCCTAAGAAGTTTGTAAGACACTTTGGATGATGTCGTAATATTCTGTTGTAAGTCACACAAAAGTTGCGACAATTCTGTTTCGTTAATACGGATTTCTTCTCGGATTTTGTCATACGCAATTTTTTATCGTAAGTTTGCTTTTTGAATTCGGCCTCTGATGTCTCGATCCTCCCAATAATTCAAACTGTGTATTGCATCGATTATGAAAGCTGCAGTTGATACACACCCATTCGGAGCATTGCTTTATGATCCGCATAGAACCCTATTACCGTTTTCTTCCTGTCCATTGTGATTAAAAATACTTTTTCAAGATAGTAAACAAACACAAAAGAAAAATACACAGAGACAAGAAGTGGGCGTAAAACACTGGCTTGTCTACGATAATAAACCAATTGGCCCAAATTGCTATATTAATTCTTCGAGATGCTTATAAGTCATAGCTTCTCTATGTTCAAATTTGGTAAACTTCATAAGCGACAACATCTGCTCGCTTATCTTTGGTAGACCTTGTCAAAAGCCAAAATAAAAGACTGCACTGCGGCGGCAAAAACAGTGAGAGATTGATTCTCGCAGACTCGGGGGCAAAATATACTTTTGCACCATGGTGCTCCTGACAATGTTATTAGTGCCACTCATTAAACTATCAAGGTATTGTGAAAATTAAGTGCCTGGGTGGCAAAAATGTAGGTATTTTAAATGTGACTTTCCGCATTTAAGGCTGGTTCACACATACAGTGCAGCGCTAACTCAGCCCTGTTAAGGCAACGAGTCAGTGCTACTTCCATGGCTTGTATCGTGTGTTCTGAGTTGCCTCCTTTCATACAAAAGACCGATGTCCCGGTTTGTAATACTGATTCAGCACTGAGGTACTGCTGCGCTGTGAACAGGATACCTTGCTCGGACATTGAAGTTTAGATGAGCAGATCAATGTGTAACTGTGCATCTTTTTTCTTTTTAGGTTACCAGTATTCCCATGGACGCGAAGGCAGTACAAGGGCTCCCGTGGACACGAAGGTAGTACAAGGTTCGCCATGGACACGAAGGCAGTGTACCATAGACTCGAATTTCACATTTTTAATAAACCAGTTATTGCTCCTTCCCACGGTTTTATGCAGGCATTTCCTGAACCCTGCATGAGTATATAGGCAAACATATAAGTGACACTTGCACTCACTTTCCCCTTCCCTCAAAACAGCGGTTACATCCAGACAACATATCATACAACCTACTGTCGTCTTCCCTCTGAGAGCTCTATCTAGAAACCCATGCTAGGAGTATAATTTCTAATACATTTCATTTGAAAGTCTAGTTACACTGCTTTCAGTCTCTGTTGAAAATCAAATGTTTTTTCTGCTGCGTTGCAATTGAGGTTTTGATGGGCCCTCTCATTAGGTATATTCCGACTCGTCGGAATATACCTATTGAGATGGCACGTCAAAACCTCGGTTACAACGCGGTAGAAAAAAACATTTGATTTTCAACAGAGACTCGAAGCAGTGTATCTAGACTTTCAAATGAAATGTATTAGAAATTCTTATGAGGTGGAACGGCAAAACCTTAATTGAAACGCGGTGGCCAATAGTTTTCGTAAACTCCTTAGGGACTCGTTACAAAAAATCAATTGTTTTTCAACACAGACTCGAAATGGTGTCAATAGACTTTCAAATTATATTCATATGAAATATATTAGAAACTTTATGCGGTAGCTTTGTCGAAACTTCAATTGGAACGCGGTGGCCAATAGTTGTCGTAAACTCCTTACGGATTCGTTACAAAACTCATTTGCATTTCTACTGAGACTCGAAAAGATGCTCCATAAACATTCAAATGAAATTCATTAAAATTTTTTGTAAGGGGACCGGGCCGGAATTTTAACGCCCGACCCGACCCGGCCCGACTGTCGGTCGCCACAATTTGAAAATGCGACTTTCTCAGATTTCGATACATTGTTAGGAAGCTCAGGTGATCTTGTTTTGCTCTGTCATGAACTGTTTTAACTTTTACGGAAAAACGAAAAACCGTTTCCTGCGATTTCAAATAAAAATTCAGAAGACTGGCAACCATGATTTTTTTTAACCCCAAGGTTGCTGATGGGTCGTTACTCTGAAGTGCAGCATATTTAGTGGCTCTAGAATCGCCTAAAAAGACCGCACAACAAATAGTTCAGCCTCATTCCGCGTAAACGTTGACGAAACTTGCAAACAAAGTTTGAGGTGCTCGAAATTACCCAAATCTGCTAATCCTGGCGGGCGATGCGCGGCGAAGCCTACAGCGGAGTCAATACTGCCGTGTCGGCGCAGCCCACCCTGCGCTACCTACGTCAAGCGTATGGCTCCTATGGAGATTCGTATTCTTAATTTGAAATTTTTTAAACAAAGCCTACAGGCGGCACTAGTAGAGCACACATATTTGACCACGTGATTCGCAAAACGCACATGCGCCTTCGCATGCGCAACCACAGAACACTCGCGCATGCGCAGTTTGTACCGGAGAGACCATCGTACCGTATGGGATGTGCGAAAAGGGTTCCCTCAAACTCCCTAATAGCGCTCGGCAGACTTTACATCGGGGTATAGCCGTCAAGGTTGATTCATTAATGGGACAGAATCTGTTAATACCCTTTTAATTGAAAGAATTCCTGTTCATGTCACTACTTAAGCTTTCAAAGGCAGTAATTATTAAAGAAAAACGAGTTCATGCATAATTCGAGAAGGCAACAGGCTTTGAAATATTTCGCGATCAGTTTCCGCGTTCCGGTTGCATTATTTCGAAACAGAAGGCAGTAGCTTGGCAACATCTGCTCAGAGTGACGTACATGTGGCGGGGGAGGAACCTCAGCAGGGTGTTTTCAGAAAAGTTCGGCCGACCATGTCCTACGACCATTTTTATGTGAAAAAAAAAAAAAAACGCCGAAGGAACATGTATCAAGAGTACAATAGCAACGACACAAAACGCCATTTTTAGTTTTTATAAAAAAAAAAAAAAATATTTTGCAGACTCAATCCGCATCAAAACAAAACCAACATCAGTTTTGCGAAAAAAAAAACAAAAAAACTTGTCCTTGCGGAAACAAAGTAGAAACACACTCTCAGTGCGAAGCGCTTTCTGCGAATTGCGCAAAGTTGGCATTTGAGTCACCTCTCCCAAAAAACTGTACTGGCTGCCGGTATCGAAATATTTAGTGAACAAATTCGTGTAAGGAGAATGGACTCAAAATATATATGATTAAATATCGACGTTTTTAATTTCTAGAAAAAAACTCAAACATGGCACATTCCGCAAAACTACTTACATTTTATTAATTATTTTTTCTCAGCATCTATAAATACCAGATTTTTTAAACTTTGCCAGCGTGTTTTCTTCTATCTTGTTAATATTGGCGCTAAATATGGCTGTCCTGGGCAGCGAAATAAATTTATGCGAAACGCTCAAATGGGGTCATTTTAATAATAACGAGTTATATTGAAACTCAATTAAAAAAAGGGGCCATCTCCGATTTCTTCTTAAACTCCTCCAGATTTAGGCCAATGATAGGTACTAAAGGTCTGTTCACACGATGTATCTTTTAGGCGCGCAACAGTTTCGCGACACTCAAGTTTCGCGAAATGTGCTCGTTCACACGTACCGCTTCACGTGCAACAATGATCACGTTTAGACTCGCGAAAATAGTTTCGGCGTTGACCATAATGTGGCGCTCCGAATCAGATCGCTTATTATCTGGGGACCTGCTTTACGCATTTTATGCAGTCAATTCACTTTAATTTTTTTTTCACACATACTGCACTACTTGGAGCGATCTCGCATGTGCGCAAAGCCGATTGAGGCGGCAACCTGTACGTGCAGGACATGTGCCGGCGCCGAGCCCGTACGCAGCCAATTCATTGCCAAAGCTCTTATCAATGCACATGGTATTCATAGAAACGCTACGTGCCCAATCTGGTTACTTCTCGGCGCCCATGTCTGCCCCGATTTTACTGTGCCAACTGTTTCCGAGAGCGCACATGGTTTCACGTTCGCTTGTAAACAAAGCAAACTTGGTTTCAGTTTACTCTATGGTCTCTTATCCAGCGGTATCGTCGCGACAACAACGCTATGAGCACTATTCTAATCTCGCCAACTCCCGCTAATTGTCTTCGTCCATCGCTGGATTTTTTTCCGATATGCTACTCACTTTTCCTTCAGTGGTGCTTGACGTGCTTGCGGAAGCGCCGGCAGTATCCATCGTTCGTGGTTTCGGTTTTTTTCGGATTTGGCTCGGCTACAACACCGGCAGTGAAGTGGTCTTCTCAAACAGCTCGCTCCCCCCTCAAAGGCCACGTGAGAGCGTTTCTGAGCGGCCATTGGCGGCGCCCTCAGAGTGATTGGCAGGACTCGGCAAAGTTTCAGCAAAAGCTCGCTCCAGAAGCGAAGTGTGCGCGCAACTTTTTTTAGATGCGCGCGTCCTTTTCGGACTCGTTCAGACGGCGCAACCATTTCGCGAAACTACATTTCGCGACACTAGATGTGCGAGAAAAATGCATCGTGTGAACGGGCCTTAAGAGAATCTGCAAAAACAAGCTGCATTAATTTTGTGTATCTGAAGTTATAAGGCTAGAAATATAACCGAAATGAGGCCCCCGCAGCACAGTGAACGGGGCGTGTAGATACCTATAGATGACGAATTCATTATTTTACAAAGTGTAAAAATTCTCCAGGGTGGTCAAAAAGAAACAAATTGACGGCACAGAGGCGGATGGTGGCTTTAAAGTGAGAATTATTTGCGAGTTTTTGTATAAGAGTCGCAGAAAATGCGTGCGGTCCGGAGCGATCGACAGGCACTCTCATATCGCATGCTTCGCTGTGCCTGTTTTCAATAGTCCGTGTGTAGGGTCTCTGTGTACGTCACTTATAGGAAGGCGGCTCCGCTTGACACATGTTTATCTCAGCCTTTTGCCCAAGGGTAACATGATATGGCGAGGCCAGTCTTGTACACGTTACTAAAAAAAAGTAATCGATTACAATTACTATTACTCTTGGCTAAAAAGTATTCGATTAGATTACTTGATTACTCGACGGCAGAAGTAATTGGACATTACTTAAAGAAGTAACCATTACTTTTCCGATTACTTTATTGTGTGAAGACATATCTTTAGCGCTCATAACAATGAACTACTTCCAACCTATATTTCACATTTGCACAAGTATTGAAGAAGAAAAACTGGTTCCCTCTCCGTGGTCGTTGCACCTTCACAATGCGGACACAAGCATAGCATTCGTTTGAAGAAGTTTAATGATTTGGGCGTTCGACAGTGTGTGTGTGTGTGTGTGTGGAAGGGGGGGGGGAGGGGAGGGGAGGGGGTTCTAGATCTTGTTAAGCTTAAGCAAAGGTTGTCGCTCAAAGTTTGCGTCGCTCATTTTATTATTCACATGTGGATGAGCTCGCATGTTATACAAAAGAGCAGCAGCTCTAGGATTTGAAACGGATCATGTGTAGTATCCATTAGCGGAAGAGAGCGCCCCGACCACTTCTCAACTCGAAACATTGCTTGTCACAAAGACCACGTAGGGGAAATGGGGAAATATTTCAACTGGCTTTGTTATATTTTGCATCCACTTTAGGCATTCTTCGGTTCTGGTTTTCCTACGGGCTGCGAGTAGGTGCCCTAAGGAGGATTTTTTTAATTTTTTTTTTATTTCTGTGTGTAAGTGCGTGAGGGGCTAGTTTGAACGAAGGACTTACAAAGCTACATTCTGCTCCCTCAAACTTCGCCCTGAATGGCCTTTGTCACGCACTGGGGCTTTCCTGGGGCTTCCCAGTCCCAGCTCGAAAAAAAAAAAAAAACGGACATTCCACAGAAACTGTACATAGAAAGGGATTGACCTCGTTTCCTGCAGCTCCGCAAAAATAGATTTTTTTCGTTCGAAAAAAAAAAAAAGGCGTGTGCCGGGGGGGGGGGGGGGGGTGTGGAAAAATAGTAACGGTTACAAGTAATTTTATTACTTCAAAAAGTAATCAGATTACTCTTGTGATTACTGCCTAATAAAAGTAATCAACTGATTCCAAAATTACTCCAAAAAGTAATCGATTACAAGTAATTTGATTACTTGTAATGCGTACGGTACAAGTCTGGGCGAGGCGAAAACCGGCGCATCTTTACAGTATTGGAACCGCCGCTGCGGTGGACCGTGAAACGCGAAGAAAAGACAAACACTGGAGAAAATCGTACCGATTGTTTGAAAGTTATAGCAGTAATATGGGCCCCAGAGACAGCGTTCACTTCCACTTGCCTTTCTCGCTTCGTAAGCATTGTCCGTGAGTATTGCATACGCCTAGTGCTCCCGCGTTTCTATGGCTGAATCGTCGAGCTTAAAGCGAGTGTTCTGCGCTAACTATCTCAACAGACACGAGACAAAATCGAATATCGAAGAAACTTTCGCAGTGTGAAGCATTTGGACATCGCTTTTTTAAAGAAGCATATTCCAGAAGCAGCTCACTTAATTCGAGATGCCGACGTTTTGTGTCAGAACTGCTTCAGCCGCTTCAGGAAACTCGCCAAAGAGTCTCCAGACACATCTGAGCCTGACGAAAGTTTTGTTCCTCAGGAAGCAGCCATCGAGTATCTCAACAGATACATTCAGTCAACAAAAATCGCACCTCTGAAAGTACGGACTGAGTTGCAATCGCATTGTCGGAAGGCTTACGCAAGGAGGAAGAAGAGAGAGATCGAGAGCGTTCTCATTAAGAATCAGGCCTCACTGCAGCGTATGAAGTCATGGATGAGCCTGGAGCCTCGGTACAAAGCTGCAACATCTCTCCGAAGCTGTTCAGCAACCTGAATAATGCGTTCGATTCTTGTGATTCGCATCAAGAACGATGCCGTCCCCTGATTTTGCGCCTGAGGAATCTCTCGCAGCAACAGACCCAAAGAGAAGATTCCTTCAGAAACTCGCCACCTGATCCAAAAAGCAAAAAATAACCAAAAGACACTCAGAGTATGGTCAATTCCTGACCCTACACAAGAATGAGGCTGACCCAAAAGGATGTTCAGGCGGCACTGAATTACTACACTAAAGATGAACTCAACTGCTCCCAACAAAGCCGGAAAAAGAAGGACCTTATTGGCATCATTTAAAAGGGATAAAAAGAATATGTGTCAAAACATTTTATGACTAGGTGCATTCATGAAACTGTTCGGTTGTTTAAGGCGGTTCACTCTGACACGGCCATTGGGCTCAGAAAGTTCTACTCATTGAGGCCAGAGTGTGTGGAGTATGCATTTTGGCACGAAGTTTGCGTGCACGTGCTGTGCTAACATCAATCTAAGCGTTTGTGCCATAGACAAAGCCACTGGAATAATGAGAAGTGCTGAAGATATTCGTGAATTGACTCTGTGCGACATTTCATCAACGAAGTGTTTCCTCGACCTTGCAGTACAGCTCATGCCCAACAGCTGAAACTCTTACTGCGCCTGGCCTGGGAGACCCGGATGATGATGAAGTGTTGTACGCAGCCTGGGGGAAAGGAGAGCTGATAAGAAAAGAAGTGAGTCCTGTTACGTTTGTGGAACTCCATCGAGAGGGTTGAGAGAATGGGTGCAGCATGAATATATTCGACGCGAGCCGGGCAAAACGGCGAGTGAAGCAAAACAATTCCTCGAAAAAGGTAATGTCCTGCTTCATTTTGATTTCGCAGAAAACTGGACAGAGGCAAAAGACGCAAGTTTTCATCTTCACATGCGTGGTGACAACTAGAAAAGAAACGCGTAGCTGCGCCCTCATCAGTGATGATACCAGCCACGTTTCCGCCCATGCATGCTACGCCGTTGCGAAAACTCACGAGTGGCTTGAGGACTTCGCTCTGCTCTACGCGCATGTGACGTACGTCAGTGACGGTGCGGCAAGTCATTTCAAGAACCGGTATCAGCTCCTTGAGCTCACAAAAACCAAGTACCTGTCGGTCAAATGGGTATTTTCAGCTACTCGGCATGGCAAGAACGCCTGAGATAGGATTGGAGGCCTTGTCAAACACCATGCAACACTTTTCATTCTCCGTGGGCCTGCCACATCAGCTATTAAGTGTGCGTCAAATATGGTCGACGTCCTGAAGACAAAATTACCGAATGTTGCACTAATTCACCTGCCAGGGCCAGACGTGCAAGCGTTCAGGAAAATGAAAACGAGAGACTGCTATTCCGTCTGGCTCGTGCCTGGAATTCAATCCTGGCACTTCTCGCAGCTCAGTGCACACGCGTCAACCCACTGCGGCACGAATTGCTGGTATCAAGAACGGGAGCGCCTACAACGAAGCCACTTCGGAAATAAGACTCGCTTCCACCAGCGTCTGTGAGCAGTGTAGTGCAAAGCGGCTACAACAGATCTCCTAAACATCTGATGATAAAGAATTATAAAAACAATTTTACGCACCGGGTTCCCTTCAGTACTTATCGTTTTCTTCGCGTTTTATGGCCTGTAAGTACCTTTTCAAAAACGCAGTTCAACTCCGTAGTGTGAAAAGGTTCCAAGTTTTTATTATCCGTCTGAAAGGGGCCCTGCAATCATATTTAAGCGTCTACTATTTTTGCGGTTTCCACGTCTCTTGGGGTTCGGGCAAGCCAGCGGGCACGGAGAGAGTAACTAAATATCAGTGCGTCATATTTTAACTGGACGACGCGGAAACCTCCTCCACCGACGAGGGCGACCCGCGGTACTGAAAGCGCGCAAAATGTGACGTTTTTGGTCCTGGGCTTACTACTGGTCAGAGCCGCTAAAAGTTTTTTTTTTTTAGTCGAGATACAAAATATAAGTGTCGCGAACCGTTTCAATTAGGTATGAAAGTAGTTTTTGTTCAGTATTTTAGATCAGAAAAGAAACAAATACAGTTTGTAAAGTACGGAAACAAGAAATGACCCGTCGACATACCTGCCACCAAGCGGCGGAAAAAGCGGCGCATATTAGAAAGGGCTAGTGGGATGAGGCGCCGACGATCGGCGAGCGTAGAAAGGTCCCGGAGCGTAGAAAGGCCGTTTGGCGGTATGGCAGCGCGAAGTGGCTCCCGTTCTGTAGTGATCTTTACCCCGTGTTTGCTGTCGTGTGTGGCCAATGAAGCGTTATGCCGAAATAGTTTTTAATCGCGCAGAAAATGCAATGCGAGCCGCCCTGGCCGCCCGCTTCATACAGCCTATCCAACTCACGCTTTAGTGGCGCCCTCTCGAGCCGTCGACACGGAGTGCGGCAGCCGTGAGCGCTCGATTAGCTCACTACCCCTCCTCTAGTTCACGGCCACTCAAGTCATGACCTACGACGTCATGAAGGAGGTTATTTTTTGCTTGTTTTTGTAATTCTAATTTGCCTATAACTTTTAAAATAAAGCGAATTTTGCGGAAAAAAAAGTTTCATTAAGTTACTACGTTCAGTGCGCTTAGGTTCGGTGCAAATTAAAAACCAGTAAAATAGTCATTGCAGGGCCCCGTCTGAAGGCGAGGGCGACTGTGCACGGAGGGAAGAAACCTGACCCTGGGGCCCAACGCGCTAGAACTGGCTCTCCACCGGAGAGCGAGGTGGAGCGCGCTAGGATGCCTCCACGTCTGATATAAACATGTCTTAAGCGGTGCCGCTCAGGTTGTTTTCTTTATGTGGCGTACACAGAGACCCTACACGCCGACTATTGAAAACAGGTCCTGTGAAACATGCAACATGAGAGTGCCTCTCGATCGCTTTGGGAAGCCCCCTTTTTGTGCGACTCTTATACATAACATTGAAAACTACCGTTTAATTTCCCTCACTTACGTCTGTTGCAAAATACTGGAGCATGTATTATCGAGTTACCTCTTTGAATACTTTGAAAGTTTAAACGCTTTTAACCCAAACCAAAACGGATTCCAGCGGAGGCAAGCACAGAACTAACAAAAACTATCCACGATTTGACGACTTCGCTGAATGAGAGGGGACAGACGGATGTAATCTGCCTAGACCTTTCAAAGGCTTTCGATCGCGTTCTACACGCGCAACTTATTAAAAAGCTAGTAGACGCCGGTATAAATTTACAGGTATTGAGATGGATCAGAGCCTACCTCACTAATCGTACTCAATTTGTAGAAGTTAACGGTGATATATATAATACATTAAAAGGCACGTCGGGGGTTCCCCAGGAGTCCGTGCTGGGACCGGTATTATTTTTAAGTTATATTAATAATATTACAGACAACATTGACAACATGAGCTCTAAAGTTACCACTCGCTTATTTGCAGAAGACTGCTTAATGTATTGCAGAATCGTGTATCCTGAAGGTCAGATCGCTTTAAACATAGCGTTAGAAACTATAAATGAGTGGTGCAAACGGTCAAAAATGCAAATTAACCCTCAAAAAACTGTATACCAAAGAATCACAAATAAGATTAAAAACGTGTTTGTTCTTTATTATAAACTTGACGGTAGCCCGCTAGCGTTCGCCAGTAATTTTAAATACCTAGGTGTAACCATGTCTGTAGATGAGTTGGAAATCCCATATCGGCAACTTCGCAAGCACCGCTGAAAGAAAATTCGGGTTCTTGAGACGTAACCCCAAATTAGCAACACAGAAAGCAAAACTAACTGCCTACTTAACATTTGTACGCCCTGTCTTGGAATATGCGAGCACCGTGTGGGACCTGTTGCGTATTCTAAAAAGAACGCCATTTCCGCCCCCGCTCGCGTCCTCCGAAGCAGGTGCCGGGTGAGGCCCAAGCCGGCATCCCCAGCAGCCCGAGCGCGACGATGGGGACTGGGGTGAGGGCGACGGGGGAGAAGGAAAGCGGGGGGACGGGCAACACGGGCCAGGAGTCGAGACTGGAGAACGAGGGAGAAGAATTCGGAGAATCGGGGAAGAAAAAGACCGGTAAAGAAACGCGGGAATTGGGACGGGGACAGACGCCGACAGAACTGTTGTAACGAACGGACCACTTGTACCCATCCTGAATACAGTTGTTTTGTTTTAGCCAAACGTATTTCATTGCCTCACACACGCGACTTCTGAAACAGGACCCATAAAGAAAAAAACATACTAAAAAATTAGAAAAGGTACAAAGGAAAGCTGCCAGATTTATCACATCCAGATACCGAAGGACTGAATCTGTCAGTGCGATGCTCACCCAACTCAACCCCGAAAGAAAGGCAGCGGTTTCATTTGGATTCAAGCAGTGAGGGACATTCGTAATTTTTTTCGCAGTTTTACATACTGTTCGAGGCGGGGCTTAGGCCGCACGTCCGGAGGCTTCCTGGCTCGTGACGACGACCATTCCCCGAAGTGAAGAACCCAGGGGTCCAGTGGAGGTGGGAGAATTGGTAACGTAACGAACGGTTTAATTACATGGTAGCGATACAGTCGTCAAATCCGAGAGAACAACCCAGCAGCCTCACGCCCCGCCTTATATAGGGGTCCGTTTTCTCCCTCACTCTCCGCCAGGGCAGCAGGTGCGACCGCCAAGTGCGTAGCAGAAAAGTCCGCCGCGTCGTAGCCAGAAATGCGTCATAGCCATGGTTCTCCGCAGTTAGGCCAGGCCTCTCTCCCCTTCCGGAGCGCACGAACCCACACGCACACACACACACGTCCCGTTGACGTCACGGACGCGTTGAGACTCGTTTTGGGCAGGCTTCGACAGGTGGCCGGCAGTCCTGACACGTCGGGACTCGTTTCGGGACTCGTTTCCGCAGCGTTGAAACTCGGAAAAGGTTGCCGAAGGTTCCATTCTTAACAGCCCCTCCGGGGCCAGGGAAACCTCGAATGGCCGGTGGTACAATCGCTGGCCTGAAGAGGTGGGCTTGGAGTAGGCCTTGAGAAGACGCTGCAAGCACCAAACAAACTCCCAAACCTCTCACAACGGAGGCATCAGCGGAAACGTCCCCCACAACACCACGCCACACCGCAGTCAAACGCTCGGAATTCGCCAGAGACCCGCCAGACTGGATTACGGATTACCAAAATTTGGTACAATTCCGGGTATCGAGACCCCCTGTCGCCAAAAAAACTCATTTTTCCAACGAGGTCACTAAGAACAAAATACAAAAGACAAAACCCTTCGCAATTTGTGAGGTCATTTTGGGCAAAGTGCCCCCACTTTGATCCTCATTCCCGTGAATGACGAAAACCTCTGAGATCATCCCTACTGTTTTGGTGATATCAGAAAAATCTGCTCAACCCATCGGCATTGCCGTTAAATTTGCCTTTCCTTTTTCTTACGCGGAAGTCGTAGTAATCGATTTTCTCGTGATTTCTACAGGTTTTCCCGCTCATTTTAATCCAAGCGACGGCCAATTTAATCCAAGTGCCACCAAACTTAATCCAAGCGCCACATAATTTAATCTTTGCGCTACCCAATTTAATCCCGGGGTCAGTCAATTTAATCCATAATATATATATGCACTTATTGTCTTCGGCGGGCATGTTTCCTTACACATTTGGTAACTTAGAATAATTTTTTATACAATTAGATTTTTGGGGGGACAACTGATCATTTGATCCCTATTAGTTGATATGTTGATTATTCTTTTTGTAATATTGAGTGTTTGTGGCGCACTCGAATTTATATTAGCTGATAAGAAAGGTTAGCTTTAACCTTTCTTATTACTCGACTTAACATTGCTACAGTTCAGATGATAGAAGTACAATTGCAATTTATGATTACTCTTTTGATTACTTCGTGTTATTATTGCTCCAATTGATCTATAATGAACTCAGTTGAAATTATTATTCCTCTTTTGATTACTTCGGGTTACTTTTGACCCATTGGACATGAATTCAAATTAAATGTCATTGTGATGACTCATTACATTTAGCTAATCTTCAACGAATTGAATTTTTATGTGATGATTATTGACATTATGATTACTCTTTTGCTTACTTCGAGTTAGTGACATTTGGCAACTCTTGTTTACTTTGTGTAATTTATCAGTTGTGAGCTCAATCATACATTATTATTAGTCTTGATTACCTAGGGTTACTTTCGATCCAAAGGACTTTAATTTGGCCTCATTGATATTGCGATGAATGTTTTGATTTTTTGGGCTAATATTTCACAAAAGTATTTATTATGAGCTCAGTTGACATCACAATTACTTGTTTGATTACTTTGACTTACTATATTGACCGAATGGACTTCAATTCGGCCTAACTGACATTTCGGCTACTCTTTTGATTACTTCGTGTTATTATACCTCCAAATGATCTATAATGAACTCAGTTGACACTTATTACTCTTTTGATTACTTCGAGTTACTTTTAACCCAGTGGACTTGAATTCGACCGAAATGACATTGGGATGACTCTTCTGATTACTTTGAGCTTATCTTCATACAAACCTATTTATTATGAGCATAATGTATATTATGATTACTCTTCTGATTACTTTAAATTACCTTGACCCAATGGATTTGTCCTATTTCACATTTTTATTACTCTTTTGTCCCAATTAATCCTAATTCGGCTTAATTGACATTGTAATAAGACTTGATTATTTTGAATAATTCTCAACCAATTGATTTATTGTAGGCATAATTGACATGGTGATTATTTTTTATTTACTATTAACCCAATGGGCTTTAAATTCGCCTAATTAACGTATTGGTGACAATTTTCAGTACGTGGAGTTATTGCGTTACCAATTTATCTATCATGAGCTCAATTTTCATTGCAATTACTCTTGATTATTTCGAGTTACTATTGACCCAACGAACATTAATTCGGCTTAATTGACAGTTTGATGATTCTTGATTACTTTGAGCTAATATCAAACCAATTGCATTCTTATAGCTGAATTTGCATTATGATTACCCTTTAAAATGGTTTGAGCTGCTATTGACCCAGTATTTTGATTACTTTGGGTCATTATACAGCCAATTTAATAATTATTAGCTATATTGATGATTTGATTGCTTTTTCGATTACTCATAGTTACTTTTGAGTTACTTTATACTTCACTTCAATTACCCCCGACACCAGGAGGCAGCGTCAGACAAGAAGTCCTTCCAGTGAGCCCTTCTCGTCCGACGGCTCCCTTTGGTGTCCGCGATACTTCCGAGGTAAACAATCTTTGATTCGAATATTAATAGAAAAAATGTAGAGCCCTTTCACTTAACGTGAAGATGGAGGGCCAGCGAACTTATTTTAACGTCTAGGACGATGCCTAGAGGACGACGTCTAGGACGACCTCAATGGCCACTTCTAGGACGACCTCGAACACTGCCTAGAGGACGACGCCTAGGACGATCTCAAAACGACATCTAGGACGACATCTAGGACAATTTTAAGGACGACCTCAAGGACGACGCCGAGGAAATCTTCAGGGAAGACGTCTAGGACAACCTCGAGGACAACATGTAGGATGACCTCGAGGACGACGCCTAAGACGACGTATAGGACGACCTCTAGGATGACGTCTAAGACGACCTCACAGACGACGTCTCGGACATTAAGGACAACCTCAAGGACGAACTCAGGGACGACGTCAAGGACGACCTCAGGAATGACCTTAGGGATGACGTTTAGGACGACCTTAAGAACGACATTTAGGACGACCTCAAGGACGACGTCTAGGACGACCTCAAGGACAACGCCTAGAACGACCTCAAGGACAACGTCTAGAACGACCTCGAGGACGACCTCAAGGACGACCTCGAGGACGACGTCTATGACGACCTTAAGAACGACGTCTAGGACGACCTCGAAAATGACGTCTAGGACAACCTCGAGAACGACGTCTAGGACAACCTCAAGGACGACGTCTAGGACAACCTCATGGACGACCTCAAGGACGACCTCAAGGACGACCTCAGAGACGACCTTAGAGACAACGTTTAGGACGACCTCATAGACGACGTCTAGGACGACCTCAAGGACGACCTCGAGGACGACGTCTATGACGACCTTAAGGACGACGTCTAGGACGACGTCTAGGACAACCTCGAGAACGACGTCTAGGACGACCTCAAGGACGACGTCTGGAATGACCTCATGGACGACTTCAGGGACGACGTCTAAGACGACCTCAGGGACGAAGTCTAGGACGACCTCAAGGACGACGTCTAGGACGATTTCTAAAACAACCTTGAGGACAACACCTAGAGGACGTTGTCCTCTGTCATCCTCGAGGCTGTTTTAGAAATCACCCTTGAGGTCGTCCTAGACGTCGATCTTAAGATTGTCCTAAACGTCGTCCTTGACGTCGTCCTAGACGTCGCCCTTGAGGTCGTCCTAGACGTCATTCTTGAGGTCGTCCGAGAGGTTGTCCTCGAGGTCGTCCTAAACGCATCCTTGAGGTGATCTTACACGTCGTCCTCAAGGTCGTCCTCCAGGTTGTCCTAGAAGTCGTCCTTGAGGTCGTCCCTGCCATTGTCCCTGCGGTCGTCCTAAACGTCGTCCTCTAGGCGTCGTCCTCGAGGTCTTCCTAGAAGTCGTCCTTGAGGCCGTCCTACACGTCGTCCTCCAGGTGTCATCCTTGAGGTCGTTCCAGAAGACAATAAGTGCATATATATATTGTGGATTAAATTGACTAACCCCGGGATTAAATTGGGTAGCGCAAGGATTAAATTATGTGGCGCTAGGATTAAATTGGGTGGCACTTGGATTAAATGTTTCGTCGCTTGGATTAAAATGAGCGGGAAAACCTGTAGACGTGAAAATGCGGTCCTTATAGCGCCGATAAAACAATCCGCCCTTTTCATGCCCCGTCACATTGGTCCTAGCAATCTCCTGAGCTGTACCGCGAAACCCTGACACACTAGGGTCGCTCTTCTGCTCGACTGTCAAAGACACTCTGTCTACTCGTAGCAGAGGACCAAAGTTACGTGACATCGGAGCTACGAGAGATCCTTTAATGATCCCGTCTTCCTCCGCCTTTTTCGCGGGCTCGTTGGGACGGCGTACGCTTTCTAGCGCTGCGAGGTCAGGCTGTTCTACAACCTGGTCCCTCTCATCCCGGTTTTCTGCCTCCAACTCTGGGAGTGCCTGCTCCCCGTCAGCTGCCTCTGGCTCTGGATCACTCGTCAACAAAGGGGCGACCTGACGCGATTTGGACCTCGTACACAACTGAACTAGCCCTTCTCCCAGTTGTTGACCCCTTTCGCGCAGCAGGAAATCTGACCGGTTAGAAAACAAATAAGGATACTCCAACGGGACTGTTTGCGAGACAGCCGCCTCTGTCACTAGCTCTCCGAACGGGCCAGTTATCCTTACTGTCGCCATAGGCAGACAGACACTGTGCTTTTCGAGCAGCTGCTTGATCCAAACTACCTTTCCCGTAAAATCGGATGGCGTTACATACGACGGATGGACAACGTCCATCGTCGCTGCACTGTCCCGAAGCACCCTGCACGGCTTTCCGTTTACATGGAGCTCGTGAAGATAGGGACGAAGAAGCTTCAGGTCCTCGTCACTACCGTTCACGTACGAGAACACCACCCGCGGTTTCTTACATCTGGCCGCTGTGTGTCCCGGCTCCTGACAGTTGTAGCACAGGAACGGCTTCCTTGCCTCGAACTGCCCTGTTGGGCTTTTCCGCGCCTCGTCTCCGTTCGAGATTTCTGCGCTCTTTTCTGGGACCTTTTGTCCTGCTTCGGGCTTCTCGGGCCCGTTTTCTCGCGAGCCGTTACCCTGTCGGAAGGTCTTGCGCTGATCGCTTCGGCCGGATTCGCTTTCCTCTCCGCTCAGCTTTCTACGCGTTGCGTACTCTTCGGCTATCTCAGCGGCCCTTTCGACAGAGTCGACTCCCACCCTATCCTGCACCCAGAGCTTGACTGACTGCGGAATGCTAGGAAGGAACTCTTCGAGGCACACACACTCGACTACCTTGTCTCGGCTTTCGTACACTTCCTCGCTCTTCAACCATTCTATCAAATTGGTTTTAAGCCCGTACGCGAATTCCGAGTAGCCCTCGCTGCTCTTTTTGGATGCGTTTCTAAACCTTTGACGGAACGCCTCGGCAGAAAGGCGGTACCGCTTCAAAAGGCTGGACTTCACCTTGTCGTAGTCGTCCGCGTCTCCAGCACTAAGGCGCGCGACAACCTCTGCAGCCTCACAGGGCAACAGAGTCAAAAGCCGTTGCGGCCACGTTTCTGGGGCGAAGCTCAACTTCTCACATGTCCTCTCAAAGTTAACTAAGAATAGGCCCACGTCTTCCCCAACTTTAAACGGCTGCATGAGCTTCTTCATTTGATACGACTCGGTCTCACTTGCTCGTACCGGAGCCCCAACTCTACTGTTCTGCGAATTTAATCGCTGTTGTTCAATTTCGAGCTCTAGCCTTTTCAGCGCTCGCTCCTGGTCTCGTTCCTCTTTCGCTGCAGTCTGTGCTCGTTCCTCTCTAGCTGCAGCTTGCTCCTCTTTTGCTGCAGCCTGTTCCTCTTTCGCTGCAGCCTGTTCTCGCTCTCGTTCCTCTTTCGCTGCAGCCTGTTCCCGTTCCTCTCTTGCTGCAGCTTCACTCTTAGCGTTCTGAAGCAGTTCCCACGCAATTTTAATTTCCTCTGCTTCCGCGCTCTCTGAAATCGCTTTACTGATCTCAGATTTCTTCATCTTTTGCTCCACCTCCACACCCAATTCTTCACATAAACAGAATAAATCTGTTCTCAGTAGCCTCATTAGATCCATGATCGCTGCTCTTTAGCTTTGGCTTTGTTCTAAAACTTGTCGCGAGGTTGTACACAAACCTAGTGCACGAGTCAAACACTAAGGATTCCCAGCAGTTCAAAATTAATTACCCATAATCTGAAGCCTGGCGAATCTCAAAGCAAAGTCCAAACGCTCACCCGCAGATGTAGCACGATGTCGCACGGTCCGATCCCAACCGCTGCCAACCAGTTGTTCGAGGCGGGGCTTAGGCCGCACGTCCGGAGGCTTCCTGGCTCGTGACGACGACCATTCCCCGAAGTGAAGAACCCAGGGGTCCAGTGGAGGTGGGAGAATTGGTAACGTATCGAACGGTTTAATTACATGGTAGCGATACAGTCGTCAAATCCGAGAGAACAACCCAGCAGCCTCACGCCCCGCCTTATATAGGGGTCCGTTTTCTCCCTCACTCTCCGCCAGGGCAGCAGGTGCGACCGCCAAGTGCGTAGCAGAAAAGTCCGCCGCGTCGTAGCCAGAAATGCGTCATAGCCATGGTTCTCCGTAGTTATGCCAGGCCTCTCTCCCCTTCCGGAGCGCACGAACCCACACGCACACACACACACGTCCCGTTGACGTCACGGACGCGTTGAGACTCGTTTTGGGCAGGCTTCGACAGGTGGCCGGCAGTCCTGACACGTCGGGACTCGTTTCGGGACTCGTTTCCGCAGCGTTGAAACTCGGAAAAGGTTGCCGAAGGTTCCATTCTTAACAATACGGTGCCGCATTCCCTGCGAAAGACAATACCGTTTATTTCAATCATCTGGCATGCTTGGTTTTAAATAAATAGATTCCCGAAGCAGCGAGGAAGGACGACGGGTTTTTGACAATTGTCGTTTGTGCCATATTTGAAGCGCGCTATAGCCGAAGCTATTTATGGTAGAAATGTTAAACTTTTTAAGAATTATCTATGTATAGCCTAGGTAAGTGTCTTAAGATATGATTATTGTTGTTCAAGACGAGTTTCGAAGAAATATCCAAACATGTATCTACGGGCAATTATGCCCTAAACTTGGTCATTTTTTTCGTCTAAATTGTTTGAGGTACCGCATTTAAATAAACACCACATACAGTACATATCCTCACCATCTGCAGAATACAAAATAATGTATTTATTTTTTTTTTTCACGTTAAGGAATAAATTAACTCGTAGGGGAAGATTTCTAAAATTGTTCAAGTTCAGCACGTCATAAACAAAAATTTAATTTTTTTTGCTCATTTCACGTTTCTGGGACGTGTTTCTTTTAGCCTGTACACATTTTGGTAGGAGAAACTTGTTTCGTAGTTCTGGGCCTCCGAACATGCAAGAATACAACACTTCCGGCGGGTTCTTGATAGTTTTTTTTTTCTCCAGTTTTATATTTGTGCACTTATTGTTAGGTTTATTTATTTATTATCTTTTACTAATGGCACAGTTATTTAAGTCGAGAATACATAGCTTTGAACTTCCGCACCACCGGGCTTGTAACGAGTAGTGCCTTCTGAAACGAGTTTCTAACAATGACCATCTACGCGATCTTTATGCAGTGTAGAGCGACAGTAGCTATACAAAAGCGGGCTGGCGCCTGGCGGTCGCAATTACTGATCTATGGTCACAAGTAACTCTGCACTGGCAAATATTCCAGGACATCCGGGACACTCGTCGTCTCATTTAACTGCCTGACCAACTTCGCGCAGTCTAAATATCACACCCGAACTTTTCTAAACCTGATTTCGTGAAAACCAGTGAGGCGTGAAAACGTTATTTGAAACTGAAACTGTGGCGGAACATGAAAACCGGACTTCGAACTTTGCGCACTTGGACTTGAAAAAAAAATTCGAAACCTTCGAAGCTTTTTTTCGAATTTAGTCCTAAAAGAGAATCGAAACCTTCGAACTTTTCGGACTTTATGTAGAAAGAAATTCAAAATCTTCGAATTTATCGAACTTTATGTCTATAAGAATTCGAAACGTTGGAATTTTTCGAATTTAAGATCCAAAGAAATTCGAAACATTCGAATCTCTCGAATTTCAAGTTAGAAAAGTTCGAAGTCTACGAATTTCTCGAACATCAAGTAAAAAAATATACGAAATAATCGAACCCGAACTTGTAGAAACTATTGATGCCTCGAACAACCCTAGGTTTGAATTCGAAAGGTTTTGATATTTTCGAACCGAACTGGGGTTCGAATTTGAAAGATATCGATATTTTCGACTCGTACGGAGGTTTGAATTCGAAACATTTGCAACTTTCAAAGACTGTGGAGTTTCGAATTCGAAACGTTCGAAGCTTTCACGATTTCTAAAAGTTCGGGTTCGATTATTTCGAACTTTTTTTTACTTGAGGTTCGAGAAATTCGAAGATTTCGTACTTTTGTAACTTGAAATCAAGAGAATCGAATGTTTCGAATTTATTTGGATCTGAAATTCGAAAACTTCGGACGTTTCGAATTGTTATAGACATAAAGTTCGATAAATTCGAAGATTTCGAATTTCTTTTACACAAAGTTCGAAAAGTTCGGAGGTTTCGATTCTCTTTTAGGGCTAAATTCGAAAAAAAAAAAAAAACTTTGAAGGTTTCAAATTTCTTTCAAGTCCAAGTGCTCAAAGTTCGACGTCCGGTTTTCATGTTCCGGCACAGTTTCAGTTTCAAATAACGTTTTCACACCTCAATGGTTTTCACGAAATCAGGTTTAGAAAAGTTCGGGTGTGATATTTTGACTGCGCGAAGTTGGTTAAGCAATTAAATGAGACGACAAGTGTCCCCGATGTGCTGAAATATTTGCCAGTGCAGAGTGACGCGTGACCATAGATCAGTAATTGTGAACGCCAGCCCGGGGGGGGGGGGGGGGGGGGGGGAGGGGTCATTAGCGTGCATCACGAAGTAGTGATCACACGAACGCACTGTTTAACGATACTCATCCAGTTCGAAACGGCCAGGAGCAGGCAGGTGGTTGAGGCTCAGAAAACCTTGAAGCGATCTGTCAAACTGCCTCCCTACCCCCTTGCACGCTGGTAGTAATCCGTTCGAACGCCGCCCGAGTGACGCTGGCATATAGTAAGTTTAGTTTGTACATGATGCAAAATCCTGAGACTGGGAATTAAATTTAAAAGAAAATGTGTAAAAAGACAGAAAAAAGAGGACAGGACAACGCCTCAAACTCAGCTCTGGGAATGAAATTCGAAAGAAAAGGTGTAAGGAGACAGAGAAAAGGGGACAGGACATCGTCTCAAACTCAACTCAGCTGAAAACTCAGCTCAGGATAACGTCTCAAACTCAATTCAGCTGAGTTTGAGACGTTGTCCTGTCCCTTTTTTTTATTTTTTATTACACTATTTCTTTCGAATTTCATTCCCAGTCTCAGGATTTTGCATCATGATCAACATACGCCAGCTCGCCTGCACCTTGACAATTTTTTAGTTTGTAATTGCTTTGGAGGTTTATTTTCCGGGACGGAAGAAACGCCGAGCAAAAAGCACAGAAGCCGACACAACTTGAGGTCGAGGAGCGTTCTACCATACCAGTGGCGTCGGAAGAGAAAAAACGGGGGGGGGGGGGGGGGGGGGGGGCTCCAGTCTCCCCCCCCCCCCAGGTATTTCGGACTGTTAAAGAAAACAAAATATTCTGGCGGGCTAGTTGGTTATACATACTAAATTACAAAATAGCGCTAAGACAAGGACAGACGAAGAAGTGGACAGGACAGGCGCTAACTCACAACTGACGGTTTTATATACAACGATAAAGAAGAAGGTGAAGGAAGTGCCTGGTGTTGAAAGAAGAAGAAATAATTCAATTTCTAGCCGGGGCGCTCTAAGAAGTTTGTTTGACTAAAAAGACTAAGCACAGTAGACCAAAACGAAAATATTAAAAATTAAACGAAGGTAATGAATTTGAACTATATACGATAATAGTTTGAAGGGTTAGACAATTACCTCTAGACCGTGAGAGACAAAATAAGAATAAAAAATGAACAAAAAACTAAAAAGTGATCGTTCAAAGGCCGCCGATTAGTGCCTCGTACAGGCTATTTTCCTTTTTACATCCACCAGGCACCACAGCCAAAGCTGTACCGGCACGAGCGCGAAGACCCACCCGGTGCCCCACCTCACGCGCTCTCGTGCAAACGTAATTCGGAAGATTGTCATGTATAGTGGTTCAAGTACTGAACCTCTTTCTTAGTCAACGCCAAAGATGGTGTGGAGACGCATTTTTCTCCATTGGCTTGTATGGTCCGTGCTTCACAGATTTCCCTGTTCCTTTTGTCTTTGAAACGTCTGATCACTTTTTTGTCCGAAAGCAAAGGTGTGCAGGAGCAATCTCGCACATGCATTGCTAAATGTCCAGAAGTTGTTGACTTCAAAGTCAGGGCATGTTCTCTCAGTTGTGTATTTATGCAGCGTCCAGTCTGTCCTATATACACTTTCCCACATGTGAAAGGGATTTTATACACCACTCCGCAGTTGCAGTTGACATACCGGTGCTTGTGGTTTATGTCGCATTCATGATGTTGTTGCTTGACATTGTTGATTTTTGGGCACATTCGTTTTGATTTATCCGGTGCCGATATTACGACTTGGACATCAAACGTGGATGCTATCTTCTTCATGTTGTGGGAAATCTTGTGGATGTAAGGCACCACAGCCGGACGGTGTTTCTTCTTTTTGATTTTTTCTCTTCTTTTGTTCTTTGTCAATAACTTTTCGGCGATGTCAGTCAGTACTGGAAAGGGGTAACCCGAGCTTAATTTAATCTGAAATTATTTATGCATATGTATAGCTACTGTCGCTCTTCACTGCATAAAAGATCGCGTGGATGGTCATTGTTAGAAACTCGTTTTCAGAAGGCACTACTCGTCACATGCTTGGTCGTTCGGAAGTTCAAAGCTATGTCTTTTCAACCTAAATAACTGCGCCATTGGTAAAAAATAATAAATGAATAAACATAACAATAAATGCAACATGAAAAGCTGGAGAGAAAAAAACAAAAAAAAAAACTATCAAGAACCCGCCGGAAGTGTTGCATTCTTGCATATTCAGAGGCCCAGAACAACGAAACAAGTTTCTCTTACCAAAATGTGTACAGGCTAAAAGAAACAGGTCCAAGAAACGTGAAATAAAAAAAAAATTAAAAATCTGTTCTTTTTTTTTATGACGTGCTGAACTTGAACAATTCTAGAAATCTTTCCCCATAAGTTAATTTATTCCTCAACGTCAAAAAACAATAAATACATTATTTTGTATTCTGCAGATCGTAAGGATTGTCTGCGGTGTTAATTTAAATGCGATACCTCAAAAAATGTAGACGAAAAAAATTACCAAGTTTAGGGCATAATTGCCCGTAGATACATTTTTAGATATTTCTTCGAAACTCGGCTTGAACAACAATAATCATATCTTAAGACGACACTTACCTAGGCTATATATAGATAATTCTTAAAAAGTTTAGCATCTCTACCATAAATAGCTTCGGCTATAGCGCGCTTCAAATATGGCACAAACGGCAATTGTCAAAAACCCGCCGTCGTTTCTCGCTCCTTCGGGAATCTATTTTTTTTTTTTTTTAAACCAGGCATGCCAGATGATTGAAATAAACGGCATTGTCTTTCGCACCGCATGCAAAAATGCGAGAAAAAAAATTACGAATGTACCTCACTGCTTGAATCCAAATGAAACCGCCCGCCGGTCTTTCGAAGTTCGACGAACTTCGACCTTTTACTATAAAAATTCGAAGTTTGTCGAACTTTTGACTTTTCAGGAATCGAAAGTTCGACAATTTTTTAATTCTTTAAATTAATAAGTTAGAAAGTTCGAAAATTATCGAATTTCTTTGCGTAGGAAGTTCGAAAGTTTGAAAAGCTTCGACATTTTTAGTGGAAGAAGGTCGAAAGTTCGAAAATCATCGAAATTTTTAGTCTATCAAGTTCGAAGGTTCGACAAACATCGAATTTTGCAGCGTAATAAGTTCGAAATTTCGAAAAGCGTCAAACTTCTTAGTTTAACAAGTTCATAAATTCGACTTCGGTCGAATTTCTCGATATGGAAAGGTCGAAAATTCGAAATCTTTCGAACCTTTCCGAACCGCTTGAATTCGATCATCGAACCTTCGGGTCGAAAAAAGTTCGCGGCATCCCTAGTAGAAACCGTGAAAGCTTCGAACTTTTCGAATTCGAAACTCCACGATTTTTGAAACTTCCGAATTTTTCGAATTGGAACCTCCGTACGGTCGAAAATATCGAAACCTTTCGAATTGCAAACATCATTTCCGTTCGAAAATATCGAAACCTTTCGAATTCGAACATCAGTTCCGTTCGAAAATATCGAAACCTTTCGAATTCGAACCTAGGGTGGTTCGCGGCAATTCCTAATTAAAACTGCTGTGTTTGATACAAAACAAAAGGTTAAACATAGATACGCTGCGATATCTAAAGTCTCGCTCTACTAGAGGACTTCGGGGTGGTCATACTGAAATGCTGATGCTGATGAAAGCCCGGATCGACATTTTTAAGTATTGCTTTTAGGGGCGAAGCTCCTTAGGGTCTAGCCTTGTCTGTCCGTCCGTCCGGCGTCCGTGCTCACAAAAAAAGAAAAAATGTTTGCGCAGTCGACAGGATTCGAACCTGTGCGGAGAGACCCCAATGGTTAACCACTCGGCCACGACTGCGGGACGAGTAGGGGCTCTGAGATGTGGTAGTAACTCAAGAGCTGGGGATGTCATGGATGAAACGTTGCATGTAGCCGCTCAACGTCTATACAGGAGGGGGTGCTGCGGTCAAATGCGTATATAATCGAGTTAAAATTTGCATGCATGGCTCTGCATTTCACCGACCATAAAGCAGTAATAATGAGGTGGAAACGCAACCCGGAACTCAGCACTACCTATGAGCAATAAAAAAATTACACCATCTTCCCGAGGGGAACCATGGGGTGATGCGGAGCATCGTGTTGGTTCCGAGGAAAGAGTCAGTTGCGTGCTGACGTCGAGAGATGGCGCCACCGACTGCCCTAGCGTTACCCCCTACGCGAGCCTTCGTCGCGGCTCGCGGCAGAGAAACTTGGAACGCTCGCCGCTCGCCGTTTATTTTTTTTCACACTTGAAGGAGAGGAGACTAGAGAGGAGAGTTGCGCGTGCGCGCGCGGTGTGAGGAGAAGCGAACGCACGCGCAGTGCACGCAGCTGGTAGAGAGAGAGAGCGGAGAGAGTAACGCGCAGCTGTTGGAGAGAGGGAAGGAGGAGAGTTGCGCGTGCGTAGTTCGAGTGCCGACTACAACGCCGACGCCGCGGGACATAGACCCGAGCAAGAGATGCTCCGCATCTAAAAACAAATCAGCACCATCCGCACTACCTATGAGCAATAAAAAAAAAATCAGCACCATCAGCACTACCTATGAACAATAAAATCAGTATCATCAGCACTACCAGAGCTTCGCCCCAATCAACATCATTCATCACGTGGAGATGCGGTCATTTTTTTTCTGAGGACCATAGCTGAGTGGAACAACCTCCCGCAAGATGGTTTTGCATGTGGCACCGTTAAAGGTTTTGAAACCGGCCTGAGAGGCCTCGCCCAACATCGCATGTGATGTATTTTTCTTTCACTTTCATTTCTGTGCTCTTTAGTTCGCTTTTATTTATATATGTTTAAACGTATCTGTGTCTGAATAATTTATGTGCGTATCATTCGTGAAAGCGTGCTTTAAAAATTCGGTTATTTTACTAATAACCCGCTCCTGTAACGGCCAATAGGCCAACAGTATGTATAAATAATAATAATAATAACAAATAATACAAAAACGCACTTAAAATCTCACTTTAAAACCACCATCTGTGCCGTCAATTTGTTTCTTTCTGACCATCCTCTAACATTTTTAGACTTTGTAAAAATAATGAATTTGTAATCTGCGTTTATCTACACGCCTTATTCACGGTGCTGAGGTAGCCCCAATGTATTCATATTTCTAGCTTTATAACTTCAAATACGCAAAAAGAATGCAACATTTTTTTTTCTGTAGATTCTGTTAGTACCTATCATATTGGCCTTAATCTGGGAGGCTTTAAAACAAATCGAATATGGCTTTTTTTTTTTAAATTGAGTTTCAATGTAACTAGTAATTATTAAAATGACCCTATTTGAGTGCTTCTCATAAAGTTATTTCGGTGCGCAGGACAACCATATTCAGCGCAAATATTAGCAAGGTACAGGATAACACGCTGGCAAAGTTTGAAAATTCTGGTATTTATAGATGCTGCGAAAACAATAAATTGTAGGTATTTTTGCGGAATGTGTCATGTTTGCGATATTTTTCTAGAAATTAACAACGTCGCTACATACCGATAAATATTTGGGTCAATCCTCCTTATTTGTAGTTTTTAGTAAATATTTCTTGACCGGCAGGCACAACATTTTTTTTTTTTTTTTGGGGGGGGGGGGGGGGGGGAGAGGTGACTAAAAGTTTTTTCCGCAAGAACACTTTTTTTTTTTTCCGCAAAGCTGATTTCGGTTTTGTTTTGATGGGTTTTGAGTCTACAAAATAGAATTATTTTTTTTTTAATTAAAAATGTTCACCGGATATGGTCGGCCGAACTTATCTGAAAAACACCCAGCAGAGTGTCCCTGAAGGAAGCACATACGGCACGCTGCCCAGATAATCCCGAGATGCGCAAAAGGAGCGCTTGGATCTTTTGCGCATCAGCGATGGCACGGTTTACGGCGCTTCCCCCAAATCTAGTTGCAGAATCAACAACAAAAATGACAAAACTGGTTAAGGAATATGGAAAAACCAGGTGCTTTCTTATATATTTTTGAAATTTCTTAAGCTCCCCTAATGACTGCCGTCAAGACTTATTGCAACACATCCTAAAAGGACCTCGGGCGAAATATTTATTAATAAAATTTTGGTTAATGGCTAACTGATTGTGACGGTTCGCCTCCTTTAAATGTCGTCGGATCCGGGAAGCCGGCAGTAAAGACATCGCCCACGTAACGGCCACCCCCCCCCCCCCCCTTTCCCCCCTCCCCCCCCCCCCCCCACACACACACACGCACACTATTTCATTTTGTAAAACTAATCGCTCGAGTTAGACCAGCAGCCGACGTTTTTATTTTCATAAGGGCACCATTTCTAAAGCCCAGATAAATCGACCTCGCCAGTCCGTCCCACTAACACCAGAACGCCGATGGGTACAAGCTCCTGGCGGCCCAGCTGGAAACAGACTCGTCGACGCCCGCCGCCTCGCCGCGAGCTCCGTTCGAATGGCAGCAAGACAACAGCCGCCACGCCTCAGTCGAGCAGCTCGGCGCTAATACTCTCCCCTCACTGCCGGCCAAGGCCAACAAAGCCGACGTAAGCCCCACGTAATGCGGACGGACAGCGCCCAGACGCAGCGATATCCGGCGGCGAGCCAGCCCCGCGTTAGGACGGAACCACTTCATTCCGTCAGACGGAGAAATGATGCGACGTGCCGAAGAACGTCACGGCGTCCGGATCGTGCAGTGGGCGAACGTCGTCCGGCGGCGTCTCCAGCGAAGCGAGAGAATCCCGGGGGAGCGGGCTCTGCCCGATCGAACACTTGGCCAGGTCGATGGTGATCCTCGTAAGTTCCTACCCGCATAGTGGCCATGCCGACTCCGTGGAAAAGGGACTCTACACCGTAAGGCAGATGAAACTTTATTAGGATGTCGTTCCGTTTTTCTCGTTGCCTGAAATGATATCGCTAGAGTCACTCTTGTCTAGAGACTCTACAGAGTGCCACGAAAGAACCTTACAAGTTTTTGAGGTTCTTCTTTTTTTGCAGCAGCAGCTGCAGGAAAACCGAACGTTTAGTCTCCGCCCAAATGTACCGCTAGCGATCCGGACCAGATGACAAAGTTTCGAAGCTTAACTTCATCCGTTTCAAAGTTTATAAGCGATTTACTAAAAGTTTAAATGGTAATATGGCGCCTTACGAAGTCCACGAATGCATCTAGATGAGTGACTTCAGATACAGGCAACGGGCCCATTTTACCAATTGAAAGTACGTATCAGAAAATCATTTATAACATTATTAAAAGAACTGGGTGTTCTCAAACTTGATCTTCTGAATTTGAGAGATAGAGTTATACTTGGACAGAGACGGAGCTTTCGGCGATGTGTGCTTTATCTTTTTCTTTTTTTGGTGTAAAATGAATAAAGTAAATATTTTTTTACCTAGTTTACTTTTTCTTGGGGGGGGGGGGAGGGGGGGGAGGGGCGCGTTTTATAGACAACTGCATGCATGGCGCCCGACTGGTGCCACATGCGTGCAAGCACGTGCCGCTTGCGCGTGAACATAGCTTTGTCAAGCTTGCACTTGCACAGGCATGTCCGGACGAGCAGAGACATGGCGGTGGCCAGTTGCCTCGCTTCAATGTTGCGTCTGCCCTTTGTATGCAACCACGTGCAGTGTGTGTGGGACGGGAGAGAAGGGCAGTGGAAGGCGAGAGGAGAAAGGAGGAGCACTAGAACTAGGAATCTTAGAGAGGAGAGGAGTTTTCCTCCTTTCCAGCCTTCCTGGTGCTTTTCCTTTCTCCCCTCGCTTGGCTTTGCCTACGCATGTACTGCACGCAACTAGTGACACGGAGTATCATAGTGTTCCGAGTGCACCCTCGTGCACCCTGCCCTTAGGCAGGGCCGGCCTTAAGCAGCAAGCGCCCTGGGCAAACTGCAGCCGTGGCGCCCCCCCCCCCCCCCCCCCCACTATTTTCGCACCCAACGTCACGTTGTTAGCAAACATGCCACAGTGACCCAGCGCGAATGGTCGCGATTTTGTCGTTGTCAGTCGAAAACCACATCCCAAAATCGAAAGACGTTCGCGAGCATTGGGAGTTTTGTCGGCACCGTGTTCAAAGGTTCAAGAATCATTTATTTCTTAGATTAACCAAACTTCAGCTGTGGGTCTCCCATAGCAAGCTAACGTCCAGGGGCGGACTTAGAGGGGGGGGGGGGTCCGGATGTCCTGACTCCACTCTTGATTTTTGCATGTGTAAAATTTAGTGCGTGAAACGAGGGAGAGGGGGAGGGGGTTCCTAAACATAGGGTACGCTGACCAACACCTGACCCCCCACCCCCCTCAGGAAATTCGTGCATCCGCCCCTGCTAACGTCTGATGGACAAAGAAAACAAAAGCACAAGTCAACCATGCCAAATACTCTAGAAGGCAACCTTCCAAGCCTTCAACATCGCAAATTGGGCTAGGTCTTGCGACATATCCGGGCTAGACGCTATCCTGTTCTCAATGGACAAAATTGCCAATGACGATATTCTGTCATCTGCCATGGTTGATCTTAGGTATGTCTTAATAAGCTTTAAATTTGAGAAACTCCTCTCAGCGCGGTGGCCACTGACACTGGTAAAGTGAGGAGTATCCTCAATGACACCCACGTATAAGGGAATTTGTCACATAGATGGTTGTCCAGAATGAACTGGAGGACGTCCTGGCGAGCACTGCATCCAGTGGGCAGCAGGCTGCATAGTTAGATCAGCTCCTCGCAGAGATCTCTACCGTCGATGTCTGCACTTTCTAGGTGTCTCAGACTCTCAGTGCATGGTCAAGGCCTTGGCAAAGTTTAAGAAGTTCTGCTTTGTCGGGAAGTCAGGTGAAGCCGTAAAGGAACCCTCAGAAGCTCACGTGCTGCTCCATCTGCGTGAAGCGTTCTTCAATCGACACATTACGGTGTCAATCATCTCGTAGAAGAACTCTCGCTTGAATTTTGTCTCGACATCATCAACCTCGTCTTGGCACTCATAACAGAATTGGCGCTTTTTTCACCGCAGTCGAGGGCCGGTTTTGTCACAATGTCAACACCCATGCTCTCGGGAAGACCGTTCGCAGTTGCCAGTAGCAGTTTCGTACCCGACATCGCGATAATTGTCGATGTAATCGCTGCATGCTTTCATCAGCTGGGTGGTTGCTACGATGTCCTTTGTTTTGCATTGCATGTTCTTGCTTACAACATTAACTTGAAAAAAGAATGTCGTATTGGTACCACACAACAATGTAAAGGTCCGTGAGCTGCCCTGCAAGAGTTCGAGCTTCATGTCGAACGCCAGGGTCTGCCCGCTGTGATTTGGCCATTCTTGCGCAAGATTATAAATTTAGTTGTTTTTAGCAGTTTTCAGGATTCTTGCGGCGGGTTTCTGAATTTTGAGTTGGCAACACTGATCGGCATTGCGAGTCTGGAGTCGTTGCTGGTCGCTCACACACAAAAAAAAACAAAGAGCTGCGGATCCAAAGTTCTTTACACATATTATTTTCAGTCGGGTTGAAGCCTCTGGGCACAGAGACTCACCGGATGCCGAGGGGCATTGGTTCGTTTAGCTTACTGCTAGAGACTCTACAGCGAGCGTTGCCCAAAGCGCAGCTCGAATGTCGGGAGGAATCGGGTTCATTTTACCCCCGGTCAGACCTCCTGAGCGAAGGCATTCTTCTGCTCAGAATAACTTGGCAAAGGGCGAAGCCTACATTTTCTGCGCGCCAATCAGAGACTCTGAGCGAAGCACGTGATAACTAAGAGCAAACATCTGTTCCAATAGTATTTTGCCCCGTGACTCGCTCCGACAAACTGATTTGCTCGCCGATGAGTTTGGCGCCACCGTTTGGTAAGTTGCGCTAAGAGTGCGGCATGCTGGCCCCATCGCTTTTGGCGAGTCAGGTTTTGCTCGGCTCGTAATTTGAGAGCTCTGCGGAGGTGATCGCTTGCCTAGTCGTTCATGATTCATTCCATGGCGCTTTGAATCTCACGTAGGAGAGGTTCTCTATAGTAAAACATCTGCAGGTGGCTACGAGTATGGACGCCAGATATAACAAGAACTTAGTCGTTGGTTTTGCGGCCGAAATGCCAAACGGCGAAGCGCCACCACCTTTTTCTACATGTAGGGGGGGGGGGGGGGGGGGGGTCGCCCTTCGCGATGCGGTCGTTTTTTGTTTTTGCTTTTTATTACCTAGAAGTTTGAGCACTGCATGACCTGGCGGCCCTTTCGGCGCCCCCCCCCCCCCCCCCCCCCCTCCATGAATGGCGCCCTGTGCAGCTGCACAGGTCGCCCACCGCAAAGGCCGGCCCTGCCCTTAGGGACTTCTCTGCGCGTGGCTGATGACAGGGCGATTTAGAGAACGACTGGAAGACGTCTCCGACTATACGTTTAAAGCAAAATGCGCCGAGAAACTGAGGGAGATGAGGCGAAAGCGCGCACTTACTTGACAACGCCGAGCTGTGGTTCGAATGATTAGTGGGTAGACCTATAGGTCTACCCACTAATCATTTAAACTAGCTTTATAAAGCCAGCTAGCTTTATAAAGCTAGCAGCCTTCGTCTCCACTGCACTCGTCGAACGCGTTCGAATGCATGCAAGATCCAAACGCTGCACGCCGGCGTTCCGCGTTCTAACGCGCTCATCGAGTGCAGTGGAGACAAAGGCAGCTCGTTTTTGGCCTACCCACTAATCGTTTCAGACGTCCTCCCGCGCTCTCTCGCGTCCTTTTCTCTCTCAATTTCTAGGCGTAGTCGTTCGATGTTTAGACAGCATGAGTTTGATCCACCAGAGTATGGTGACGTTGCTACGCGCTACATGTGAATTATTTAGCCGCTGCTGTACCTCCGCTCGCCTGGGCTCTTGAACGTGTATCACGCAATAGTGATACACAACCGCAAGCCGGTATACGATGCAAGCTCAGGTTGAAGCGAGCAGGGGTGGGAATCGAACCCAGCGACCCTGGGCTCTGCAGCACAAGCTTTTGCTTTACGTGCTCCACCCGCGGGGCGTCATCACACTCGGCCACTGATACCCCTTTTGTTGGCTTTACGCGCGTCCTCAAACATGGCACAAAAACAAAAGGTAAGCGGCAAAAAGAAGGAAGACAGGTTGGTTTATCATGTCCTTTTTGACGCCTTCCTTTCATCCCTTACCAGCAGGTTTCGTCTCCTCAGACGTGGTGTCTCTTCCGCCTGATGATATGGTGAAAGCGTCGAGCCTGCGGCGATGCTGGCGGTGCCACTACAGCGGAGGGTTTTGACGTCGTTCCAGGTTGCTCTCCAGCTCCACAGTCAGGAGTTGGGAGGCCGCGACGACACGCGTTCGCTCCTACGTTTTGCCTGGTAAAGCCAACCGGCAGAATCGCTACTTTCGACCAGACTTGTGCCTATCTCAAATACTCTACTCAAGATACTGTATCTGAAATACTTTTGGAGTATCTTGGTATCTTCCAAATACCTTTGATGGAGAGTATTTAATACTCTATTTTAATTACAATTCCGAGTATCTTATACTCATTATCTTAAATACATTTTTGACATTCCGCCATTTTCGAGTTTTTCGGTATGAAGTGGCGTGGCCGTGGCACGAGCAAACGTGAGCATTCTTTCGAGCAACCGAATCCTGTTGCTAGCTCCGATTAGCTACGGTGACTTTATCTGAGCTCGTGAAAATATCGCTTTTTTGCCGACTGTGATTCATATTTCAGCCCAAAGTTCGTACAATGAAGGTTCTTCCCTCGCCTTCCCAAAGGCGCCTTTTGTTTCTATAGAGTTTCCCCCCAAAAAATCCTCAAACAAAAGGTGTGGTTTTACGGAAGTAAAGATGCCACCCTGAGGCGCAAGCAGACCGGGAAACGACCTATGAGAACAATGCAGGCTTGAGTGTCAAGAAAATAACAAATAGAAGAAAATGAGAAGTGGGCACACACAAAAAATAGTAGACGTTTTTGTTTTGCTTTTTGTATATATGACCCCGCTAAGGCAAAACGTCGAGGTTTGTACAGGAAACGAACTAGGAGCTGGATGACTTCTCAAATGCCAACAAAGTGTCCCCCAACGTTGAGTGCTTTTCTGAACGCAACCTACTTGAAGAACGTGCGACCACTCCTGTGGCTATTATGTGGGTTCTCTTTGTTATCCATTCACTCATATCCGTGTCCCAAGTTCGTTTATAGTGAACTCCCCGTATAGGGAATATGGATTGTAGTTAAACGATGCTTCTAAGGTGCGCCGCAGGATGTGATATTCAGCGATGTCACTATTGACGAAGCGCTCTAACCCGTTTGTCACCCCCACACCTCGGTGTTTACCCGACACAAGGCCTGTGCACATGCCCACAGGCCTTGTGGGCATGTTCGTGTCATCTTTTAATAGAGCGCGGGGCGCAGTGTAATAAAAAAATACCAACAATTAGTGTTGTGACGTTAAGTGCCGCATCTACCCCGAAAGCAGTCGTCAGAGGATGTGAACTTGACCCACTTGGGCTTTTGTGCTGAGCTGGGCGCCGTGCATGTTGCATTGTTCATGCAGGCCGGAGTGGTAACAAAAGAGCCCCTCCTCCCCCTCACCGGAGAACACGAACTCCAGCCGTTGTTGTCAACAGCTGTCATTTGTTGTCCCCATCCATCTAGTTCTAAAGGTAACCGCTTGGGGCGCCATGGTTTGATCTCCTCCCCATAAGGCGACCTCTTTCTTGTTGTCCCAGAAATGTTTTGTAACATCTATCAGTGATATTGCCACGCGCGTTGACCAGCGAGCGCGTGGCCGAATGGTTACCGCGCTTGGCTCTCGCGCGGAGGCTCCGGGTTCGATACCAGAAAGCGGACTTCTCTTTTATTTATTCCTTCAACTTGAGATTCTGGTAAGTTCGAGAATTTTGTCGTCTGATCGAGTTACGAATGTTCTACGCGCCGAACTTTCTACGCCGAATGTTCCAGAAACCCACGTGGGTACAAAAAGTGCTCCGAGTGGCGGTCCGGAGTCAGTCGCGCCCCAGCGGTCGATCCTGCTGTTTCGCCGACATCAACGCCTGCGACGCTAGCTTTTCTCTATTTTGTTTTGGGAACAAGTTCGCCCCATTAAACGTTTAGTTTCTTCAGCTATTCGCCGCCTCATCATTTATGATTCGTGACAATATTTTTGTCTTTATAGTCGGACTGCATAAAATCCGATACTTTTTTTTCGTTTTGTGTTGTTGCGTGCTATAAAGCATTCTGGTAACCCAGATTTGCGTAGCTGCATAATTGTCGTTGTCAATGACGTCGATACAAATTAAGCAATGCGGAAGTAGCTTCAAAAGTAATTGAAATACATTTCTAAGTATTTGTACTCTACTCAAGATACTTTACAGTGAAAGTAGCTTGAGTAGTATTTTAAATACATTATGAAGCAGGTATTTAGTAACTTAACTTAAATACTTTTATCGAGTATTTTCTCCAACACTGCTTTCGACAGCACGGCCCGGGGTCTACTGTGACGTCATTTGTTGTCACTTTGGAACCGCTTTCGATGCATGGGCTCTATAGAAATACCGGTCGAAGATACGCCCCAGGCACCGTAGTAACACGCCATTTTGCTTCTGTCAATTCAGCTCAGACGCTGGATCCCACCTTTTCCTTCTTTTTTTTTTCTTTGTTGGTTTCGAACGTCGTTTAGGCCAAGGTAAGTCCCAAGAGACGGCGATCGTTTCTGCCGACAGCGGGGCGGTGCGGGTCGCTCAAGCCGGCGCTCAGGCTGCTTTCTTGTACGCCCACGTCGACTCGACGCACCGCCGGAAGCCCCTTGGGTCACCGTCGGGCCGTGCTCTTGAGCGCCGGACTGTCTGCGTGTCAAATACCGACCGCTGTACAGATAAAACGGGAAGAACTCCGTGTTCCTTCATTCTGCCGATGACTTCGAAATTCAAGAATTGCGGTATTTTTTTATTAATTTATTTCCACATACTGCTAACGTCCTTTTGGAGGTTGTGGCAGGCGGGATTACGAAACTTACAAATTGAATGCAAAGGCAAGAACGTTTCACGAACAACACTCCACTACGCTTAAAAATATCTCGGTGAATGACGAATTAACATGCTCTTGAGTAAGGCTATTCCACTCCTCAATACTTCATGGGAAATAGTTTTATTAAGAAATGTTATCACAAAGGTTGTGGGGTTTCGCTACCAACACAGGTACCGATTGAGTAACCAAAGGGTCACCTGAACAGCGGCGGCGATCTCATAGGAGACGTCAAACCTAGTAGCGCGGTCTCCATATCTCCGCGGCAAGATAGACGACGTTTAGGGCTACATTACCGCGGGTCGGTTCGATAAATTACCTCCGTCGGTGCCAATGATCGTCTACCTTGTCTCACTCTCGAAAATAGCGGAAGAGAAGACACACGTAACAGAGTAAGGACAGAGCCCAAGAGCATTTATTATAACACTCTTTTAAAAGAACTCCAATGTTCCCATCCAAAATTCCCCCCGCGCCGGCAAGGTAAGAAAAGCTCCTTACCTGCCAGAGGCGGGGTTCCGGAGAGCCAATATCGGGGAAGCATCGGAAAGTCGCCGATACACGTCCTATCTCTTTCGCGGTCACAGGACAACTCCCTTTCCCGAAAGCGGGAAAACAAGAGGCGGAACCTCCTCGCCTGTCAGCTGTTATCCGCATCCGAGCGGGGGAACGGAAATTGGTCCCCCCGAGAGAGAGTGAGAGGAGGGCCCCTCAAGACAGGGGACCCTCCGCCTCACGAACAAATCGGAGCTCACGGCGAAGGAGGCCGAGTGTTTCGACCCGCGGGCGTTATCGCAGCCATCGGGGAAGGGAGACCACAGGAATCCCCACAAGGTACGGAGCCAACGTCCCGTTTTGCAGTTGACGTGTAGTGCGAACCAATAGGGGAGTTAAATACCTTGATGTGGCAATGTAAAAATCACCTCTTAGCAAGGAGTGTATGTATTTAGCAATTAGTTTAAGTATTTGTTACATGTTGATCTGATCAAGGTGACGATGAATCGGGTTAAAGATCCCGCTGTATGCGGGTCAAAATTTATTTCATGACTCCACGAAATCCTGACACATCCTTTGTTCCTCTCATCGAAATTACATCGTCATTTAATTCTCGACACCTTCGGTCAAGTTTGCTTTCTCACTATCTCCGGAGCAACAAATGAGCGTACATTGCGAAAGTGTTCGCACACATGACACACTAAGTGCCGGAAACACCAGAATGGTACGAAATATATCTGGATACTTGGAAAACGCTTCTCGGCAGGCTTTCCTGTAGCCACTCTAAGCATTTTCCTCGGCATCCCCGACGGCGACTCTCGGCACTCTTCTAAGATCGCCGGGGTGCGAAGCTCGTCGTCGACGCAATCCCCCGTCCACCGACCCGAAAAAGAAGAGGCATGGCCCCGAGTGTCCCCCTTACGACTGTCCATTTGGCCCGTCGACGGCCGCAGTCGTCAGCAGCGGCGCCGCCAGATAGCCCCGAAAGTGAGCTACTCACTTTCGACTTTAGGTGTCGCTCGCTTGCCCGCTCGCTCGGCGATCAATCCTGGGGGCGACCAAACTCCCGACAGCCATAACATCGCACGCACGCCCCGAGAGCCAATTTCACGACGTATTCGGCTCTCTCCGACACTTTCCCGCGAAAGAGGGAATGAGCGAGATTCGGTGACTTAAGCAGAAAGAGTCCAAGTCGGCTGCTGCTGAACCAACCGCGGCGAGGGCGTGCAGTAAATGCAGAAGACGGGGACGCCGTTATATCGCGTCCGTTTTGCATATACGCTCGTAAAGAACGACGCTTTCTGCGTCGTGAATTATTGGGTCTGCAGGCGCGGCATCGCTCCCTCCGCCCTCGTCGTAAAGGACAGCGCTACCCCGGGGCTTCTTGTTCACCAGAGAAGCGCTGTTCTCGCGCCCCAGCGCCCAGTCGCGTGCTCCCCGACGCTGGCAGAGGGGCGAGTGGCGTCAGGCTCTGACTCGGGCGTCGCTCTCTCCTCCCGGAGTTTTGGGCCTCCGCGACGTCGGCGCCGAAGCGACGAAGTCGGAACGTTCGTAGCCCCTGTTACGAGCCCGTCTTTACGATTGCAACAGAGTATCGCATCTACATCCTGAAAGGCGAAAAGAACGACGAATCACCTATAAATTCGGATGTCTCGTATTGAGCTGAAAACAAAACCACCGAATGGCCGAACTTAAAAAGTTCGTGCGTTCGTTTGACACAGTCACGGACGAGTGGCGAATTGTAAAGGGCAATCCACACAATAGAGAAACGAGCAAGTTTCCGTACTTTTATGAGATAAGTCAAGACGTCTATAAAACTGGATATTTCGACTCGGATGTGCGCACGGGGTGGCGACGTCTTAAAGGACACATGCAAAGAAAAAAAAACATTTTTTTTTAAACAGCCGCTGGTCGCGTGGTAGGCCCGCGCGACGCTGCCCTACGTCGCCGGAGCCGAAAGCCACGCCGCCGCCGCGAAGCTGAGCGTTGTGCGAACGCCGCTTCAACGCGTTTCTCCACGCCGCCGTCGCCGCCGCCGCACAAGTTCGTCTGCTTCGGAGCGCCGCCGCCGTCATCTGACCGGCGCACAGGTCTATCACGTCTGCTTGCGCTTTTTCAGGAGTTTCCTTTGGGCTCTAAAAGTTACTTATTAATCTTAGTTTTTTGTTATACTTCAAACGAAGATGAATAAGTTACTTTTAGAGGCCATAGGAGGCTTCCGAAAGAGTGCGAGCACCACGTGACAAATATGGGCCCGTCACGTGATAAATAAGGGCCACTTTTCCGCGGCGCCCGCGGGCGCCAACTACAAATTCGTATAGCGCCGTAAATATAGCTCTAAACATTTTTTCTTTGTTGTAAAATCGTTTTATGATATCCTTTTTCCATCTACGCTGTTTAAAAAAAAAAAAAGTTTTTTTTCTTTGCATGTGTCCTTTAAGATGAGAAGAAAAGCTTGGAGGAGCTGATCAGCGGGATATCATCGTAATACGTCTTGGTTTTTTTGTTGTGCAGATCTTAGGTTATTCTGATATTGTCACAAATGACAATTGAGGGTGCGACGAAACTTTAAGTAAACTAAACGTTTAGCGGGGCGGACTTGTGCTCAAAATAAAAATAAAAAAAGGCAAGCCTCGCAGGCGTCGATGGCGGCGTAACATCAGGATCGACCGGTGGAGCGAAACTGACTCCTGCTCGCCACGCGGAGACCTTATGTGGGCTTCTGGAACAATCGGCGTAGAAGGTTCTGCGCGTAGAACATTCGAACCACGAATAAGCAACAGCATTTTCGAATACACCAGAGCGCGACATTTACAGAAATAACCAAAAGGTGCGTCCGCTCCGGGCATCAAACCTCGGCCCTTTGCGTGGGAGCCAAGCACGGTAAACATACGGCCATGGTCGCGCTGCCTACTTTGCTAGTTGCGCGCGCGGAATTGATCCCCCTTTTAGAAAGGGCATCGCCCCGATACGACGCAAAACAAAACAAAGTAAAACAAAAGTAATGGTGAAGTGAAGAGTAACTTGGAACACGAAACGTCCACAGTCCTATAGAGTGTAGAACGGTTTGAGACGAATGACGTCTACGGCAGTTCTCTATGGAAGGGCTTTCGTCTCGGTGTAGCGTGCTAGGTAATCGGTTGCGACAATTATCCACCGGTTGCCTCGCGTTGAAGGCGGGAATGAGCCGAGCAAATCAATTTCGATCTGCTAAAACGGGTGTGGTCGGCGGTGCAATCGGGAGCAAGGGTTCTGCCGGTTTCGTCGGCGGTTTCTTCCGTCGTTGGAATTCATGGCACGACCTCGTGTAGTTATGTACAGTCTTCGGAAGCCTGGGCCAGTGATACTTCTCAAGAATCCTGGCCAGTGTCCTGCTATAGCCGAGGTGCCCAGCCGTCGGGTCGTCATGGCATCCTTGGTAGACCTCTTCACAAAAACCAGTGTTGGGTAAAGTACATCAAAAAGGTACTTCAAGTAAAATACAAAGTAAATTAGACGTGATGTACTTCAAGTAAAGTAGTAAGTACACTGGGTGCAATGTACTTGAAGTAAAGTACTATAAATACAATGTACTTTCAAAGTAAAGTACAAGTATTTTAACACAATCGCTCATGATGCCCTTTAATTTTTCTATACAGCGATTTTTTAACTGATATGCATCGCCCAGGGGTAATCAGGGTTGCATGACCCATTTTCAAATATTGCGTCGAATATTTCCTAAAGTGGCCACAGAGTAGTTATTTTCAGTTTAATTTTTCAGCACCACAGTCTCAGGTGCTACATTGCGATTAATTTTGCTCGCCTAATATTTTACACATCCTCCCTTGCGCTGAACTACTGAGAACTAGCGATAGTTCAAAAAGCTACGGGTAAGCCGCCCCCAGAACAAACGGGGCGATGCGTCGTCTGCTCACGTTTCTGGTGAGAGTAGAATATCCCTCCTAGTATTTCTTCGGAGTTGACAAAGCATCATTTTGAAATACAAATTTAAGAAAACCAAATTTGGGGAATGTACTTTGAATCGGGAATTGTACTTTCCTCGGAAAGTACCAGAAAAAAATACTTTAAGTAAAGTACAAGTACATACTTAGAGAATGTACTTCAAGTATGGTACAAGTTTCCTAAACCTACTTGAAGTAGTACTTTAAGTACAATGTACTTCAAGTACTTCCCAACACTGACAAAAACTTGTAGGAACTACCAACAGCCACGCTGTGTTGCTGTCACCGAAGTTCTCTTTGAACAGCACACACTGTCGAATAACGAAAGTTGGCGCTCGTAACACGACCCGGGGAACTGCAGTCCCTTGTTCCTCTAAGTGCTGGATGAGTGTACAGTTCTGGATTAGCTCGTTGAAGTGCTGCCATTTCGCTGATATTTACTGCGCCAAGAGAACACTCGTTGTCATTGTCGTCGGTGCAGGCGGGTTCGGCTTCGACGGAGCCCATTGACAGAAACTCAGCGTCACTGTGCTTTGGCCGTGACTTGTGCACCACGATCATGTCGAATTCCTGCAAGCGTAAACTCCACCGCGCAAGGCCTCCTAATGGCTCCTTCAGATTGGCGAGCCAGCATAGCGAGTGGTGATCTGCGACCACGGGGAATAAACTTCCATACAAGTACGGGTGGACCTTCGTTATCGCCCAGATGACGGCAAGGCACTATTTTTTTAGATGCGGAGCATCTCTTGCTCGGGTCTATGTCCCGCGGCGTCGGCGTCGTAGTCCGCACTCACACTACGCATGCGCAACTCTCCTCCTTCCCTCTCTCCAACAGCTGCGCGTTGCTCTCTCCGCTCTCTCTCTCTACCAGCTGCCAAGGGGAGCCGAGAGATATAAAACTTATCACTGCGGCGGGACCGTCTGGTTCAGTTATGGTTGCCTTGCGGTCCCGCCGACCCATTTGTGCGACACTCTCATACCCTCTTCGCTCCGGTACAGGATCGGACGGGGGTCGGGGTCTCGGGGTCCTCTTCCCAGCGGGTCCTTCCTGGGTCGTTCGCTTGGCGACCCAGGAAGTCCCCATGGCTTTTTCCTGAAAATCAACACTTGATCATATGATCCAATTCATTTATATTTGAATTAGCTGTAAGTCTGCAGTGCCTCTCGGCGGGAGCGGACAGGGGACTATTATTTTATATTCTTTTAATCGAGCCCCGACATCAAAATCTCTACCAGCTGCGTGCACTTCGCGGGCGTTCGCTATCTCTTGCTCGGGTCTTCACACTACGCATGCGCAACACTCCTCCTTCCCTCTCTCCAACAGCTGCGCGTTACTCTCTCCGCTCTCTCTCTCTACCAGCTGCGTGCACTTCGCGTGCGTTCGCTTCTACTCACACCGCGCGCGCATGCGCAATTCTCCTCCTCTAGTCTCCTCTCCTTCAAGCGATGCTCCGCATCACCCCATGGTTCCCCTCGGGAAGATGGTGTAATTTTTTTGTCGTTGAGTAGATGCCCTCCGCCTTAGGCGAAGTTCAACCCAATCAGCACGCTCTGTGATCTTCGGCGCCAACTTTGTGTTTGACGAGTTTAGCAACCCTGGTGGCACGCAACTTTGCACTGGCAAAGCTAAGAAAAAGTTTTCCTCTCGTAAACAAGTGGTTCCTCAACGTAAATACACTCTTAAAAAAAAGGAGTCCAAAGGGAGTCGCTGCTTCCATGATTCCCTTTGACACTTCACGACTCTCTTAGAGAGTCAATGATTCGTGTGACTCTGTTTTGACTCTTCCACTTCTCAACGGGAGTCACAGGTCAACAGCATTTGGCGCATAGTATTCGTTTTTTAATTTATTTTCCAGGCATTCAATGGCTAATAAATTTTGTGAATAGGTCGTTCCACAATGTAGCCATCAACACGTACGCACCCAACTAACGCTACCCAATTTTTATTTTTTATTTCTAAAATTGTCACTTACATTTAGCAATTACAAGCGAATATAAATACTAAAAGTAAAGCACGAAAAGACTAGTAAATATTATAGCATTGCATAGAAACCACATGTCACAAAAAAAAAGAAAAAAGTCACAAGATTCGTCTCCACGCAGCCATTGCTCACGTCGTCGTCGCACACTTGCGTGCTATGCAGTAATTATCCTTTTCTTTTGATGGCTACTTATCGGAAACATCTAATAACGAAACAATTAAGATTTTGACAGCACAGGGAGTGAGCAAAAAAGCCGCCCCGACGATGTCAAGTGAACGCAGGTCGACGTACGCCGAACGCCTCGCAAGATCAATGCGTGCATTTGTTTGTAAGCTGGAGAACAGCCACCAAGACTAGTACTCAAAGTTTATAAAACCATTTCGTCGCCGTTCGCTATTTTCAATGAGGCTAACGCGGAAATGACGACCCTCGCTGTCCGAGAAGGCGTTCAGGCGCAAACATGCACCTCTTGCTACGGCGCTGTGACGAAATTGACCAAGGGAACGAGGGTATTATAGAAGTGCAGTACTATTCGTCTAAATGGTTGTTCTAGAGGTTGCGAACTAATTGACGCAGTGAGCTGGCACGGCGTTCGGCGTACGTCGACCTGCGTTCACTTCGCCTCTGCTGGGTTTTTACCCGCTCCCCTGACAGCAAAATCGTAATTGTTCCGTTATTCGCTGTGTCTTTGCTATGACGAGAAGAACAGCTAGGGTACTAACAGCATCGCGAACATTATCGCGAGATAGTTTGGAACAATCTACGACGACGTAAGAAACAGCGGTGCGGAGACGATAGCAGCGAAACGAAAACCCAAAGTACCCGTTGACAGTCTCCTGCTCCAGAGAGAACCTGAACCACTAGGGCCAGACTATGTTCCAGGCGCTGGGAACTTTTATGGGCAACAAAGGATGGGTATACCGTATGGATTTAAAATAAAATTTTTATCATTGACGATTTCATTAATATCCAATGCTTGAAGAAGAGGACGCAGCTTTCATCTAAGAACCAGACAAATTGAACGTTTCCAAGTCAGAACGTCAGAACTCGCGTTTCAGAAGCGGTTTCTTTACTTCAGAGAAAATACTCACGCACCGTCCTCGATCGGGAGGTGACGTCGGATCAAATCGAGGAAATACATCATGTGATCTGATATGCAGCCCAAAAAGGAGCAAAAAAAAAGCTGGTGGAACCATCTAAAGAAAAAAAAAACACGTCAATGTAAAAAAAGAAAAGAAAAAATCGAAGCGGTTAATATTATTGTTTTTTCGAGTGCTTTCTCCATGATCAAAAGATATCGTCTGCTATTTTCCGCCATCACTGCTATATTTTCTTTCTGCCGTAGCCCAAGAAAAAGTCAATCTGCATAGTATCCAGGCCGCTCCAAGATCGAGTACTGAGTACACGAGTACTGTTTACTCCGTTTAATCGCGATTTCACGCGGTATTTTCCGCAGGACGTAGGAGGCATGTTACTCGGGTAAGATTTGGAACATAGCCTAAGGGTATTATGCTTTACTAATAACCTCATATAGATATGGTAAATCTCGCTTGATGATAAAAAGTGGTATCCTGCAGAATACCCACGGCCCCCACGACTATCAGGAGGGTTGAGTTTTAGCGCCGCCTGGTGAGAGGCGCACGGACTACACCGGGAGCAGGAGCTCGCACATGGAACGCTCATATGACGTGGTCGTTAGGAGAGAGGGGGTCGTGCTCCCGTCTTTCTTCGTGCGTCGTTGGCGTGTTCCGGGGAAAAGCTTCCGTTTCGAAGTTGTTTTCGTGCTCTCAGACGTGCTTCAGATGGAATAGGAACTCTCCAAGACTCCAGCCATAAGCCCATTGGAAGGTATAAAGGTACGTTGAAGCAGTTAGCAAGACTGTCTATAAGCATGTGCGTTTACTCGTCCTAGTATACTTTCTGCTCGCGCGTGTTCTCTACGCTCTTGTACCCGCCCGCATTTGACTTCTGCTCGGCCTTTGACGACTTTTTGGCGCCATGAGTGCTTATTTTGTTCTATTGCGTAGGTGACGTGAGATTCGCCCTCGTGCAGTATACATCTCTAGGCAGTTGCGTTGCCCAGACGCCCTTCGTTTGCAGACGGCCGCCGTAAGTAGTGAATTGACGCTGTTATTTTGTTACTCCATTTCTTAAAGGCTGTGTCTACGGCACTCCACTCGCGCCTTCAAGTGTCGTCCGAAAGAAAGTCGGACGGCGCGTGTATCACTGGGCACCAGTGAAGTGCCGTCTAGATGGAAGAGAAACTCGCCACTGAAGCGGCTTACAGCATAGACGAGAGTTCATCCCTATGCTCCACCCTTGATTCATTTCCGGAGTGCCAACATCAAATGTCCGTGTGTTTTTTTTTTTTTTTTTTAATGTAGTGTTCTTTAAGTCAAATGCACTTGTCCCAGCAATCCTATAGCATTTCTATTGCTTCCTGGAAAAAAAACGTTTGTCGAACCTCTGCAAACAACGCATCTGCAGGCCTCATTACCTCACCATATACCGATCGAAAATCCCGTCCCATGCAGGTGTTTCTTTGTTTTTGTTTTTTAAGAGTTTGTAGTTAATTGCAGGAAGATACTGTGAATAGGGTGATATCATTTCCAGCTCTTAGGAGTGGCAAGCGTTTTTTAGGAATGGCAACCATTGTAATCCAAGACCTGAGGCCAGGTGCATTGTCGTAATAATGAAGTACTCCCTTTTTTCAACTTTCAAAGACATTTTGTCCTTGTTTGCGGCGAATAATTTAGTAATTGGGTTTACATAGTCATAACCTGGTATTGTGGCTCCACCTCATAAATAATCGCAAGAATAAAAAACACCCTTGGCATCACAAAACAGTTGACCGAAAGGTTGTTATTGTTAGTCGAACTTCGACGAAAAGGAACAATCCTTTCTGCTCGGCCTTCGGGACAGGACCCAACAAGGCTTGCTGTCGTTCCCTCTGTACGGAACTCTACAGGGCCTGCTGTCGTTCGGTCTGAACAGAACTCTAGTACACACATGCTAGGTCTGGACAGAACTCTAGTACACATGCTATCAGTCCGTTTATACAAAACTCTTGATATTTTTCTTTTTTTTTAACTTTGAGTGTTTTGAATTTTGTTGGTCTCTTTCAACGCTTTGTAACAAGGCGGAGTTAGTAAAGTTGTGTTGCACAGATGTCTACCGCTATGAGACAACCAGAGAGAATAAGATTTTTTTTAATTTTTTTTTTTTTTTAAGTAAGAGCGTGTTAATTACCCCACGACTGGTCCAAGGAGAAGTAACAAGTGCAGGAGGCATGCAAGTACCTCGGCAAGCCCGCTTGCTATCGCGCTATTTTGTTTCATATACTGTAAACGACTGAATTTTCGCGAGGACCTAATTTTCGCGAATCGCCTACAATTCGCGAAAAATACGTCCCGCGAATAATTCGGGCAATATGTGAACGCTACGGAAGCTACACTCGATTCGTGAAAATTAGAACCCGCGAATAATTTCAAATTTTCATTTTCGGCCCGATTCGCGAAAATTTGAGCCCGCGAAAATTAAATCGTTTACAGTAAGTAAAAAGAAACCAAAATTTTTGTTTCTTATTTCTTTGAAACTGCACATGTCAAGACCAGCTAAGTCGAAGTTTACATGAAAATAAAATAATTTACAACAAAAATAAACAAAATCGCGTGATTTAAAAATAATCAAACAAAGATATAACAAATAATGTGTGGTGCATACAGGGACGACGACACTGTGCGCTAGGACCCGGTGACGTCGTGAGACGACTGCACGTCGACAAGGTCATGGCAGGCCGAAGGATGGAATTGCAGTATGTGTGCGTCCACAGGTCTCCAAAGCCAGGTCTCCAAAGTCAACAGCAGAATCTTCCGAGGGCGTCCCAAGCATGCACCAGCAACTTCGGAAGGATGCATGGGCACTGCTATCTTGTAAGAACTTTCCAAGATTCAAAGAAAATGAACACAGTTGGGAAAAACTTGAGTCTTGGAGAACCATGCGTGAATGGATAACTTAACAGTTCATGCGTTCTTGGCATTCAAAACACTGTTCATCAGGTTGTCGGCAGGCCTCTTCACGATGTAAAATTTGTGCATTACTTTTGTATTTGTTGATTTTTCTGGAAACAGGTGCCCAGAGGGTACGGGCATAGACAATGGTAATTATATGCGTGCATCGGTACAACTTTTTTTGTTATTTTATTTTAAAGCTTGCACTTTAGTTTTGAAAGAACATTGTGGTTCCCATGGCGAAGTTGCAAACATTATATTGATGCGCTCAAAACCAGTCCAAGGTCAGAACTAATGCCAAGGCATCTTAACAAATTAATGTGACCAGAAACAATGTCATTTATTACGTTGTCAAGCTAGGCCTCGTAAATGTTAGCCGAATCGGGTCCACTAATACTCGCCCATGTAGGAGGGTGTCTTCAGCGCCCATGCTTGTTGTTTAATTAGACCTTGACCATGATTCATTACTACGGAGGACTTTCATTACGAATGAGTTTTCTAGTTAACGGTGGTGTTCCTGTTAATAAACCACTGTATTAGGTGGGTAGACAATAAGAGTGAAGAAGTGAACTTTAATCTTTAATGGCGAGTAGGTTCATATGGAATCATTTTTGCTTCAGTGGAGGCTCAAGTATGCACGACACTGAAGGGATTCTCCTTTCAGTCGACGGAGACAAGGGTGCCACAAGAGCCAGCGAGGGAAAGGGAACGGGACCTCTTGGTGTCAACGCCTTGCCGCCTGCGTGGCTGTGCCCCGAACCGTGCAGTTTTTGCCGAGGTAAACAATTAGGCCATTTGAAAGTTTTGCGGATAAAAAAACATGACTGACTTGCATGCCTTGCTGTAAACAATCCAATGCAGCACTGAAGTTTGCGAGTTGCAGATGATGTCACAGGTGGGATAGATAACCTCTACATTCTCAGAGTTCTGTGGACTAAGGGGCTGCCCAAAGATTACACAGCAGGATGGCGCCCCGCTACAGAGCGCCAGCATATGTCGTATCATAGCCTCCTTTATACTGACAAAGCCTGGCAGATTGCCACGAGAAGCGGCCGCCGAAATGAAAAAGGTGGAGTGGCATACAACGGAGAAGAGTCTCGCCACAGCGGACGCGAGACACAAAAGAAGTATGTTTCGGGTCCTCGCTACTGCAAAAGCTGTGTGCTGACGTCCAGGTTCCCCGCCCCTCCACTCTCTATCTCTCTCCATGGGAATATTTTAGGTTTCTCCTGATGGCTAAAATAATTTTGAATGCAGTGGTCTGCATTTTTGTGGTGTCCATCTGTAACCTGATACATCATCAGGGTGTCTACCAACCTGAAATTCTCAAGAGAATCGTCAAGACGTTGGCTTCATCAGGGAAAATGACCAGTGAAAGTGGAACGGCGATGCGGAACAAAGCTTGACAGTTGCGCATTGGCACGACTATGCTGAATAACGTTTCCGAATTATGATCCTTTGACCCAGAAGTGGTCAGGAAGTTTTTATCAAAATAGTCAAAGGAAATTCTAGAAAAGTCAGGGAATTCGAAATCAGTAATTTGGTAGACACCCTGATGCACTGGTTCCACCATACGAAACACTTCACAATCAAGTGAGATTGGGGAAAGCGAAATATAGAAAGGCAGCAACGGGTGTGTGCCTCACTTGCCTTCACTCTGCTGCATGGACTTTCCATCTATGACACTGTGGGCACTTAACATGTCCTCGACAATTTTACTTTGCTCACCTACAACTTCGTCTGACTTCCAGAACTTATTTCTTATCATTGGCTTTTTTTTTCCCAGGACCCAGTAAAGACTTTCGGGAACCCGACGTTACTTTTCACTGGAAAGCACCCATGGACATCTGGCAGCATGTGCGTTGTCTGCGAGGACCTATGAATCGACGTCCTGGACCTTTCAGCAGGAATCTCTCGGGTATTAGCCATGTACCGAACGTAGAAAGGTCAGTATGTGGGGGGGAATCGACAAAGCACACTCTTTGTGCTTGAGCACCTCATGGGAAAAAAATACAAAGATTTCAGTAAGAGCTGTGAAAGTTGTGACAGCACTCGGAGCACATTCCTAGAACAGGGAAAAATAATTATCAATAACGGTTACTGTTTTAATGTTTTCATATGTATTTGGTGAATATTCCAGCTATAATACAAAGGTTTGTGTGTTCCATTGTGTATCCAAACTTCTGTTAGATTTTTTTTTTTTTTGTGCATCTGTTGATCTGAGGATCCAAACCATAAAAGAAGAAACTGCAGAAAGAAAAGGCTTTGAAAAAACAGCAAGTAGGCAAACCAAGCCTTTAGGAAACTTATTGTAATTTATTTTTATTCTAATTTAATCCTGCAACACCAAGCAGGCAAAGCAAGCCTTCACAAAACTTGTCATTGTAATTTATTTTCATTCTTGTCTAATAATTAAACCAGTTTTGTGTATTAGTCTTATTTCTTATGATGTTATTTGTTTAGTTATTGTGATAAAACACCTGTGATAAGCCGAAGCAGGCTTTTGAACCACTATGTATCACATCAGTTTCTAATAAAGTAATTGTTTTAAATACTTGTGCTTTGTTTCGCAATACCTGCACGGTAGAACTCATGAAGTTGCATGTGCACAAATGGCAGTGATATGAGCTGAGACAAAACAGCTATCTTTATTGTTAAATTTGAAGATTCCTGCAATTTATTGCCACCCACCTGTCCACGCAAAGCAGGCATGAAGCAACAGAACACGCTGGTTCACACCAGCTTCTGCCAATAGTTCAGACGTGTGATAAAAAAGATATACAACCTATTGTAAATGATAAGTGTAATCAAACTAATAGAAAGTTAAGCTGCCGATTAAAAAAAAAAAAAAACTTTTACTTTTTTCTTATGTGTGCAAATTCCAAAAGCTTCTGTTGTGTTTCATGATAAATTTTAGAGCAGCATTCAGTTCAGCATCGTTAGGACCATCAGCATTCATTTTCCATGTGTCATTAAAGGAAAGTGTAAGATATTAGTTCTGCATTTCGACGTTTACACTTGCAGACAATTGATGTTACCGCTTCTTTTAGGTGGAATCGAAGTTTCCATTTCAACTTTTATACTTTCACACAGTTGATGTTACTACTCTTTTTTAGGGAAATTCGAGTTGAACCTCGCAGGCGGCAAGAAGTCTCCTAACGATCACAATGCCTCCCTTTGTTCAACAAACTGACACTTGACTAGGGCTGCTATACTCCAGACAAAGTGAGAGTCAGCACTGACTATCTTTCGGAGAGTCGCTCATACACCCCAATGACTCTTTTGCCATAGGAGTCACGGGACTCTTCATAAAAGGAGGGTCCTCAAAACTCTTCTTACAGTGTCACTGGGATTACCAGGAAGGAGTCCAGTGACTCTCTTTCTCCGTTGGATAAGAGTCGTTAAAGAGTCGCAGTTGACTACGTCACCTCGTCCGTACACTACCATGACTCCAGTGTGATGAGAGTCACAGGACTCTTTTTTAAATAAGAGTCAAGTGACTCTACTAACAAGAGTCGAGAAAGAGTCAAATGTGTGGTGCGCAAAGACCCCCCACAGGGAGTCGTGGAGACTCTTTTTAAAAAAAAGAGTCGAGGGACTCTACAAACTGGAGTCGTAAAGGTGTCGAATCTGCGGCGCGCAAATACCCCCCACAGGGAGTCGTGCAGACTCCTTTTTTTTTAAGAGTGTACGGCAGTACCATTGAGCGCATCAGTTGAACGCCTATTTAGCGTAGGCGCGGACGTGTTCACCAAAAAGCGAAGTAAAATATCAGATGCCTAATTCGAAACTCAGCTCTTGATGAAGAGCAACTGCGGAGTGCGATTTGGAAAAGGCGGCAGCTTGATCACGGTCATTATTTGTATATTGTGAATAAAATGTATTCAATGTATTCAATGGCTGTGCTGTGGTTGTTGGCGATTGCATGGAGAAAACCGGGTCACCACTGTAGCGTAGTGATGATTTGTTGTGTCGACCCCCTGTGCAGTTTCCCTGTGCCGTCTCTCTGGTGTTTTTGTGCCATATTCCCTTCTACCCTCTGTGTAGGGTTACCTCTCGGTGGCGTGAACTGGTGAAATCGTGAGGCAATACGGCATCCAAACTACCAAGCAGTATCCGCGGTGCACTGGTAAGCCATGAGGTTAATATTCAATGTAATGCAACCTGGCCGGCTTGCTAGAACCAGCGTCTCAGCTGAGACTGGGTGAATGGAAGCACTGCCAAAGCCAGCGCACGAGCTGAGCGGGACTCAAGCTGCGTCTCAAGACGCTCGCGCGCCCCAGCCTTTGCAGTGCTTTCTTTCACCTAGACTCAGCTGAGACGCTGTTCTAGCAAGCCGGCCCTGGATATTGCGCGGTCCTGATGCAAGCTTGCAGCAAGTTCCGCCGACGACGCGGCACCTGAGTTGGGTATCGTAATCCGATGCTTATAGGAGCCGATCGAGTCGAGCGGAGAAATGTTCTCTCGGGAGCCGCTGTTTGTTGGTGCGTGCGTGACCACATGTATTTGCATTGCTGCCACGATGGCATCCCTGATTTTTTTTTTTTTTTTTGGATGGGAGACAAAACATCCGAATAAATTGTTATTTTTGTTGAGCCAATTCGGCGTAGCTGTTTTATCACGATCAGTCCCGGCTTTTGTCATATTTTTGAGCTCACCAAAACACCGGCATTGGGGCCCGCCCCACACGCGGAAGAGAAACGCAAAGGCTGTTCCTAGAGACGTCGAAAGTGGTATTTTTATTTTTAGTGCCGAACCTGACCAACTGGCCTCGAAAGAACTTGCGTGGGAACGAGCAAGTGCCGCGTTAAATTGCTCGGGTCTCCAGAAATCTTAAATTGTCTGGTTTGGGGAAACATAACCGGAGTTTGTTGTGGAGCCTCTCGACGCGTTCCTCCGCGAAGGGTTGCCAGCCATCTCTTCGTTATTTTTGTCTGCTCCCCCTTTCTTTTTCTCTCGCTTGGGAACCTCTTATAGACGCTTTATTAGTTTTAGGATAATGGCCAACTGATTCATTTCAAGACGAACGTTGACAAAACAAACGTTCGAACAAATGGCCCATTCGGAAGAGTCGTCAAACCGCTTACGCAGCAGCGATTTAAACCATTTGCCAATCCGTACTAAGTTCGCGAATGTCAATCAAACCGTCGCTTGGCTAAGGTCGCGTCATTAAAGCAGCGGTCATACTGCTTATACATCGTACAAAACACAGACTTCATACAGATATGAACGCGAGTATCTGGGATATCCGTGCTTTGAATGCCGCCTGGCAATGCGTTCAAGGAGAAACTTGGCGCACGGCATTTCAACCACGCATATTTCGTGACTCGTGTTTGCAAACTGTTATTTGTATGATGTATAAGCAGTGTGACCCCGGCTTTAGAGACGCTGCCCAATTGTGTACCCGCCGTTGTTTTTTGGGACAATCGCAACTTCTCTGCTGACGATGTCTGCAGTTTTCTCGATCGCTTATTGAGAAATGGGAATCGTATTTCTCCGCGCAGGCGCAGATCGGCCTTTCGGGGACCTGCGCCATAATCGGATCGCGACACGGTGGTCGAAGAGCGCGGCGGCCTCAAGGCATTCACCCTCCACGACGCGGAAGTCCGTTCTCTCGTCATTAGGCTCCGAGGCGGGCCTCCGGAACTGCTCAGCATCGCCCCGATAACCTCACGGGCTGTTGGCGCCGTGCCGCGACTCATTTGCTCCCGTTGGCCCAAACCGAGTTTCCGAGCGGGGAGTGAAGTAAAGCGCTATTCAATTCCTTCTTTTTTTCTTTTTTTTTAGAATGTAAGGCATTCGCAATTCTCTAAAGAATCGTTATGCAGATTCAAATAAGGCGGCCGCACTGAACGTGTAGTTTTCGGTCGGTAGAACAATTCCTACGCACGTCGTTGCGGAGCGAAAGGAAGTCGAACCAGAGCGTAAAAATGCGCGTCAGTTGAGTCCTCGGGTTCAGTGAATTGCTTCCTCAGTTTCGATAACGTCGAGGTATAGCCGCAGAACGCCATTTTGCATTATCGAGTGGAAAAGTTTAACTACTAAGTGCGGTATTAATTAAGCGTAGTTGATATATCGCATCTTAATTACGATCTTTCAAGGGAACATAATGTGGAGGCGAAGAGATGGCGCGATCGCCGGTGACCTGAAGTTCAAGTTGAGTTTTTGTTTGCCACGGTCTCTGGTTCGATATATAAAGAAGATTGGGTAACTCACTGTGACTGGCCCAGCCTGTGTTGTGCTGAGAAAGCACCGGATGTTTTTCGAAGTGTGCGGAACGACGAGTAATGGCCCTATGGCCTTTCGGAAAGCAGAACGTGAGGAGTGCCGAAGCACGAACTCTTTACCCGACCCGAGAGAAGTTTACGGAATACCACCGACACGTCGGGAAAGTGCCCCCGACTGCTCAATCGACCTTTTTCTAGTAAACTTTCGCGCATATGTGCACCCTCTTCTCTGGCCTTGCTTCCCGCTGTCGCCATTTTCGGGGGGCCGAACCACGTATATTGACAGCACCTACCTTTGCGCACATTTCGTCTCGTTTTACGATTTGTTTCTTCAGATCGTTAGTATGGGCATGAAAAGCAATGAAAACTGATGCAACGGCATGATGCCAATGTGTTCTGACGGGCGGAGGTATGTTGGACTGCCCTTCCCACTCACTGGGCGTTTGAAAACCTTGATCGAACAGCCCTCAAGGTCACTTCGGCTCGCTGGCTGACTCGCCTGAACCGCTACCGAACTTCCGAAACTCGGGCAGCTCTTCTCGCAACGATCAGAAGAACAAGCCATCCCCGTCTTCTATATTGCATCGTCACATAATCACCATCATCCAGAAGGAATCTTTTGCCTCCATGGTACGGTCTGTTGCCTTTTTGCGGTGCCGTGGCTCTTCTAATACAAAAGAGAAATTATTACGAATATTAATATTATTATTATTTTGACGCTAAGTGTGTGCGCTTGGTGTAGAGTTCTTATTTCTGTTAACACGATTCAAGGGCCGCTCAGCTAGTGCGCTGACTCTCGCAGTGCTTTCTATCACCCAGCCCTTTGCTAGGACGCTGTTTTTACAAGTGGGTCATGATCAGTAAACAGACAGAGAGAATGTCGCACAGAATGCTACTGCGATGAAAGGACCGAAGTCTTGAAAGCCCTGACGATAGCAAAGTCATGGAGAGGCGACGCGTCCCAGGAACAACCTAGCGATACACAAAAAAGGACAAAACGAAAACGAAAGTGTAAAATTATACAAACCAAAATATCACGAAAGAAACAATATAATTTAGACTACCAAGCGAATGACGAGACCAATGAACTCAGACCGTTCTTACCTCCTATTCATACGAGGGCATAATGAGCACAATGTTTTGCCTGCTTGGTCTCACAAAAGAATATGGTAATTTTGAGCCCGAAAATGTTTTGACTCTTTTTTGACTCGCCACTACATTTCGTCCAAAACGATTGGACGTGCAGTTCTTCTGAGAGCAATCGTGCGTGCATTTATTATACTGGAAGTTCTCGAGAAATGAAAACCGTGCCTTTTGGCCCGGGCAAATCAACTATGCATCGAAGAAATCTCAAATTCCGTGAATGTGACGCTAGCGGTTGGGATAGAACGCGAACGTTTGAGAACGCGACGCCACTTGAATCAAAAGATAATTGAGAGAAATGAAATTTCTCCATTAGTCGACGTCCACCCGAGCAGACATAGAAGTAATCCGTTACAAGTAACAAGATAACTTATAATCCGTTACATTTTTGTAATTTAGTAATTAATCGATTACTTTTTCAAAAATGTAATTTCTAAAATAATTCCATTACATCCTGAGTAACGAATTACTCACAATTTCTCGCTACCTTCTACCTTTGAGCGAAAATAAACTATATGGTGGAAGAAGGGCAATGCGATAATATCTGCGCTTTTAATACGGTCACGCAAAATGCGGGTTCGCAGCGAAGGGAGTGCTAGCTAGGGAAAGGAAATGAATTTGAGGAAAACGTGACAGCGCAGTGTTTTGAGCAATGAAGGGTGTGAAAGTAAACATTCGAGAGAAATCTCTCTGGATGGGGAACACAGTAATTGAAGTACGGCGACCAACCAAGTCCTAAACATGTAGAAGCCCTACGTTTCGCCCCTGACGAAAACTTGGTTCTTCGTCAGGGACGACTGTGGCCGTTGAGACGGCGCTCCTCAACGGCCACAGTCACCACTGACGAAGAACCAAGTAGGTTCGAAATGTAGGGCTTCATATACCTATCTAGGACTTGGTTGGTTGCCGTACTTTCATAGTGAAGTGTGTGTGTGTGTGTAGGGGGGAGGAGGGAAAGGGGCACTCCGAGTGCATGCTCCTGCGGCCCGGCAGAAGGGAGACACAGAAAGCGTGCTTTGACACAGAGACGCAAATCGGTGTTTTATTGACCAACGCCAGTTACCACTTTCGGAGAACCCAACGAGCGGGCCCTGACACCTTCAATGCGTGTTTCAAAAGCAGAACGGACGCATTCCAGGAACCCTTAGCCAAACTGGGGGACCGAATCACGTGTGCGTGTGTTTGTCGGCGCGTGCGTTTAGGCCTGTAGTGAGGTGAAAATGACGGACTCGAAGAAGAGCCTTCAGGCATATACGGCGACCAAGCCATGGCACCGTCACCTTGAAGTGTCCCCCATTGGAATTTTTTCTTGGAGGATGAAACGCGAAAGATGTATCGAGAGATGTCCAAATACGAGGGGCATTCATAAAGTTCGTAGTATTGTCACGAAGGAATAGAGATTCAGCAATCAAACTCGAGTAGGCGTTGAGACTTTCTCTGCATATTCGCCACCAAAAGTTACCCACTTTTTGCAGCGATGCACCACATGCCGGAGGCCATTGTTATGGAACTCCTCGTTTTGAGTGTTCAGTAATCACTGGGTTGTTTCAGCATTCACTTGGTCGCCGTCTTTGAAATGCTTTACTCTTATTTGACCACACTGGAATCGTCTGCGCCATTTAACCAAACTGTCATAAACTGGTGTGTTGTCGCCGAACAACGCTCCCAGATTAGAATGAATATCCTTGGCATTGCTTTCCTTCAAATGAAAAAGCAGAAACAAATCACTGCATGTGATTGGCACCGACGGGGGGTGCCATTCTTGTTTCGACTCCCTAGCGGCGTTCCGAGCTACTATAGCATGCGATGTTTATACGGGGCCGAACCTAGAGGGACGCACGCTCATGTTGATGCCTGTTTTGTTCATTTTTGTTTTTTCAAGTTTTTGTGCCGATAATACAAACTTTATAAACTCCCCTCGTATGGCGGGCCCATCCGAGAAGGACGTTTTGAGAGTGGTCCTTTCGAGAAGGCCGAAACAAGAACGGGGTTGGATGGTAACCACCCGCCTACCCTGTCTGCATGTTGTTTTTGTTATTAATTGTTCATTTATGCTTCCTCCTAAGCGCGCCCACCCCGCAAACACACAGAGAACAGCTTGCGGTCTGGCCCCTGTTCATGCTTGAGCTTTGTAAATGGTAAATAATGCAGGCCAACCATTTATGCGCTTTCTTCCAAGAAAATTGTACTAGCGGATTTGTGTAAGCAGAAGATGCGTCTGCGATGTGACACCGGCATAGTATTAGCCCCGTGCGCGACCGAAAGCGTCGCTGTGGTCGGCCTTCCACGATTGGCCGAACGCTGACTATGACGTCGGAAAGGGGATTTATCATCGACGGAAATAAGAGGAATGAAAGAACTTTAATTTTGACGGTGTTGGCAGTGTAGCTTTGAGAGCGCAATGATTTCAAGCTTCCACCATGCTATTTACAAACACCATCGAACTTGTTGTTTGCAAGGTAATGACGTCACAAGGGGGAACCACTGGAGGGCGCCACCAAAACATCTCGCCGCTAATTGTAACACCAAACTTGTTAGAACTTCAGATTGGGCGAGTTGGTTGTTCATGTGTGTCGACGTTGCAGCGCACTCAAAAAACTGTCACTCACGCTTTCACACACACAAGGAACAAAACTCTCACACAGCGCTCACTAATATGTTGAAAATAGATTAAACTTTTCGAGTGCCAGCGAAGAAGAGTTGATTAGCAGAATGGCAAGCCTGCACACGAGATCGGGGCCTGCGCTCGTGGACGGCGAGCGTGGAGCTCGTTCCCTATTTTTTTCTACCATTTTTTTATCGCATCGAACGCACGTCGGAATTAAAGCTCTTCCGTTTTGTGAAGCTGCCGCTGTTCCTGGGTCTTCATATCAACATATTTGGTGCCGAAGCCCGGGAGTCAAGGTCCGGGACAACACACGAGAAGACTCGGCAGCGCAGTGGATTTCCATGGAAAGGCTGAAGACTAAAAGAACGACCCGACGGCCGCAAAACACAAGACTCATCAACGAGGCAAGTGCTCTCTTACAAAATCAAGATTCAACGATTAGCCAGATTACCACCGTAGCCGAAAGATTGCGCGCCAATAACGATGAGCTCAGGAGGTTGAACGAAGAGTTTGAGGGACACATACCGGATGGTTCGTTCGAAACCGAATTTCAGGCAGTCGTTCAATACGAAGATGAAGCGACTGCCACCATCAGTGCCCTCCAATGCAGACAAGATCTCCTAGACCAGATATCGTCTCGAGGGGCCCCTAGGGAAACCTAGTCGTCACCCAAACGACACCCAAGGCAGCAGACAAGCTGGAACTAGGCTACCGAAGCTCACCATTACGCTATTCAAGGGTGAAATATCAAAGTGGTCAGCGTTCTGGGAACAGTTCGACGAAACGATTCACAAGACCCCACACTCTCCACCAGCGAAAAGTTCGGCTACCTTCGAATGCTACTTGGGCGGAGAAGCGGAAGCAGCTGTGGCTGGACTACCAAGGACAGAGACTTGCTACGCGGATGCAATTGAGATCCTCAATCGCCGTTTTGGAGACAAGAAACGATTGGAGCAGGAATATTTCTCCAGTCTGAGGCTCATTTCACCTGTCAAGTCAGCCAACGATACCTCAGGTCAACGAACGATGTTCGACCATGTGCAAACCAATATACGAGGCCTCCAGACATTGGGTGTAAATAAGTCAAGTTTTTCGTCGATGCTCTGCGATATTTTGATGCGAGCTCTTCCACGTGACATCGTCGTGAACTACCACAGAACCGCTCATTTGTCTGCGGCAACTGTCATGCCTGGCCCAAGCAGCCAGCCTGACCGCTCAGAACTGGATCGACTACGTGATTTTCTATCTATCGAGGTCGAAAGTCGGGAGAAGAGCGAGTTTAAGATCACAGAAACGAAGAACACAAAGACCACGAGATATGAGGACAACGTAGCTCGACGTGAATCGTCTAGACCGACCTCATCGGTGCTCTACAACAGACCCTCACCACATAAAACGAGATGCTGTTTCTCCAACGAAACAAGCCATAGTTCTGCAGACTGTTCTTCCTCTCTTCTCCTGGACCAGAAGAAACTGCGTTTGACAGAAGAGATGAGATGCTTCAGATGCACTCTCAGTGGCCATCGAGCAAGATACTGCAGACGAAAGATCAGCTGTTCCACATGTGGTGGAAGACATGCTAAGTCCATGTGTGACCCGACACGAATCAAAGCTAAAGAGGGTAAATCGGACCCACAAAACAGCATGACGGTTTGTACTACATCAATCCACCGGGAATTCAGAGGGTCCGGAGTGGTACTTCTGCAAACCTTCCGGGCATGGGCTGTCAGCGGTATCTCATGTAGGTATGTTAGAGGTGTTATCGACGGAGGCAGCCAACAGACGTTTGTCACCGAGGATCTGTCAAGACACCTTCAGCTTAAGTGCGTTGGCTACACCAAGATGGCGCTCAACACGTTTGCTTGTGCTTCAACTCAAGAGTGCAAGAAACGTCGTGTAGTGGAGCTTGACCTTAGAAGTCAATTCAATATGGACAAATTCAGTCTTCGTAGCTGATATGGAGAAAAATGGAGAGTTGATTACCGGTCGCCTATGTTTCTAGCGGTTACCGCACAACCAGGCATCAGTATTTTGATTGGCTTCGACCAAATGTGGGGCTTTATGACTGGTGAAGTCACTCGGAGTAAGACCTGCAGCACCCTTGTTGCATTAAACACCAAGCTTGGTTGGACCTTTCAAGGACGGACATCCATCCTGAAGTCGCAAAAAACCCACTCGAGCTTGGTCGTTTGTGTCCTGCAGATCACCGGTACAGAACAAGTTGAAGGCGCTCTCCGATCATTCTGGGAGTTAGAAAGCCTGGGAATCACAGATTCAGAAGACCAGAAGTCCGAAACAAGCCAAGTGATGCGCCATTTTGAGCAGAGCATTCACCGGTCTGGCACACAGTACGAAGCGGCATTACCGTGGAAGGACACATAGGTGTTCTTAAGGACAACAAGCAAGTAGCGATGACAAGACTTTCGAAATTAGTAGGTCGACTCTACCGAACTGACTCTCTAATCCTTCATTATGACGAAGCTATCAGAGAGTATCTGATAGCGGGTCACGCTGAAGTGGTACCGAACGAGACAACTGGTGAAGAAGGCAGACTGTTTTACATGCCACATCGCGAAGTCATCAGAGAAAATGCACTGACGACACGACTTCGAGTTGTTTTCGATGCATCCTCACACGCAGCTGGGTGGAAGTCCTCTGAACGAATGTTTAGAGAAAGGAGACAACCTCTACCAAGACCTTCTTGGAATTCTGCTGCGACTTCGGGTGAGCCGCTTCGCCATAACCTCAGACATCCCGAAGGCATTTCTTCAAATATCTGTCACAGAAAAGGACAGAGATGCATTTCGTATTCTCTGGTTTCAAGATCTACCGTCTTCGACCTTTAAAGATGAAGAGGTAAAGACGTGGAGGATGACGAGGGTTTCTTTTGGTGCAACCTGTAGTCCATTTCTTCTGACAGCTACGATCCTCCAACACCTGAAAAATCTGCCGACTGAAAAGGAGGAAGTGGCTGACGTACTTCGTAGCTCCTTCTACGTGGACGACTTGGTTACTGGCACAGCTACCGAGGAGGAAGCCATCAAGTTGTACCATGACGCCAAATCTATTATGCAGAACGCAGGAATGACTCTCCGAAAGTAGACGACGAATTCACAAGCGCTGAGAGATGTGCTACTTCGAGAAGAGGCAAATCCAGAAAACACTACGCCTATCTTTGAACAAAAAACAATGAAGGTTCTGGGAATTGTCTGGGATCCAGAGAAGGATGTCTTGAAGTTTGCGTTGCCAATTTTACAAAAATGCCTAGAGTTGAATAATGGCACTAAACGATTTGTTCTACAAGCAGCATCTAGGATTTTCGATCCCCTCGGAGCCTTGTCGCCCTTTACAATCCGAGTGAAGACACTGTTTCAGAAGCTATGGGCGAGAGGAGTCACTTGGGACTGTGCTCTACCCGAGGATCTAAAGAACGAATGGCAAGAATGGTGTCGTGACCTTCCAGAGATGGATGCACTTGTCATCCCCAGATTCGTATTCCAAGCAGGACAGGGCAAGGACACCCGGATTCTTATTTTCTGCGACGCAAGCCCAACTGCCTATGGAGCTACAGCGTACGTTACAACGAAGTCATCACCACCTGAACGACCTACACTTTTATTGGCAAAAGCTCGGGTTGCTTCAATCAAGAAGCAGACTCTTCCTCGCCTGGAACTTATGGGAGCCGTCATCGCATCGAGACTGCACAAATATCTTGAGAAGACCATCCCATGCATTACGTATGACTATACGTTGAGGACGGATTCTCTCATCACACGGGCATGGATCAAGAGCGACCCCAGCAAGTGGAAGACTTTCGTGTCAAACCGAGTTGCAGAAATACAAAAGGAATGCGATTCTTCTCATTGGAGGTACTGTCCGGGAAGTGACAATCCAGCGGATTTGCTTACCCGTGGCATCGCAGGTACTCGACTGGTGTCGAGTGATTTATGGTAGTCAGGACCAAAGTCGGATGACTGAACACGAAAATGAATGGCCTGATCTGAGGTCGAGTAACGAAGCGGAGACTGACTTGTTGAAAGAAGAGAGAAAAGCAGTCCATATGATATTGCAAACAACACCACCTGAACCGCTCTTGGATCTGACAAGGTACAGCGAACTTCATCGGGCTTTAAATTGACGGCATGGTACCTTCGATTTCTGAAGAACTGTCGAAATGGCAAACCTTCAAGTGGACCACTGAGTGCCGAGGAAACCACTGGGCCCGAACTATACTGAATCAACAACGTTCAGAACAGTACTTACTCAGACGAGATAAAATGTCTCTTCAAGAAAGAAAATGTTCACAAACAATCGTCTTTAGCAGAGATGAGTCCATTTTTGGATAAAGACAATATCATCCGGGTTGGAGGCCGGCTTCAGATGTTGCCAGCATCGGACAATGTGAAACACCCAATCATATTGCCAAGTGAGCACTACTTCACAACCCTGGTGGTACAGAACGCCCACTGCAATGTTCTTCATGGAGGAGCACGAGACACGTTGGCGCAACTCCGAGAGCTATTTTGGATTATAGGAGGAAGAAGGTTGGTGAAGAAAGTGATCTTCAGCTGCTGTCTATGCAAAAGGTTCCGCCTCACTGCTGACACAGCCCCAACGGCTCCACTTCCCCTTGACCGACTAAAGCAAGGCGCGCCCTTTGATGTTGTAGGCGTAGATTTTGCAGGTCCTTTGTATGTCAAGGCAGCAAGCGGCAGCGTGAAGTCCTACGTTGCACTTTTCACTTGTCCAGTGTCTCGCGCCGTTCATCTTGAACTTCTTTCTGCGATGTCTTCAGAAGCTTTTCTAATGGCCTTTCGGCGTTTCACGGCACTGAGAGGATTGCCAACAACAATCTATTCTGACAACACACTAACATTCAAGAAGGCATCAAAGGACCTATATGCGTTGTTTAGAGCGATGCAAGAAGATTTTACGTCTCACCTTGCCAACAACCGAGTAACATGAAAGTTCATTGTTCCCAGTGCCCCATGGTAGGGAGGCTGGTGGGAGAGGCTTGTGCGAACGGACAAAGACCACCCTACGATACGTGCTAGGGAGGGCATGTCTAACCCCCGAAGAATTATCTACTGTTTTGACCGAAGTTGAAGGAATAGTCAACTCCCGACCTCTAACAATGGACAGCACAGACGCCACGGAGCCCAAGCCGATAACCCCAGGAGATATCTTGCTTGGGAAAAGATTGACGTGCTTGCCCGACCCAACAACGAAGATGGAGCACCAATCCAAAAGAACAGACCTGTTCAAGAGGTTCAAGTACCGACGATGCTTAACGGACAACTTTTGAAAACGCAGGCAGCACGAATACTTGTTGCAGCTTCAATCGGCGCATCATGTTCAACGAGCTTCTGCGTCAACCTTAAGCGTAGACGACGTTGTTCTTGTGCATTTCTCTTACAAGCATTCCTTGCAAAATTCTTGAACACGTCATTTGCTCACACCTGGTCAACTACCTTGAATCAAACTCTTTTTTCACTCAATGGCAACATGGTTTCCGTAAATCATTTTCATGCGAGACGCAGCTTCTGACTTTCACTCATGATCTTCATCTTATTCTTGATCGCACTTCCAAAGTCGATTGCATCTTTCTTGACTTCTCAAAGGCATTCGATAAAGTATCTCAAAACTTTCTACTTCATAAGCTTAGCAAACTAAATTTTGACCCCAATGTACTTGCCTGGCTTCATCCCTTCCTAACTAATCGGTCCCAATTCGTGTTCGCAAATAATACATCATTCAGTTCGGCTCCCGTTACGTCAGGGGTCCCTCAAGGCTCCGTATTAGGTCCCCTGCTTTTCCTTATCTTCATAAATGATTTACCTTCCTGTGTTTCATCTTCAATTAACCTTTTTGCTGATGATTGCGTTATATACCGTGAAGTGACTAACGACTCCGATGTTTTTTGTCTCCAGTCTGACCTTAATCGTGTGTCCGAGTGGCTGTGATTTTTGGAAGATGAAACTTAACACGAAAAAATCTAAAGTAATGACTGTTTCCCGACTTCACACCGACTCTTCTTGCTACTTCCTTAACAACACTTCTTTGGAACGAGTGCCGTCTTATAAGTACTTAGGTGTTCATATTGCGTCCAGTCTATCTTGGGAAAGTCACACACAGTACATAACAAGTAATGCGAATCGCATGCTAGGCTTCCTCAAACGAAATTTTCCGTCTCTCCCTGTATCTCTAAAACTCCTCCTATACAAAACACTTGTTCATTCAAAGCTGGAGTATGCCTCCGCCCTTTGGGACCCCGGTACTGACGCATTAACATCTGCAGTCGAAGCCATTCAAAATAGATCTGTTCGCTACATTCTTACTAATTATCACCGCACCGCCAGTGTAACATCCATGAAACTTACTTTGGATCTGCCCAATCTTGCACTCCGTCGTGAATTTTCCCGTCTGTTTCTATTTCATAAGGTCTTTCATAATCCTTCCTTAAGTGGCAGACTGCTAACTCCACCTTCCTACATCTCTTCACGTCTTGATCACCAACACAAGATGGGTCTTCCTGCCTGTAAGACTACTACTTTTTACAATTTTCTTCCCAAAACAATGCCCTCATGGAACCACCTTCCATCGTCCGTGGCATGTTTAACTGATCACATCGACTTTAAGCGTTGTCTACATAATCACATTCGTGCATCTCATTAGAAATGTTGTGTTTTTGCCCTTAGGTTTTGTTTTCTATTCTTGTTTTTTTGTATTGACCTGTTAACCCACTCCCCTCTGTAATGCCTTCGGGCCCTGAGGGATCATTAAATAAATAAATAAATAAATGCACCGAGAAAATTGTGGCAAATGGGAAGAGTGCTGAAGACCCACAGAGGAAGAGATGGTAACATACGCTCCTGCCTGGTAAAACTGCAAAATGGATTGATTACCGACCGACCAGTTCAACGCCTTTATCCCCTGGGAGTCAGCACGTGACTCATTTCGCGGTCGGGATAGTGTAGAAAATAGATTAAACTGGTCGAGTGCTAGCGAAGAAGAGTTGACTAGCAGAATGGCCAGCCTGCACACGAGATCGCGGCCTGTGCTCGTGGACAGCGAGCGTGGAACTCGTTCCCAATTTTTTTTTTCTACCATTTTTTTATCGCATCGAACGCACGTCGGAATTAAAGCTCTTCAATTTTGTGAAGCTGCCGCTGTTCCTGGGTCTCCATATCAACAAATAACTTTGTATTGCGTGATTATATGATTATAAACTCTGCAAGCAGTTTAAACGTAGATCGGCCAAAATCCCTAGTCAATTTCGGCGAAGGCAATCAGCAGGCAGAGGAGCGCTGCCAGAAGGGCTCTAGACTTCCAAGCCACGTTCTTAGAAATGAGAATGTCGGTGGTAGTTCCAGTTGGGGACGGCGGGAGGTTGGGGGAGGGGGGGGGGGGGGGGGTTCTCGTTAACGGACTGTGTATGCACGGAGTTGGAGAGAAACTTTAGGGAAAGGGAAGCAGTGAATAAGCAGCGACTGATATGGACACCAGAGTTGGGACAGGAGAGAACAGCTGTAAACGTGTGAGAGATGTGGACACGTGGACACGTGAGGGTCACTCCAGGCCACTTCGGCAGAATCGGGCAACACGTCAGCCCGCTCCTATGGAGATGCCGAGGCGGTCGGCACACCTCCAAGTTCTAGTACACCCTAAGGTAGCTGCGCGTTCCCACGGCCAACGCGCTGCTTGCGAACCCATGAGGCGTGGGCACTGCGCATGCGCAGGAACCACGTGAAGCATCAGCGCATGCGCCCTGCCAAGAGCAGTGCCACATCAACGGCGTGACGTCAGAGCCGCGTGCAGGTGTCCCGTCGTCCATGACGCGCTCAACCCGGCCCTGTGTCAGGACTAGGGTGACCACCTTCCTGGTAGCGAGAAATGCGGGACACGCGGGGCAATGGGGGCGGGAGGGGGGGAGGGTAGAGGAAATTTATTAACACGCACACCACGAACCGAGGCCCTGTTAACACATTTAATATCCTGTGCTGTTTATACACCTTTTAATTGTATTGCTGCAATTCAGCTCAAATAATTTACACTCTCAGTGATATACTTTTTTATGCCTAATGTGTTATTAAATGTGTCAAAATTGAAAACATAAAAATCAACTCGACCAGAACTCAATGCATCAAATGGAAATAAGAAACCGTAAATCTTTTTCTGGTTCTTGTTTCCTGTCAACGCTTACTTTTATCAACATGGTCCTATACAAGTTTTTAACATTATTTTATTTTTAGACCTTCGTGAGTTGCAGGCCTTCTGTAGCTGCCTTCGCGAAAAAAAAAAAAAAAGAAATCCACGGTCACTCTTTTGCACTGACACAGCGATATGAAAATAATTACAGTATCTTATATTTAAAATTTCGGCGAGCAATATTTCTTACAATATTTTGCCACCGAGGGGAGAGGCACAACGGAGCATGCGCGTCGGTTCTACTGCAAGAACAACGGTCGCTTTCCGCAATGCTTGGATAGAAAATGGCCTACCCATGCGATTCACACGATTACAAGCCACCTCCACGCTTCCCCGTGCCCCGTTGTTCGGCAACACCATGAGTTGCAGAGTGAATTTTACGACAGTGTGAAATGCGGCACATTTTGAAGATTTTTAAATTTCTCGCGGGACGCGGGACACGAGCCCTCAATGCGGGACAGTCCCGCGAGTCGAGGGACGGGTGGTCACCCTATCAGGACCGTGTTGCCCAGCTCTGGAGAAGTGGCGCTATACGCACGTTAAAGGCCGGAGGAGAGCTTTTCGCGCTAAGAATCTCCGAGGTCATGGCCCTTCATTTGTAGTTCGCAGACAACCCGCCGGGATGGTGCTCGCTACTCGAAAAGGAGAAATAAGAAAGATTACTGCACAAATATACCTTCTGGCAGAGAAAGAGGTTCATTGCCTCCTTCCGACTCCGCTGGCGGCTTGCCGCGTCCTCTCTTTCCTGGCGAGAGCGAAAGTTCCCAGAGTGGCCGCGGCCAGTGGTATCGAGCCAAGAGGTCTGTATCTACTCCATCGTAACGTCGACGAACGCAAGCGCCCGATCGCGTTGACCGACGCTGGCTGCAACGCGACGTAGTGTAGCGTAGCCCAGCGCGCGTTGGTGTAGCTCACGACGGTCAAGAGCATGACCGACGACGGTGGGTATATACTTCGTTTCACCTTCTGTGCGAGCGAAGGCAAAGCTGGAAGCGCGAGCGCGAACGTTCCGTGTGTTCAGGCTTTGCTCGAGCGCGCGAGCTGGGGAGAAACGCAAAAAGCGCTGGTCTCGCGCATCTAGCTTTGGCTTCGCTCGCAGATAAGGTGAAACGAAGTATAGCACAGAAGCCTCACGCGCGAGTGCTTCAATAGGTGAGCGGCGTTTGGCCACTTCCGGTTCCTTAGGAATTTTTGTTAAGCTTTTGACAAACGATGACGATCATCTGCAAGGCTGTCTAAGTATGGTTCTGAAAACTACAGTCTGGAGGTTTCATAATTATGCTTGCACAGGCTTGCAGCTTATTGTCGTCGCTTGCCACTAGTGAAACAAAATTTCTTAAGGAACCGGAAGTTGTCAAACGCCGCTCACCTATTGGGAATCCGGATGTTGGGGCCAGTCGGAGTGTGCGAAACACTCATTTCTGCGATCTGAACCGGCCGTTCTTGACGTGTGTCGTGTGTTGTTCTCGTGTTCACGTCTTGGTGCGCCCATTTAACGTTCGTGCGCTTGACCGGGCGAGGGTGTGCGCGGACGTGGACTGCTCCGAGGATGCGCTGCCACCGAGAAGCTTCGTAGCCGACTTGTACGGTGCTCACTACAAGTAATTAAATTACTTATAATCGATTACTTTTCGAACAAATTTCGTTATTCTTTCAATACATTTATTAGGAAGTAATCACGAGAGTAATCTGATTACTTTTGGAAGTAGTAAATACACTTGTAACCGTCACCATTTTCCCCTTCCCTTTTTAATGACGCCCTTGGTTCGTACAAGTATTCCACCGAGGAATCCTCTAGTCAATGCTCCGACAGGAAAGTGGTTTACCAAAATTGCTGATTGTAATCCAGTAATGGGCAGTACGAAAGGCGCGTATTCAAACTGACCCGGAAAAGTAATAGTTGCTTCTTCGAGTAACGGCAAATTACTTTTCCTCTTAAGTGATCGAGTAATCTAATTGAATACTTTTTTTAACCGAGAGCAATTGTAGTTTTAATCAATTCCTCTGCTCGAGTAACGTGCACAAGACTGCTTAGTAGGCCTAACGAGCCGGACGCACATGCACTTGGTGCCGGCAAAATCTGGAATCTCGATGACGCCCCAAAGGTTGATTTCTTAGAATTAAGGATAACCTAGTGTGTGCGCTATATATGATCATGCGCCTGTCGTACGCACCGACCGCTGTTCCCGACCGAAACAACAAGCGCCGTCGAACGTACGGGAATGGCGGACCCAGTGAAACGTCTGAACTAGTTCTCCGACCAGAAAAGTTTCTACTGTGGTTTACCCCCCTGCAAAAAAGTGTAGCGGTACGTGATGAAAATGGGATGGAATCTTGTGTTGTTTGCATAAGCTCCCTAAAGTGCGCTACAATTTCGAATTCGTATATTGCCGCGGCCGGATGGCAAATGATCGACGAGCGTAAACTGAAATTAAAGGTTTAATCTGCAAACTTGCTCCAGAAACCAGAGAAAGAGCGGACATCGAGAAAGCAGCAGCGAGCGTCGACGGCGGCAGGAGCGAGCGACGATGTATCGGCCTGACAGCTGGCTAGCGCGATCGAGAGTGCATCGTCATCGGGAGAGTCTTAAGGGCTGTTTATAGACCCGTTGCTCTGGGCCAGGGTGCGCGCGAGCGTTCGCAAGACGCGACCATGTTATAATGGCTGCACCGTCCAGGTTTTTCTCTGTAACGTTCGATTTTGCTCGAGCCACGTTCGAATACAAGCATCTGTCAGCATCTGTAGATGCGCGATAATACAACTTCTAAGAAAATTAAAACAAAAAAAGGGAATTATGCGGCTCGCGGTTGCAGCGTCCCATTAAACGTTCCTTTTAGCTTTAAAGGAGCGATGCAACAATTTTGGTTCTTTGCGCAAATACCGCTTAGAACGGATCCCTGACGTTAATGACCTATGAAACACGCGTTCGTTTTTCACCCCCGCGCTATAGAAGTCCCAGAAAAAAATTAAAGAAAAACGAGCAGCGTTCACCCCCTCGACTCGCAGTCAGAACAAGCGGCCACGTGATCTGGAGCCAATTATATGCCACCAATGTTGATCATAGCCAAGCGCTGGGGTTGGCAAAGCACAGGACACGCGCTGAATTCCAGACATTGTTATGGCTTGGCAATTGTCGTCGTTGCAGCGATTGGACACGGGCCACTACCCGAATGCTTCTCGAGCTAGTAATTATCACGAGCCCAAATCAAGTGCCCACGCAATGCTCGGGTGAAATCTATGAACCGCATTCAAATATCGTCATTGGGGTGTACTGCGATCCCCACGTTACGTCATCAAATTTTGCAAAGGAGAGATTGAATGAAAATGATCGCTTTTGTCCTTGAAATTTCACCACAACATAGGAATTTCTTGGCCAGTGGCGTTGCGTGCGAGTATCCTTGAGTCCCACTATACTTCGTCTCACCCTAGTATGGACTAACAGTGGAGGCTGTGCTAGCGCGAGCGGCCAGCCTTGACTGCCTTGACTAGAGCACTTGCTGCTCGAGCGCTCGTGCAGCCGCCGCGGCTTCATTCAAAGCGACTAGCTCGCGCTTTTAGCACGCGCGGCTAACAATAGTCAATACTAAGGTGAGACGAAGTATAGTGCCAGTAAGCTCGTGTAAGGGGGAATCGGTGGCCGAGTGGTCTATACTTCGTTTCACCTTATGTGCGAGCGAAGGCAAAGCTGGAAGCGCGAGCACGAAAGCTCCGTGCGTTCAGGCGTTGCTCGAGCGCGCAAGCTGGGTAGAAACTCAAAAAGCGCTGGCTCGCGCTTCAAACTTTGGCTTCGCTCGCAGATAAAGTGAAACGAAGTAGCGCACACCAGCTCGGAGCACGTGGAGCGAAAGCTCGCGCTGCAGAACCCAGGATCCTGGGTTCAATCCCCACCCCTGCCCGTTTCGATCTGGATGAGCATCGTACCGGCGTGCGGTCGTGTATCACTACTGCGTGATGCACGTTAAAGACCCCAGGCTAGCGGTTGTACCGCACTGGCTAAATTACTCATCTACAGCTGGGAGACTCGTCGCCCGTTGAGGCAGACCAAGTTCTAGGCTGTATAAACATACACACAACCCAATTTTTTTAAGCTCGTGTAAAGTGAAAACATTCCAATTGAATATCGTTGCACCGCTCCTTTACTATTTGCATCGCCTTATTTCATGCTTCTGCGAGCACTTACGTTTCACTTTACGTGATAGCGAAGCCAAAGCTACTCGCAGAAGCACGTTCGCCCGAACGATGCTCGCACTGCACGAGCGCACGTGCTCGGCAGGGACACCGAAAGCTCGGAACTCGCTCTTGTAGCCTCTGCTACGCTGGCACTTAAAATAGAACGGAGTATAAAAAAATCTGTAGTGGGGAAGCGTAATGACGCAAACGTGAGCTAAATATTCTATTTTTCTCGCCTGGAGCGCTGCTCGAAACTTGAGAACTACAGGCCTATTAACCCCGAGAAGTTTTTGCGTGGCGCCCCCTTACGTCGAACCGGAAAGACGTCACAGCGAGGACAGAATTTTTCCCCGACTCGCCCCGTTCACCCTGTGGAGGCTGTGACGACGTTGGTTGTCGGCGCGCGCGTTTCTATTTATGTTTTTTTGTGCGTGTTTTTCGTAGGAAACGTAAATTTCTTTATGTGACTTTATTGAGGCACGGCCTGTAGTTGCAGGCTAAACTTCAACCAACATTTCAGGCATGGTTGAGAGTGCAGGCAACGCATGAATCGTAGCTGATAAATGAAAATAAAGAAATATGGCCACAATTGCAGGATAATCACTATAGATTTACATCTCAAACAATCAATGCTGCTGAGAGTGTGAAGGAATCGGCAAGTTAGGTATACTATTACGTTGTTTTTTTTTTTTTATATGTTTTAAACAGAAACGCCGAAGCAGAAAAGCTGCATGCTGCTCCAGCAACATGTTAAATATAGTCTGGGCTATAAAGAGAGAATCACAAGTGAAGCAGCCCACGTACAGGGGCAAAGTAAAGAAAGAATGAACATTTATTTACATACATTGCTCGCATTTGTCCTTTGCTGGATTCGGATAGTATTTCAATAGACTCCACTGGTGGTGTCTGTGGACTTGTTTTTATATCACTCCTCAAGTTATGTACGAGCAAACGTAAGCGAAGGTGTCTAGCCCGTTATTAGTCCCTTAGGCTCTAAAATCTAGATTTTATTTGAATCAAATTGTCCTGAAGCTAGAATACCAGAAGCTAAAATACCAGAAGCTTTTTCTCACGCAAACTGTCACCCTTCAAAGATTCCACATTTTCTGCTATTAGTGCAGCATCTACCACTGGACAGCCGTTCGAATGATTGCTGTTCCTCCTGTTTTCCTCTGTTGTCAGAGAGTCCAGCTGTAGGGAGTTTGCAAGACTGAGGAAGCTTTTGGGAACCTGCAGCAGTGTTTCTTTTAATTGGAAATGACAATTCAAACTAAATGGTGTATTTTCCGAATACACAAGGCTGAAATAAAGGAAGAATGTCGGGAAAAAGTATAGACATGCTAAGTTACGGTAGTATATTGCTGCGCATATTTTTGGCAGTTCAATGGATCTCATACATGGCAACTGGGTGCAATTCGGCCGTTTTTTCTGCTACTATACAAACTCATTTCCAGTAATTGTGCGTCGCCTAAAAAATAAAACATGTCTGCATACCTGTACGAACTATCTTATTAATTCACTAAGAACCTACATTTATGTAAAACAAACCTGTTCAACGAGCACTTAAAAGGTCTTCAGACCCATGGCCCTTAAAACATCTCCGAGCTAGCGCATTCACAGTGGCACGTGCAGAGTCGGGGCCGCTTCGTGCACCTAGGTGCCGCTTTAGATGCAAACTCTGCATCCCTTACTTTCTAAGCGCAACTTGTCCGATCGGTGGCCGTCGCAGTTGTGTTTGGGCGAAACGGCATACACTTGCTCGAAGCTTATGGCTGTTTTCGAGTAATGTCATGCTGAAAGGCGTGGCTTTTTGTGCACACGCTTGGGAACTGCATTAAAAGAAATGTATTTCAGTAGGGTACAGTCTAAAAGTTTATATAATTTGAAACAAAATAACAGACATCCATCGACCAACGCTTCCCGACCATCTGACAATCCCTTGGGTTTTGTGACGTTAAGCAGCGGCAACGGATGTTAGCCATCGACACTGGCGAGATTCGAGGTGCAGTTTTGTACATGCATACGCTTATGAAAGGTTTAATCAATAAGGGGATTTAATATATCAAAATAAAAATGGCGTTTGTTTATATGAGGGCTTCCTTGACGTAATAAGCTCAAAAACGTTAGTACTTCGGGCTTCGACCGGACAATTCCTTAAGGGCCCTAGCGATTGCGGACACTAGCCGGCGGAGACAGAGCGGGCGCTGCACGAAGAAAGTCAAGGCATCGCTCCTATCTTGAGATCGTGCCACGATAATAAAGTGATTGAGCACCAAAGGCATACTTTATTAGTTACAAAAATTTCACTTTCATATCCTTTTTTCACGCTAATCGTAAAGTTTGACTTACCTTTTTTTTATGGTTCTTAATTAGTTTTCGGAAGCCCGTGGGCTGTTCGCACTTCTCTCCGACGGCCGTGCTTCACAGCCCAGCCGCGGCAGCGCATGCAGGATCCCGGCAACTCGTTAGCGGCGGGTCCGGCGCCCCGCGGGACCCGGCCCGAACCACGGGGGCTCCAGCCGTCCACGTCCTCGCGAATGGCTGGAAACGCGGCGCTTGTCCGACGCGGCGGGGGACCGATGGCCGTCGGGCAGCCGTGCCGACTCCCGCCAGTCGAGGTTCAGCGGGCACTGAAAGCAAAGTGCCCTCGCGCCTCCTTTCGCGCACTCCGAGAGCCGGTCACTGCGGTCGACAAAAAGGAAGCTCGGACTAAAGGGGCCACTGTAACTATGCGTCGGGACGCGTCTACGCCAAGCAAGCGCCCTTGTCTTTGTTAGTCATTATACACTACTTCAGCTTCCACATTTCCTGTCCTACTTCTATGGGTCTCGCCTTGTGTCTTGAGGCGGAGTGAAATAAGAGCGGATTCGGGTATGGAGACTTCGGGATTTAATGTTACCGGCATTTGAGATTTTGTTCCGTCGTGTGTACGTTTAGACGGCGGGAAGTTAGTGAGCCCCAATGAACGTCCACTGTCTAAGGCTGTAGGTGAGAAAAGGGTCATTCCAATACCACTGAAAGGATTTTCCACGTATCGACTTGAACAGCGTAAAAAAGCAGAAATGAAATATAATTGAATTAGTCTACTCAAGTTATTGCAATTTAATTAGTTTTGGAGTAATTTAGTTGCTTCCAATAAGCTTTATATGTTGGCAATTACTAATTACCTTTAAAAATATTTTTGAGTAACTTCTACCTAATTACAGATAACGTTCGGAATCTAGAGGTAATAATATTAACCTTTGTATCCTTTGCTTCACAGACAGGAGACTTAGAAAAAAATTTAAAATTTGCAGCTTGGCGAGGCTTGTATAAAAAAAAAACAGTAGGAAAAGTTTGACTATATAAATGAATTAGGAACTCAAATTCTATGCGCAGTTGAATAAAAAAAAACTGAGTCAAGTTTTTAATGTTAGTCTATAATCTGGCATGCATAAAAATCAGCAATCAATTAAAAACACAGGTTACCAAACAGAGGATTAGAAGCATGCTCATACAACTGTTTCCAATAGTTTTGGAGTTCATTTAAAGGGGCCCTGAAACGATTTTTGTACTTTCGCTAAATAGTACTCAGAATCATTCCCTATCCTTAATAGCCAAAAAAACTTGCCTTAGTTTTATTTTTATTTTCTAAGCAAAGGAAGTCGGCAAATAAATTATTTTAGAATTATGAGCAGCATTCATTTCCTAACTCGGACCCACAACAAGCAGCCACGTGGCCTGGTGCCTATCCTATGCCGCCAACGTTAATGATAGCCACGCATTATTGCTATGCTCCAAGCATTATTAGAGTTGGGCTATTCTTATCACCGCAGTCGTTGGACACGATCCACTACCCAAGTGTCCGCCGAGGCATTGATTCTAATGTAACAAGCCGAAGTCGACTGTTCACGTAGTTCTCGTGTCCCATCCCTGAGCCGCGCTCGGCTGTCGTCAGGCCAGTGGTTTGTATCCCACAATTGCGTCATTAAACTTTGAGAATGCAAGACTGAAAAATGAAGAACGTTTACAATTTTTTTGTAATGCCGAATTACAGCGCAGCTCTTGAGGAGGTGGATTGGGGGGGGGGGGTACATAGGGGTGAGTATGCCCCTCTTCCCCTTCCGTAATCCAGTGGTCTCTTGAACCGCCGTATTGTAGGCGAACGTGACGTAGGGCAACACCTCGTCCACGTCTTGTGCTCTACGTCGTCGCACATAGAGATCATGTCGGCGATTGTCTTGTTGAGTCGCTCCGTCAGCCCGTTGGTCTGCGGGTGGTACGCAGTTGTACGACGATGGCTGGTGTGACTGAGTCGAAGGATTTCTTGGGTCAGCTGTGCCATGAACGATGATCCGCGATCTGTAATCAGAACTTCTGGAGGGCCGTGCCGGAGGACGATGGACCCGATGAAAAACTTGGCGACTTCCACAGCAGTCTCTGAAGGAACGGCTTTCGTTTCGGCGTACCGCGTGAGATAATCTGTGGCGACAATGATCCAGCGGTTCCCCGACGTCGACCTCGGAACAGGGCCAAGTAGATCCATTCCGATCTGCTGGAAGGGTGCAGTTGGAGGAGAAATTGGCTGCAGGAGTCCGGCCGGCCTCGTCGGAGGTTTGTTGCGTCGCTGGCACTCGTGGCATGATCGTGTGTATAGGTAGACGGTCATGGAGAGCTTGGGCCAGTAATACTTTTCACGAATGCGGGCCAGTGTCCGGCTGTAACCAAGGTGTCCAGACGTCGGGTGGTCGTGGCAGGCTTGGAAGATCTCCTCTCGAAGGTCGGTCGAGATTACCAGCAGCCACGACAAGTTTTTGTCCCCGAAGTCTCTTTGTAGAGTACACCTTGTCGCACGACGAAGGTCGACAGGGCTCGCGAGAAAACCCGTGGCATGGTAGTCCCGTGCCCTTCCAGGTTCTCTATTAGTGCGCGCAGCTCAGGATCGTCTCGTTGACGTCGTGCCATGTCATCGGTATTCACTGAGCCTAGGAAGCACTCGTCTTGACCATCCCCGCTGCTGCCGGAAGGTGTTTCGACGGGCGCTTGAGACAGGCAGTCGGCGTCGCTGTGCTTGCGGCCTGACTTGTGGACCACAGTCATGTTGAACTCTTGTAGTTGGAGACTCCATCGAGCGAGGCGTCCTGACGGGTCCTTGAGGTTGGAAATCCAGCAGAGCGAATGGTGGTCCGTGACTACGCGGAACGGGCTCCCGTACAAGTACGGACGAAACTTTGTGATTGCCCAGACGACCGCAAGGCATTCTTTCTCAGTCGTGGAGTAATTTTTCTCCGCCTTGGACAGTGTCCGACTTGCGTAGGCAATGACTCGCTCGGTGCCTTCTTGTAGTTGAACCAGTACCGCGACAAGTCCTCCGTTACTTGCGTCCGTGTGAATCTCGGCTTCCGCATTCTGATCGAAATGTCTAAGAACAGGAGGAGTCTGGAGTCGTCGCTTCAGCTCGTCGAATGCCTGCTGCTGCTCTTCGGCCCATTCGAACTTCTCGGCGTACTTCGTGAGGTTTGTGAGCGGTGCAGAAATCATTGCGAAATCCCGAACGAAGCGCCGATAGTAGGCACATAGGCCAAGAAACCTGCGCACGGCCTTCTTGTCTGTCGTCGCTGGAAATGCTGCGACAGCGCGAGTCTTTTCTGGGCCCGGGCGAACGCCTTCGTTACCAACCACGTGACCTAGGAACTTCAGTTCGTCATAAGCGAAGCGACACTGACGGTTTGAGGGTGAGTCCGGCGGTTCGTATGGCTTGGAGAACAGCTCGGAGTCGTCGCAAGTGCTCGTCAAAGTCGCCGGAAAACACTGCGACGTCCTCGAGGTAGACGAGACAGCTCTGCCACTTCAGCCCTGCCAGTACGGTGTCCATGACACGCTGGAAAGTTGCTGGCGCAGTGCATAGGCCGAAAGGCATCACCTTGAACTCGTACAGGCCATCCGGCGTGACGAAAGCTGTCTTCTCTCGGTCACGTTCGACGACTTCAATTTGCCAGTAGCCGCTCTTCAGGTCCATCGATGAGAAGTATCGAGAGTGGCGCAGCCGGTCTAACGTGTCGTCGATGCGGGGGAGTGGATATACGCCTTTCTTCGTTACCGCGTTCAGCTGCCTGTAGTCCACACAGAACCTAAGCGTTCCGTCCTTCTTCTTAACCAGTACGACTGGAGAGGCCGACAGACTGCTTGAAGGCTGGATTATGTCGTCGTTCAGCATCTCTTGAACTTGCTCCTGGATTACCTCCCTTTCTTTAACGGAGACTCTGTACGGCGATCGATCCACAGGGCGCGCGTCGTTCTCGGTAATGATGCGGTGCTTCGCAACGGCGGTTTGGCGTACCTTCGATGATGTCGCAAAGCAGTCGGTGTATTCGGCGAGAAGGTCGACCAGCTGCCGTCTTTTCGGGCCCGGAAGCTTAGGGTCAATGTCCAGCTGCGCTGGCGACGTACTGTCTTGCTGAGGTGGCGAGTATTCTTCAGTAATCGCAGCGATTTCGGCGGAATTCCGGAGTTCCTCGACGTGGCCCACGGCTGCACCTTCCGTGAGATGTTGCGTTTCATTTCGGAAGTTCGTCACGAGGAGTACAGTGCGGCCATACTGAAGTTCAGCAACTCCTCTTGCAATGCCTATTCCTCTTCCCAGGAGCAAGTGAAGGTTTCCCTCCAGAAGAACTTCGCCACGGGTAGCTGCATCGGTCACAACGGTTACGACAACACTTGATCGCGGCGGCAGGTTCACGTGGTTGGCAGCGACTCGGGTGGCGGCTTTCGCTGTTTGGGGCCTCCCTGAAAGCGAAAAATGCGTACGCAGCGTTAATCTGTTCTCACCAAGGTTAATGACAGCAGGCGTATTCACACAGAAAGTCCATGCCGAGAATGACGTCTCTGACGCTGTCTTGTAGAATGAGGAATTTCACAGGACACGTCTCGCCGTAGATCTCGACGCGAGCAGTGCATCTTCCGACTGACGTGATGAGATGTTCCCCGGCGGTCCGTATCTGTGGGCCATCCCACGGCGTCGTCACTTTCCGAAGGCGTTGGGAGAGCTTCCCACTCAAAACGAAGTAGTCGGCTCCAGTGTCGACGAGAGCCGACGCGTCGTGGCCGTCGATAACGACGTGTAGGTTATTCTTCACCGTTGCAGGAGCCTCGTTTCGGTCTCTGGTGTTGTTTGAGTGGGGGCCCTCCGACGTTCGTGGAGGATCTTTGCGTCGGTCGTCCTCGGCAACTCCACCTCCAGGGGTTGCCGCGCCTAGTTTCCCCGGCGAGGAGCGAGGGCGCCAGGCTTTCACGTCGGGGTCGGTGCATCGGCGAAGCTGGACGTTGTGGCGACGGCGACCGGGACACGCGGAGAGCAGCAGGCGCGGGAGGCTGAGGTCGTCGGAGGTATTCTTCGATCTCCCGCGGTCGTTCACCGTAGCGTGGACGTGGATCGTTTGGATGGAAGCCACGCAACCCTATTTGCCGGGAGGGGCAGCGGCGGTAGGGGCAGCGGCGGTAGACCCCGCAGTGGTAGCACAACTGGCGTCGATCGGCCGTCCACACGTCGGTTTTCCTCGGCGATAGTCGTTCCGGGCGGACATACTGGACTTCTCCTTCCGGGCGTCGAGGATGTAACGGCATCGGTGCGTCTCGCCGGGGTGACGCCGTGGCTTGGCGGTCAGCTTGCGGATGTCGTCGGGCCATGGCGGCGTAGCTCAACGTCGGTTCCTCCGGTGTCGTCGTGTTGATCGGGACTTCAGGTTGGAAGGCTCTGTGAACCTTTTCTCGAACCACCTCGGCGAGCGACAGTGAGGATGGGCGATCCGCGGCGGGAAGCATCTTGCTGAGTTCTTCCCGGACGACGTCGCGAACGATTTCCCGAAGGCCGTCGACACCGGCGGTGTTCAGGTCCAGTCGGCAAGATGCGACAGTTGGAGGAGCAGGCACGCCGGCGAGTCGATGGTAATGGCTTCAGCCACAAAACCGTCGACGGTTGTCGGAGGATTGCGGACAAAGCCCCCGAAAATGTCAGCCTTCACGCCACGCATGAGGACGCAAAGGCTGAAATTTTCGGGGGCCTTGCCCGCAATCCTCCGACAACCGTCGACGGTTTTGTGGCTGAAGCCACTACCATCGACTCGCCGGCGTGCCTGCTCCTCCAACTTTTTATTTTTGGGCACAAGTTCGCCCCATTAAACGTTTCAGTTTCCCCAGTTATTCTTTGTTTCATTACCCCGCACCTCCACCAAAATGTCATGAATGAGGAGGTAATGAAACAAAGAATAACTGGGGAAACTGAAACGTTCAATGGGGCGAACTTGGGCCCAAAAATAAAAATTAAAAAAGATAACAACAGAGCGTCGCGGGCGTCGAAGGCGGTGAAGCAGCAGGATCGAACGCTGAGGCGAAACTGACTTCGGATCGCTACGCGGAGCCCCTTATGTACACGCGTTGGCTTCAAGAATAATCGACTTAGAAAGTTCGGTGACTAGAACATTCGTACCTCAAACAAGCAACTGAGTTCTCGAATGTACCAGAACATTAAATTGCAAGAATAAATAAAAGACGCGTCATCCCCAGGAATTGAACCCTGGTTCTTCGCGTGGGAAGCAAGCACGATAACCGTTAGGCCTTTTTTATGTAAAAGGACAGCTATTTACATGGGTAAAAATAAAAGCTGCACAAAACAAATTCAGAGCGTCTCAGTAGGAGGGCAACCTAGCACATTCATAACTCCCAACAGCCAAACTGTTTGGCATTTGCAGCCGTGTACATACATAAGGGAACTTGGATGGCCTCCATGCCTAAGCGTTTTTAGCGCTTTGCAATCGCGACTTCCACACCGCCCAGCACTCTAAGTCAGGCTAAAGCGTGGCCTCTGTCAGGGAGTCTACATACATGAAGCCGTCAATGAAGTGGCGCCATGCCGGCTTGCCCCCCTCCACCGCATGCAAATGATCGGTCCTCGACCTCCATAGTGACTGCAGCTCAAGCAGGCCAAGGACTTCCCAGGCTCTGCTGTTCAGACCTGACCCAAACTCTAAGAATTTCACTTTTTTCCTGGTCATATACATGCTTATCCGCAGCACAGCTCTAAGTTCGGCCCAAAACAACTCTGCATTTGTACAGTACAGAAAAACCTGTTCAAGTGTTTCTGGCAACGGGCAGAGTGCGCAGTTCTGAGACCAAGGTACAAAAAAAACCTTCTTCGCCGACCAAGTCTTCACGGGTACACCTCCCAATGAGGACGTACGAAAAATTTCTTTGTCCCTACTCTAACTGGATACCGCCGAACACGCTGGAAGACATCGGACTTAATGACACTTCCGGCACTCATACGGTACAAAGGAGGAGGCGTCAGGGAATCGAGCGTATCCCAGTACAATTTTTTCTTTTTCACCTCTTGAAGATACTCCCTTGAGTACCTTGTTTCGAAGAACTCTATTGCGGCCGCTATTTTTTTTGTAAAACTTTAGCACCCGGGACCGGGCAGATACTGATTCATCCTCCATCCAGGATCTCAAGAAGGAGCCGCCAAGATCTCTGAAGGATGACAAAATCAGGCAATTCTTCTGATCCCTAAAGAACAAGAAACGCTGACCCAAAAGTTTCAGTTCAACATTCGCCAAACCGATCCCGCCCTTCTTTTGGCTTAAAAAAAGGTTGTTGCGTCGCATGCGTTCAAAGTTAGACTCCCAGACAAAGGTCGCGAATAGGCGTTGAACTTTAGCAATGTCAAGGGACGCACACGGCACCACCTGCACTGTGTATTACGCGGTCGGAAAAAGAACAGAGTTGCAGACGTAGGCCCGATGTGTCAACGAGGTGTGCCTACCATAAGTCTATCGTTTTAGACCGCAAGCGGAGTAAGTCCACACCGCCACGGCCCGTGCTTAGCTGCTCAGCATCTAAGCATACACCCAGACATTTTGATACACTCGATTTTCATGGGATGCCAAGAAAGTTCTCGGGTTTGGAGTCCCAGTGGCCCAGCCAGGCACCCGCATATTTATCGGGGTTCATTTCTGCGCCCGAGGCTGCGCAGGTGTCAATTATGTGCTGCACAACTTCCTGCACCTGAGTTGCCGACGAACACACCACCGCCACATCGTCTGCAAACGCCAGGACTTTAACCTATCCTGACGACAAGGCCAGTCCCTTGATGTTCGCATCACTGATATTGGCCCTGCAGAGTGGCTCAACGTAGAGCGCGAACAAGATCGGCGACAGTGGGCAGCCTTGTCTCACCGATCTGCTCATAGCAATGGGAGCTGTCTTGTTCCCGTTTACGGGCAGGCGGGTTGAGATGTCACCGTAGCATAGCTTCACGTACAGCAGTAAACGCGCGCCAATCCCGCAGGCCTCCAAGAACGAGAAGAGAAACGAGTGGCACACTCTGTTGAATGCCTTGCTGAGGTCGACCTGCAGTACAGCCAGCGGGCACTGTAGCACCTGCGCAGTCTCGCACACTATGCGCATTGCGTGCAGGTTTGTGGCGATCGTTTCTCCTTTGACGCCGTATGTCTGGTGGTCACGGATGATGCTGCGAAGTCCGGACTCCAGCCGCTTAGCAAAACTCTTGGCCAAGATCTTATAATCGCTGGTCAGCAGGCTGATCGGTCGAAAGTATCTACTCCCAGCGGGCCCACGACGTGCTTCTTTCAGGTGAGGACGGTGACCGCCTGACGCATCGACGGCGGCAACAGCCCTCTGCGCAGGATGTCGGCGAAGACATCCCGGAGGATCGAAGCCAGTTGTTCCTTGAAAGTCTTGTAAAAGAGGCTGCCAAGGCCGTCCACACCAGGCGACTTGCGAGGGGCCAGCTTCTTGATGGCTCTCTTGACTTCGTCCACATCAATCGTTCTGTTGATTTGCTCTCCTAGCTCTTCCGATACTCGTGGCATCGGTCCTCCGTATTCCCCACTAAGGCTCTCGTTCTCGGACGCTGTGAGCAGCGTGGTGTATGCTTCCACAAAAGCGGCCTCAATGTCCTCTTGCCGCGTCACCACGTCCTGGCCTACATGTAGCTTGGCAATTCGGTTACGGCCCGCATGCTGTCTTTCCCGTGTTTTAAAAATCTTCCGGGGCTCTTCGTCTCTTTCGAGGGTGAGCGTTCTGCTGCGAATCATTGCGTCCTTGTATTCTTGCTCCTTTAGCTCGAGGATTCAGCCCTTGCACTCTCGGATGTCGTCCGTGAAGACTCCGGGAGTCTTGTTCTCTTCAACGATTAGAGTGCGAAGGGTCTGCGCCAAGGAGCGCTTTTTAGCCTTCTTGCAAGCCGCTCTCTCCTGGCTGAACCGATAGGCAGCCAGTTTGACGTCTTGCTTCAGTTCTTCCCACATTCCCGCATCTATACGGCTTTCCCGTCGCTTTTTTTCCGAATAATCTCTTCTAGCTCGGCGCGCAGCACCTCATTCTCGAGAAGACTTTCATTTAACTTCCATCCGCTCCACCACGACGACGGGTTCTTCGGACGGGTGGCCTTCCCCATGGCGGCTGTCACAAGGGCATGACCCAAGAAGGCCAGCGGTTGAACGTCGTGTGCCGAGCTACCTGCCGCGAGCTCACTCGAGACGTACACGCGGTTCAGCCTTGCATGGCTGCTTCCTTGCCAGTGGGTGTACTCTAGACACGGACCCGCGGCACACTCCTGAACATTTTGCAGGTCAAAGTCGCGCAGGAGCTTTCGAAGTTCCCCGCGGCTCACATCCGACCGCAGCCCCCTAGAGCAGTCTGCCGCGTGGAAGACGCAGTTAAAATCGCCCGCCAATACCGTTTTGCATGGCGTGTCAACGTATTCACGGAGAGCGATAAAAAACTCTTTTCGCTCAGCAATGTCGTTTGGGGCGTAGACAGAGATCAACTTATGTAGTTCGTCCCGGTACAGGAATTCTACTGCAGAAATACGACCGTTATGATCGGTTTCCCGTTCAGGGCAAATCGCAATGCCTCTGCCCTTCCGGATCAAATCGGACGATCCGCCACTGTGCGCGTTAGCTTTGGAAAAAAAAACACTCAAAGTGCCTTCTCATGAGGTAGGCCAAGGATTCCACCTGCTGCTCAGTCCCTAGTTTCGTTTCCTGAAGCATGGCCACATCCACATTTTTTTGTAGAAGCAAGTTCAGTACCCACTGCTTTCTTCGTTGGGCTATGAGGCTCAGGCAGTTAAGGGTGGCAATCTGCAAGACCTTCATTGCTTTGGTGACGTGGGAAGGCTAGCCCGTTGCAGGCAAACGAAACCATGTTCCAAAATCACCCTAAGGAATACTAGCAAGCAGAGGCCGAAGCCGGACGTACTTAAGGCGGGGGTTGACCAGTCCGCCGGCACTCGTCCGAGGGAATGCGCGGCTTAGGGTTGAACCACTCTTTCCTTGCCAGCGCCGAGCGCCACTTGAAGTCCTTGCGCCCGGTGGCGTTACCGTCCTCTGGATGCAGGTCGCCCAGTTTCTGGAGAGCGTCGTCATTGGCTCCCTCCATGTCCGACTCAATTTCGGTCAGAGAACCCTCCGTTGCCTCACCCGGCTCTGGGTCTTGAACTTGCGGGACACGGTTGCTCGCCTTGTTCTCGATGGTGATTCGCGGACCTTTGGCCGGGGGTCGGTCAGGCGTGCTGCTGGAGTCACCCTCTGCTGACGCCTCTTTTGCGGTTGTTTCTGCAGGCCGTGCTTGCAGGGACGGGGCCAGGGTTTTCGGGCACGGCGTTCCTCGCGGCTGCCTCAGCCTCTTCTTCGTCCATTGCGTGTTCGTTGAATTCCCCCGCCGTGGCAACTTCCGTCACCACAACGTTGGTGCGAGCGCAGTTCTCTTTCTCGTGCCCGACGCGGTTGCACTCCTCGCACCGGGGAACACGACAGTCCCTTCGGATGTGGCCCGCCCTCTTGCACCGAAGACAGAGGGGGGCCCTGCCGGGAACCAAGACGAGCACATTGCCTCCTTGCACACGCAGCTGGTGCAGAAGTCTGTCTTTGGTGACGCCGTTCTTGAGGGTCATCTTCACGAACCGCGTGGTGGACTGCACGCACGCGAAGTCGTCAGCCCTCCACGTGTCGCGGGTGACCTCGCTCACCTTTCCGTACTGCTCGAGCGCTCGCCGCACCGAGTCGTCGCTGACGTGAAAGGGGAGCCAGTGAAGCTTGAGACGCACCTCGCCGTCGTTGGGATCCACGACGAGACACTTCTTGCCTTTTACTTCCAGCTCCCGGGCGTCTAGCAGCTTCCGTGGTGCATCCGGCGACTGGAAACGTGAAGAGCCAGACGTGATTCATTTGGTACGCCCCTCGATTCATTTGGTACGCCCCTCCCGCTTTTAAGGCGCAAAGGACGCCCAAGCGATGCAGTTCCTTCTTAAAATCTTCAATCCTGTATGGGTGTCTCGTGACGTCGGCATGAAGAAGCACCGAATTCAAAACCATATCTCCTGATGGCAGGGGAGGAAGAACGACGCGATACGATTCCGAGGATGATTCAGCCAAGATACCACGGCCGTTCCCGGCCGCTATCACCGCTCCTTGGGAGCCCATGATCCTGCGTCCGCTCGAGACGAGAGCCGGAAACAGAATGACGATAACCGTTAGGCCACGGCCGCGCCGCCTACTTCACCAGCTGCGCGCGCGGCAATATTTTCACATTATATCTGCGTCAGCGAGCACGAAGAAGCCCGAAATCGTCGTAAAGCAGCGGCACATCACTGCTACCGTGCACCGAACAAACTCGCATCCGCCAGCTCTGGGCGCTGCATCTTACCGGGGACGTCATGGATCTTGTGAGGTCACATGACGAGTGGTCCCTTTTGCGTACAACATAGCGGCAACCGGGGGGTACCACTTCCGAACTTCCGGCTTATCCCTCTAAGCCCCTCCACCTCGTTGAGGGAACTATAACCACTATAACCATAAACTCTATAACTATCTAGTCGGAAAGTAACCGCGTGTTAGAATGGCGCTGCTAACGTAGCAGCCGCTAGGGTGCCTCCATCTGTCGGCCGCTTCCGCGAGCAGAGCTGAGCGGCCGGCAGACGGAGGAACCTAAGCAGCCACTCAATTCTTTCGATGGCTTTTTGAGCGGCCGTGTTCACGCGACAAGCCGCGAAGTTTGCGCACACACGATTTATGAGTGGATACGCCGAAACCTCGCGAAGTAGCACTTCGCGTCCAACTCTGCTAGTGTAAAAGAGGTGAGCGGGACGTCGGAAACGGCGGCCGGGTCGGCGTCAGGGCGATTCGTCATCGCTCATGGCAAACAGAGGCTGTGTTCAGTAAAGTATCCATCCCTGTCTGTGGTCGCGAAAAATATTCCTGTTTGAAAATTATCCGGTCACGGTGAAAATTCAGCCGACATGAGGCCCCGGAGGTCGGCTGAACCGCTACGCAAACGGAACCTGGCCGGCGGAGAAAGAAGCGGCTGGACACGTGCAAACTACGCTTTCACGCCGGCGAAAAGTCGTGTAAAGTGCTGGGCTGTCACCAGTAGGTAGCGCCCCCTCCAGTCCGCCCGTCTGTGGCCGCCAGGCACGGCGGGCAACATTGGTCACCGCACAAATAAACACCGTGGAGCGCACACCGCCCCGGTCAGTCATCGTCTACCCTCACAAACAGGCTGCGAGTCGTCTCTTCTCGGCGGGTGCTTCGGCCCCCTTCGTCCACGTTCCAGAAGGATCGTGACACTGGCGACGAGGAACCGTGGCACAGGAGGCGAACAACGTGCACGGTTCGGCCCACGCCGCCGAGAGAGTCGGAACAGCGCCCCCCGCTCCTGTCGCCATGCCGCTGTACGGGAGGCTCGAGCCGTTCGAGGGAGATGGGTCCGCCTGGCCAGTCTACGAAGAACAAGTCCACGTGTTCTTCCGGGCGAACGACACGCCCGAGGCGAAACAACGGGACATCTTCTTGGCCAGCTGCGGTACCCGCGTCTTCAGCCTCCTGCTCAACCTCCTCAAGCCGGCCACACCGCACGTGAAAACGCTGGGTGAGCTGCTCGCCACGCTGCGCTCGCACTTCAGCCCGGCGCCGTCCACGCTTATGGAGCGGTTCCGCTTCAACAACCGGAGCCGCCGGGACGGGGAGACCCTCGGCCAGTTCGTCGCTGCGCTACGAGGGTTAGCGAACACCTGCGCCTTCGGCGACCAGTTGGACTCGCTACTCCGGGACCGGTTCGTCTGCGGCATCAACAACCCCGCCATGCAGACGCGACTCCTGGAGCTCCCCGACCCCTCGCTGGACGACGCGGTGAAGGCAGCGCTGGCGATGGAAGCAGCAGCCAAGGACGCCAGCGAGATTGCGCGTGCGGCCGGCTCACCGTCGACGGAAGCAGCGGAAGCGGCGGGTCACAAGATGGCGACACGGAGCGGTGCCTGCAGCCGCTGCGGTGCTGCCTACTCCCCCTCACAGTGCCAGTTCGCCCAAGCACAATGCTTCACGTGCGGGAGAACTGGGCACCTCGCACGTGTCTGCCGAGGGGGTAGGACGAGCGGCGGCCAGCAGCAGTAGCAGCAGCCTGGTTCAAGCCCGGGTTCCAGTCAAGCCCGCGGCCAGGGTGGCCGTCGCAAGAAAACGCGGCGGGGACGAGCGGCAGCAGGTTCGGGTCCCTCCTCAGCGAGGCTCCACGTCGTGGCCGAGGACCCGCAGATTTTCGACGTGTGGCACACAAATAAGCCTCCATCGTCTGTGCCACCTTACTTGGTGTCTGTCGAAGTATGCGGGCACCCCATCACCATGGAGCTGGACACAGGGGCCAGCGTGTCGGTCATGGCCGGGAAGCTGTTCAAGCGGACCTTCCCTGGCGTGTCCACCGAGGCGTCTGACGTCATGCTGCGCAGCTACTCCTGGCAGCTTTCCCAGGTCCAGGGTCGGGCCCAAGTCAGCGTTCGCCTTGGCGACAGGGAGGCAATCCTTCCCCTTTACCTAACCAAGGGGTCGTTGCCGACGCTGCTGGGCCGGAACTGGATTCACTCGCTGGGTGTTCGGCTGCCGGAGTACCACGAAGCTGCACTGCACGTGGTGAAGGACGTCCCGCGCCTCCTGACCTACTTCCAGTCCCTGTTCCAGCCGGGGGTGGGCACCTTCGCCGGCACGACGGTCGGCATCCACGTACCCGAGGGAGCCCGGCCGCGTTTCTTCAAGCCGCGTCCGCTGCCGTTCGTCCTGAAGGACGGGGTCACCCAGGAGCTGCAACGGCTTCAGCGTGAGGGGATCCTGGTGCCCGTCAAGACCTCAGAGTGGGCCGCACCGATTGTCCCAGTCCTCAAGCGAGACGGCCGCTTCAGGATTTGCGGGGACTTCAAGGTCACCATCAACCCCGTCGCTACCGTCGAGAAGTACCCGCTGCCTCGGATAGAAGATCTCTGGTCGGCTCTGTCCGGGGGACAGAAGTTCTCCAAGCTCGACCTTCGAGATGCCTATCAGCAGCTGGTACTCCAGGATGCCGCCCGGAAGTATGTCACCATTTCGACTACCATGAGACTCTTCCAGTACACGCGCCTACCGTTCCGCGTGGCCTCAGCCCCAGCCATCTTCCAGAGGGAGATGGGCAACCTCTTCAGGGGCATGAGGCACGTGCCGGTGCACTTGGACGACATCCTGGTTACTGGTACAGACGACGGGGACCACCTGCAGAACCTGCGCAAAGTCCTGACACGATTGCAGGACGCCGGTCTCAAGCTGAGGCTGGACAAGTGCGTGTTCCTGACCCCCAGTGTGGAGTACATAGGACACATCACCTCCCAGGCTGGCCTGGCCCCGGCACCCCGCAAGATTGAGGCCGTGCTCAAGGCGCCGAAGCCCCAGAGCAAGAAGGTGCTTCAGAGCTACCTCGGCCTCATCAACTTCTACAGGAGGTTCCTGCCCAACCTGTCGACGCATCTGGAGCCGCTGCATCGTCTGCTTCGTGATGGTCAGCAGTGGGCCTGGAAGAAGGAGCAGGACTTGGCCTTCCAGCACAGCAAGGAGTTGGTCATCAAGGCTCCAGTGCTGGTACACTTCGATCCGGCCAAGCCTGTAGTCCTCACCGTGGATGCGTCGCCGTACGGGGTAGGAGCCGTCCTGTCGCACCGGGGTCAGGATGGTCAGGAACGCCCTGTGGCGTTTGCTTCTTGTCGGCTTCATGCGGCAGAGCAACGCTACAGCCAGCTCGACAAGGAAGGCCTGGCGCTCATGTTCGGGATCGAGCGCTTCCACCAGTACCTGTGGGGCCGGAAATTCGAGGCGGTCACGGACCACAAGCCGCTGCTGGGGCTGCTGGGACCTGACAAGGCTGTCCCAGTGCAAGCGTCGCCTCGTGTGGTACGCTGGGCCTTGACGCTGGCGGCCTACAGCTATAAGCTGGTGTACCGCCCTGGGAAGAACCTGGGACCTGCCGACGCCCTGAGCCGCCTGCCCCTGCCGGAGGTGCCTGCTGCCGTTCCAGAACCAGCTGACGTTTTCCTGCTGGAGCGAGCCTACCCGGGGGTGCTCACCAGGACTGCGGTGGCGCAGGCGACCAGCCGGGACCCGGTCCTGTCACAGGTGGTCAAGGCGGTTTCCCGAGGGGAGGAGCTGCGTCCCCAGGCCTACAGCCACAAGGCCGCCGAGCTGAGCTTGGAGCAGGGCTGCCTGCTGTGGGGTTCCAGGGTGGTGATTCCACAAAGTCTCCGGGCCAAGGTCCTGCAGTTGCCGCATGCGGGGCATCCTGGCATTGAAAAGACCAAGATGGTGGGACGGTCGCACGTTTGGTTGCCTGGCCTGGACCAGGACATCGCCCACCAGGTGCAAGGCTGCCAGGTCTGCAAGGAGAATCAGCGAGCCTCGCGACACGTGGAGATCACCCCCTGGCCGTTCCCACAGAGGCCCTGGTCCCGCCTGCACGTGGATTTTGCGGGACCCTTCAAGGGCCACTACTTCCTGGTGGTAGTGGACGCCTTCTCGAAGTGGGTGGAGGCACTGCCGGTCACCACTCCATCGGCAAGCGCGACCATTGCGGCGCTGCGGCAGGTCTTCGCGGCGCAGGGATTGCCGGACATCATTGTGTCCGACAATGGTCCCGCTTTCGCCAGCGCCGTGTACCTGGACTGGCTGCAGAGGAATGGGATCCGCCGGATGCTGGTTCCGCCGTACCACCCTGCTTCCAATGGTGCAGCCGAGCGGGTGGTACAGACCATCAAGGACAAGCTCAAGAAGAGCCAGCCCGGGGATTTCCGGACACAGGTGGCCCGGGTACTGTTTCAGTACCGGACCACACTCCATGAGGTCACTGGCCGTGCCCCCTGCGAGCTTCTGCTGGGCCGGATGGTCAAGACGCCCTTGGACGTCTTGCATCCAGACCTCCGGTCCACGGCGCTTCTGAAGCAGCTGAAGCAGAAGCTGGCTGCTGACCGAGGGTGCCGTCCCGGGCCTTTGCCGGAGCCGGAAGCGTCGGTCTACGCCAGGAACTTCCGTCCTGGCCCATCCTGGTCTGCCGGACATGTGGTTTCGCCAGCGAGCGCCTCGTCGCTACTCGTCCGCATGCCCGACGGGACCACCTGGCACCGGCACGCCGACCATGTCAGGCCTCGCCTCGGGACCGGGCTTGTACCCTCGGCCGTCACTTCGGGTGACCAGCCCGCAGGGGGACCAACGACAGCACCAGTCGCGGCCAGTGGAGCGCCAACCAGCACGGCGGCGACAAGCGTCGCCACTCCTGTGGCACCAGTGCCACTCACAAATCCGGTTCCTGCGGCTCCACCGGATGGAGCGCGACCGGTGCAGGCAGCGCCCGGCGTTGCCACACCCGGCCCGTCGACACCAGTTACCCCAGGCGGAGTACGCGGCAGCGAAGGCCACCTGACCGCTACTCGCCGGGGTAACCTTCGCCGTCGACCGGCCAGGACTTAGCACGACCAGACGCCGAGTGGGTGTCGGTTGTGTGCATTGTTTATTCTTTTATGTTATTTTGTTTTTTAGAAGAACAAACTGGGGGGGAGGGATGTCACCAGTAGGTAGCGCCCCCTCCAATCCGCCCGTCTGTGGCCGCCAGGCACGGCGGGCAACATTGATCACTGCGCAAATAAACACCGTGGAGCGCAAGCCGCCCCGGTCAGTCATCGTCCACCCTCACAAACAGGCTGCGAGTCGTCTCTTCTCGGCGGGTGCTTCGGCCCCCTTCGTCCACGTTCCAGAAGGATCGTGACAGGCCTCGCTTGTAGATACCGTCTCAATTCAAGTGGCCGCCATTTTTTTAATTTTGGGGGAACCATCGCAAGGAAACACACCTAGCCGTGTGATGGCTGAACCATGTATGCGTTCGAAGATGTTCATAATTTACGAAACCACGCCTGTAAACAAAATACACCGAGCCTTGCCTGTAAAACAAACAAAAAAGGGGGGGGGGGGGGGCCCTGGGACAACGGTTTACGCGTCTACACTCTAAGAAAAAAAGGAGCGCGACTTAGTCCCCGAGGGCAGCAAGTGCTTTGCCACAACCATTAGTCCCCTCGGGAACTAACGGGAAGGGAAGTAACAGTTGCACCCCGCCATTAGTCTCTCGCAGTTCCTCCGATCGGATCAAATGTCACACCGTTTCAATTGCACCTCGAGGACCAACTGTTAGGCCCTTGCACTTGGTCCCCTGGGACCAACTGTTACACTGTTTCAATTGAACCCCGAGGCCGAACTGTTGGGCCCTTGCAGTTGGGCCCCTGGGACTAACTGTTACACCGTTTCAAATGAACCCCGAGGACCAACTTTTAGGCCCTTGCACTTGGACCCCTGCGTCTAAACGTTGCGCCCTTGGATTTGGACTTCTGGGACTAAAGGTTTATCCTTTGCATTTGGTCCCGAGCCACAAATCTCCGAAACGAAATTGTGCAGTTCAGGTTAAACGTAGCTTTATTGCCTCGTAGATACACATCGCATTCAAGGATGAATAAAGTCAAAGTTTCTGGGCGGTAGAATCCACGAAAAGGCCAAATTCCGAAGAGTGCACTTGCGACGACGATGGCTTGGACACTGGGACGTCTATCCAAACCGATCGCGGTCCCAGCACCGTTTATTGGGGCACCGGCAGCTTCTTGCCTGTTTTCGAGAAATTTGGATTATTAGTAACAGTGCAGCGTGAAATACCCGATCGCTCGACAAAAGTATGAGATATAACACACGCAGAATAAAATAACAAATAGGCTGCATAAGTGCTACAATGATTCACATCCAACATGCGATCTGTTGACAGCAGACCAGCGCAATATTAGATTTTTAGCAGACAGTTCGCTGCGAATTACAGACCCAGCGTGTGCGTGCTCAAACTATTCTTCAAAGTGACGGCACGAGCTCCCGCCATGAACGCGGAAGTCTACTGTACAATCAAATAAATATCTCCATTAATGCCGATTCTCAGATTCAGCGAATCGCTGATGTAGCGCTTCTCACGTGTCGTGAGCTACTTTTCGTCTGCCATGAGGAACAGTTTTGGCGGTGCGATACAAAGCTACAAAGCACGCGCTTAGCGCAAGGTCAGCGCTATGATTGTAGCGTTCCGCTGCATGTGTAGACAGGCCTTTATGGTCAAGCGATCCTGCCAGGATCTACAAAACACAAAACAAAATGAGCCATCGGTAGAACTGGCGTTTGGCTCGATACGATTGAATATAAGGTCTCTGTGCTGCATAACAAAATCAGCAACCATGGTGCCAAAAAGAATAGAGCATGGCGCGCGCTTTGCAAGCTAGAGAACGCGCTCAAAATGAAACACTTTCTGAAGCCGCAGTTAATGAATACACCATAAACAGAAGTACTTAGACATACCTTAATCGAGTTCCCTTGACTTGTGACTTCAGAACAGATCAAGTGCAGTGCTTCAGCACCGCGAATCCAAACCGGATCCCGCCATGATCATAGACGACACAAGGAGAAAAAACGGCGACCAGCCTCCCCGACGAAGGCTGTATTTCAAGGGACAGAACGAGCGGGTTGGTAAGGATAATTAAACTTGAGGAAGAAAACGAGAAGGGACGGACAAAACTGTGTTTTGTCCGTCCCTTCTCGTTTTCTTCCTCAAGTTTATTTAGCTGTATTTCAACTTTCAACTTTCTAAAAACAGGTTCTTATCAAACGAAGACCCTTCCCATTTTCCCGACGGACCCTATCTAATGCCCAACCCTCCGCGTGAGCGAGGAGCAGAAGAAAGAATGCGAGGTAGGGGGTTCGGGGGAGGGGGAAGGGCGCGCACTACAAAATCTCTTTTCCCCCTCCCGCTACACACGACACACGGACACAACAGAGCTCCAAGGACGGGAGAAGGTCGCAATTTTCAACACGCCGGTCGAGTGACGTACAAGCAAACACGTTTTATTTTCTCTTTTCTCTCTCTCTCTTTCTCTCTTAAGTATTTTCAACTTTCTCGGGTGGCTTTTTTTTTTTTAGTTCGCATTTGTGGGGTGTTGCCAGGGATGACGTTCCGGGCGCGGTTCGTTCTTCGTTGTTCATCTGGAATGTTATCTGAAACAGCGACGACGATGACATGAAGGCGTCTGGATACTGCCGCTGAATGTGCTTTTTGAGTGGAACGTGCCGTGCATCAAGTGTGTTGTTGCAAATTTTGAGTTCGACATTGGACTGCCAAGAAAGGTTGGTCACAGGGAGACGCAGAGACGAGGCTCGATTTGTTCTCAGTAACTAAGTTTTAGCGATTGAAGTGACCATTTATTCTGACTGCGAGACTCCGGTGTTGAAATCGCGGCTTCTACAAACTGTTAAGTCTCATTTAAGAGGGAAAAAAAAGTGTTAGTATTTGGAGCTGTTGGGTTTGGATAAATGCTCATTTTTTGCGCGAAGGCAAATTACGTGAATGGGACTTGTGAAATGTCAACAGATCATTTTCGACGAGATAGTTGGGTGAAATAGAGTCAACATATTTGTTAACTCGCATTCACACAACGCGTAAAGCTCTACCATGTAATGTCTTAACGTTCGTGGCACATTAAACAAATTCGCCAGTTTCGTCCGAGTTTTGTCAACACTTTCAGCCCCGCTGGGCTGGGTCTCGCCCATCCCCAAGACAAGCAAAATAGCATCCGTCCTCCTGGCGAACATTCCGTTTGCCTTCGGAGACTAAACCATACAGATGCGCCCTGTCTAAGGGGGACTAATGGATGCTTTTGCTCGCGCACGCCTATCGGTTAGTCCCAGTTGAGCGCAGTTAGTCCCCAGCTTTTGCGCACGGTGCCTAGCTTGAATCAGATGGTACTTTCGGGGAGCAACTGGGAGTTCAGTGGACCAATAGCTGCTGTTAATCCCTTGAGGCTAACTTTTTTCTTAGAGTGTAGAGGTGTAGATTTCTGCTAAGAGCATAGGCTGCACAAATGCCTCCCCCCTCCCCCTCCCTTCGGCGTGGGATCACTTTGAAATTGATGGTATTTTATTCGCGTGTCTGGCAACTTTACATACTTTGCCCAGTGAGATGCCGGCGGTGGCACCGGGATTGCCTAACCTTTCGTGGCTTGTGCTGTTGCGCATGTCGTCCAAGGCAACGTTACTCGATCAACTAAGTTGGCAAGGAATCACGGAGAGCGCGATCCCTTCTCGTGCCCCTCAGCCGAGCTAGCGTTGTTCTAAGCACAAACCTTCTTGCTGCGGGGCGTCTTGCAACAGCTGTTCAAAACACAGCCGCAGCGGGAAAGAATGATGACGCTTCAAACAGCATTTCCGAATCTAGGGGTTATCAGCGGACACTGACGTGTGTCAGCGCATGTCTTGGAAGGAATCACGCTCTCCGGGGGAGTTTTCCAACTGAGTTGATCGAGTAACGTTGGTCCGAGGTACCCGAAGGAATCTTCAATATTCATCATTGCCGCGTTCAAGCCGCTCCTCGCAAAGCTGGTTTTGAATTCCACGTCCTTTGTGCTGCATCCACCCATTCGAGAATCATCGTTCTTCTATACTCCGTTTCCCGATAACTTGGCGAAGCCTATTTTTTTAATTATAACAACTTTGTGCTAAATCGATCACATAGAAGGGGCGGTGGAGTTGCCATAAAATAAGTATCATCTCTAAAAACCGAACTTTTAACTCAATTTACTACGTCAACCGAGGACTACGAAGTACTAACTTTATGTAATGATTGTAATTTTTTCTGTGTTGTACATTGGCCTCCTGATGAAAATCTCGCCAAGTTTTTTTTCTGTTTCTGGAGCGACTTCTTGATTTTATATGTGTCAACAGATATGCATTGCTTATGTGTGGAGACTTCAATATAGACTTATTCACTGTATCTGCCTCGCAAATTGAATTTGTTTCTATTCTTGAATCAAATTGTTGTAACAATTTAATCGAATGCCCAACACGTGTCACAAGTACCTCGTCGACTCTCCTTGACCTCTTCGTAACAAATAATGATAATTAATATGGGTATTTTCGCGTAATACTAAGGGCCGGTTGCACCAACTTCGCTTACCTTAACCTAAAGCGGCTCTTTCCTAAGTCGGCTTAGCGCCCTAAACCGAGCACGGATAACCACGGGTTTAAATTCCGGTTGCACCAACGTTAACCCGGCTTTACAGACGTGCCCCTATCCTTCATTTCAGCTTAGGTCTGAGCGCGGCCGATGTTATGAGCCGAAGGGCCAATCAAACAGCGAAGGAGGTACAAAGTCATGGCGTGCTCTCTGCAGTTGATAGGACCAGTCGGTATTTGCCGTCTCTCTGTGCGTGCTCCTCCGACGGCTATACTTCGTCTCACCCTACGATGGACTAAAGGCAAAAGCTACGGACCGCCAGATCCAATCACGAGCCACTTAGAAAGTGTGCGGTATTTCGCTTCGAAGCACGTATCTGGGCCCGCGTCTTGGATCGCTGATGAGGGGCGGGTGAACAGTGGTTCGAATCGAAGAGCACTGAGTGACTCAACAATTTTACGTCGCAAAGAAAGCCACGACATATAGGCTCTTTGCAGCGTCGAAGCTATAGAAATGATGCGGCGCTTTTAGATCCGAGCATTATTCGTCCACCCCTAATCAATGTTAAACGTGCCATAGTATAGCGTGGAACGTGATTGGACCTGGCGCCCGTGGCTTTGGCCTTTAGTCCATCGTAGGATGAGACAAAGTATAGTCCTATCAAGCGCAGAGAGCACGCCATGACGTTGCGCTTTTTGTGAAGTTTAATTGGCCCTTCGGCTCATAACATGGACCGCGCTCAGACATAAGGTGAAACGATGTATAGCTAAACACTGGTTTTGCCTAGGGAATGTAGGGACAAACAGAGCGTACTAGGGAACGCTCAGAGGGACGAATACGATCGGCGGAGAGGAATCACGTGATGTAAATAAAAAAACTGCGGTAGTAGCCGTCGTCGGCGTCTGCTTTTAGCTGTATTTCTTCGGTGAGTAACGAATTAAAGTTCTCCAGATTCAATCATTTTTTCGCTTAACTTTCAATAACAGGAATCAAACCGAATGTATTATGTACCACATGTTTTCAACAACCTGCCAGAATCATTGCTTTCTATAAAATCTAAAAACAAACTTAAAAAAGTACTCCGAAACCTATATCAGTGATTTGAAATTTTCTGACCTCCTGTATTACGTGCCAAGTAACGGTGTGTCTTCTATATATATATGGGTGTGTATATATATGTGTGTATTCCTTGTCTGTATTTTTCTGAATTGTGTTTTTGAGGGTAAATAGACCCTTTCATTTTGAATTACACTGTGATTTCGCCACCTGCCGAGCTAGGTACACAAGCCCTTGAGACTTATACCAGCTCGTTATCTGTATGTTTGTATCGTTGAAATGAAAAATAAAGCTATGTTCTATGTTCTAAAGCTTTAAATAAACACGAATTCTCTTTACATCTGTGATTGTGTGTTTAATATTGGTTGATAACAGAATATTTTGACAGTGACAGTAGTTTTAGTGCTCACATTTTGAGATAAAGGAGCCATCGGGGGCCCCAAATCTCACCGAACGCGAGAAGGACGCTCTACTCGCTACATCGCTGAAGACAAAACGTTATCGAAAATAAGAAGGCAGGTAAGATGACTACTAAAATCAAGTCATGCCTGAGACCGATGAAGTTGAAAACAGGGACGAACTCGCCACGGCAGCTGCGAAAATGCCTGGAAATCGTCGAATAGAAGTCGTGGAGAGATCAGGTCGCAAGGTCCTTGCATCGACCGTACTCGTTGCTATCAGCAAGGTGACAAAACTACACTGCACCGTCGTTGAACATCCGCTGCAGCCTCAAACGGACTTCAGTTTCACATTGTCGAGTTCAGAAAAAAACAAAAAGTGAAAGTTTTATGTGATGTGTCCCTCCGCAGGTACAGATTACTTGTCAACTTTATATATGCCACTGTACGCGAATATCCTGAAAACGGCAACCACGGTGAGCGGTTTGAGCAGCCTTTGGATCCCCAAACCAATAACTCAAACCCGAGTCGTTTGTTTAGCGTATAATCGAAAGAATACACAAAACAATTACACCAGACATTTCCCTGTAACCTCTTTATGACCTTGAGATGCAAATTGCAAAAGGGTGAGAGGCGGAAGCTAGGTTGTTGGCGTACAGGAAACAAGCTACAACATTCACAATCGGGAACATTTTGAGCTTTCTCGGTCACTGAAGCTCTTGGATTATGAGCTTGAAAATCTCCAAATATGTCATGTCAAAAGGTGGCTTGAACAAGTCGGAGTAAAGTTCTTGTTGTTGCTCATTCGTATACCTTTATACAATAAGGATCGCCCTTTATGGAAAGCATCATGCTGTGTTTCTTATTTTCATATTTGTCTTTCTTTACCAACTCACTCAAGTTACCACGTCATAAAAACACATTTGTGTAACTATTGAAATATGTACCTGTCTAGTGTATATGTAAATAATTAAAGAGAATCGATTGTCCATAAAAGTTACAGACACTTATATCAACAATTTTGACTGTAAGCTTCCTTTGATGGTTTGTCCTATTGTTCACTCCTGAAATGACTTATATGAACTATACAATTAGAATTCTACTTATCAGACTTTTTTCTTGATAACACTGAAGGTCTCGCTTACAACATATTGCTTGGTCAGTCATAGTCACCCAATGCATTGAGATATAAGCTAAAAACCCCAGAACGCTTTCGTCAACACAGTGTTTGTTTAACAGCTATCGTTAAATAGCTTCATGAATTTAGTTTTCCACGGCCTTGGTTAGCTGTCTTTAAGCTTTATTCACTTGATTTTTACCGTGAGTAGCACGTCTTGCACAGAATGCAGCTCGTACAAATTCAGTATAGTCCCATTATGGGCAATTCAGTCTAAGCCACCAAATACCAGAAACACCAAAGCACAGTAAGATATCACCTAGTGAAACTTGAATGTGCTTAATGTCAGTGTTACATCTGCAATAAGAATGGGAGTACCCTTATGTCTGTCTTTTCAGTAAATTTTACATGATCTAGTTTCTTAAGCATCTATATGTTTGCACCATATTAGGATTAAAACGTCATGTGTAAATAATTTTGAATAATTTTAAGTGATCACACTTTTTATTTCAAAGATCAATCTACTATCTGTAGGACGATGACTATCCGTGGTAGTTGATCAGGACCTTTAGTGCCTTCTGAGGCAAGTTGAATCACCAGATAGAAAACTTAGTTCGTAAAAGTACCGTCTAAGACCAATGACTGACTACAATCTGAGGACAACGACCATCCTGTGGTAATTCTCAGCACTTCTGCGCCATCTGGAGGCAAGTTGGGTCACAAAATAGAAACTTTTGTCGTAATAGCATCGTCTAAGACCAATGACTGACTACAATCGGAGGATGACGACCATCCCCTGGTAGTTCTCAGCAATTCAGTGCCGTCTGGTGGCAAGTTGGGTCACGAAATAGAAAACTTTGTTGTGGTAGCACCATCTAAGACCAATGATTGACTACAACCTGAGGACAACGACCATCCCGTGGTAGTTTTTAGCACTTCAGTGCTATCCGGAGGCACGTTGGGTCACCAGATTGGAATCTTTGTCGCAACAGCATTGTCTAAGACCAATGATTGACTAGGGGACGACGACGATCACGTGAAAGTCCTCAGCATTTCAGTGCCCTCTGTACGTCCCCCAATGCCCTGCGGATGTGTCTCAGCACCTTCCAAAACGAGGCTAAAAGAATGCTTCAAGCCTGTGCAGCCTTTACAGGCGCTTAACAGGCCTATACTGATCTTTTCTCTCACTGTGGCAGTTTCAAATCTCTATAGGGAGGGAGGTTACAGATTCCGAAAATCCCTGGCCTAAAAAAAAAAAAAACCCTGGCTCACCGAAAGAGAACACCCTTCAGAAATGGCAAACCACAATCTAGCATCCATGCTCTGTGGTGAGAGGAGTAAATCTGTCAATTATGAACTGAAGAACAAAATAGCTAAAATCTTAAATACAAGAGTGATTAAGAATTATTCATGTCTGTAGATCTTATTTAGATCAAAGCGTTTCATAACACAAGTATTGCCATAAATTATTGCATGGGAAACGCCTTGGCTGATTTTCAAATTATTTATCATATCATCCACTGCCACTCGTCTATCCGGCAGAATGAGTACACAAGCACGCTGAATGTCGTTAGCAGTCGTCGACACGGACGGGCATCGTCTCCTTTATGGCTGACACTTGTGGATCCTTCATATAACTTCTGTACCCACTCAAACACACTTCTTTGCAACAAAACAGTTCCATGATATACTGTGCACAAAGTTTCTGATAGATATTGGCACCAGATACCCCCTTCAGACCACGAAAACAATGACTCCTCCACTTGTAAATAGATAGACAGATATTTATTTCGGCTCAGGAGAGCCGCGTACAAATTATAGACGGGGCAGCCATTCTTTCTTGCACCACTGCAACAACTACCGCACAGTCACAACTGCCTGCACAGCAGTGACTGTAGAGACAGCAGCCTTGTACGAAAAGGGCTGACAAGACAGTGTGGCCAACTTTAGGTGCAAGATAACAGAAGTGTTAATACTTTTTTAATCACTGTCGTATAACATAAATTCTTTTTAGCGCCTATATTCCGGCTCCGATCATACGTATTTCTCGATTTCTTTATTTCATGAGCCAATTTCGGTATCTGAATACATATAGCATTTACACCAAGGCATTCTTGTATGGTCATATCCACTATATATGTGGTTTACATCATTCCTTAGTTTCAAACTTATCTACTCTGACTTTACTATGATCATAAACGTCAAAATCAAATGGAATGTTTAATCTTCAGAGAGTGTTGAGTCAGTCAGCTATGAAATTAGATGGTTTGTGTCGCCGTTGTAGAGGGCAAACTTTCCATATGCAGCGCGACTGCTAACTTGGGGTTTTTACATGCACCTTTCAAACCTGACCTTCCGATCTTCTGTGTACTAGATGAGTGATTATGGTTCTGCTAGCCCGCGGGCCGCACGTTGCCGACCCGTGACCTAGTACATTATTTTCCAAAAAAAAAAAATAATTGAGATGCCAAAATCAGCCTTTATGAACGTTTTGTGTTTTTGTTAATTATGCAAATCACTTCCGTAAGCAATTTGATGATCAGACGTTTGAATAAGGAAGGCATGACTCTAGGGCTAGTACCGAGTTGTTAGCCAAGAATAATTTAACCCCACATATCTATTGAAATGCGAACTGCATCCCAAATGTACTAAAATACTGTACTCTGTCTGTCTGTCTAAAAAGCTTTATTACAGGTATATCAGGAAGGTAGTTTGAGGTGGCCCGGAGGGGGCCACCTCTCACAACCACTAGGTCGGCTCCTTACGTTAGGTAATCATGTCCTTCAATACATTAATAATAATAATAATAATAATAATAATAATAATAATAATAATAATAATAATAATAATATTTAATGCAAATGAACAAAGCTTATGTTAATTTAAAAATTAAATAGAATTTTGGCTTCTCGGGTGTGCTTTGTTGCAATGCACGAGTGTTGTGTGGTGAAGTAGGTATCATGAAAATACCTTATACTCGGCGACAACTTTTCTTGGCAATGCAGTGAAGAGGAGGAGAGCCCGCGCACAGCTTTATTCAGCGCTCAAAATGGGAGAGGGAACGCGTGCCTGTACCCTCCACTGCATTGCCAAGAAAGGTGGTCGGCAAGTATAGGGCGTTTTCATGATGCCTACTTCACCACACAACATTCGTGCATTGCAACAAAGAACACCCCAGAGAAAAAAAATTCCCTTTATTTTAATAATGAAATGGAATATATTGAAGGACGATTTTTAGCTTCTACGATACTGCCCAATATACGGTAACATGTGTACCGAGAGGGCCATGGCATATATGCTGTAGCACAGTACACTGCACCACAGGGCGATTATGATTCTGGTACAGTGTGGTTCTAGGTACACAGATGAATGCTGAATTCATTATTGTACCGTTCAAGATGGTATTTTACATTAGCACATTCACCACACTCGTCACTTTAATTAGAAGCGTGTAAGTATGAGTAAAATACTGCGACTATAGGTTTGACTTGTGCCACATTGAACTTTATATGCGCAGTTTGGCACTCATGCCATCACCTATTAGATAACAATATGTGTCATGTGCTTCTAAGCTCAGTATGAACCTAATTTTCACTTTCATAGCTTTCACATATTTTCTAGTTTCAATAAACTAATGAATTTCCCTGACAGTTGCTGACTACTCTGTTGAAAATGCAAAGAAAACACGTATGGTATTCCTAACATTATTTTTGCTAAGTGGTTAGGGAACCGAGACAAACAATTAACTGATAGTCAAGATACAAGCAAAACACCGGCAATAGGTGAAACACAAAGAAAAACTGAAGTAAGCACTTATAATGTTGACAATCTAATGCTCCATCCCAGTTGCTTCCTGTTTTTGCTTAAAGTTCCTATTTTCAGTGACAAACTTATCAATATGCAGAGTAGGCAGTCGTTTATGGCAGCAGTTTAGAGAAAAACGTGTGGGTGCCAAATTTTGGAAAGTGGCTCTAGGCGAGTACGTGATTGAGATATACGAAACTCCAAGTAATCAAAGAAACACGGATCGCGAAGGAAAACCCAGAGAACGAAGGAGACACTGACCAATGATTACTAGAAGATATGATAGGTGTAGACGTCTTCATAAAGAGAATTGTCGACTTCATCCAGACTGATATGTTTTGTGTTCCTCTGCTTGTCTGTGTGGTACTGCACCAACAAACAATTTTGATCGTACTTGAAATTCATCGAAAATTACTTTACTACAATCAAGTCCAAACTTCTGCACTTCTCATCGTTAGACGGCATTGTAGACCGTTGTAACTTCTACCTCATACAAGTTGTTACAAAAGGGACTATTGGTAACCGCCATCAAGAATACCCTAGAACTAGGGTGAAACAATCTGTGCGCATGTATGTTTATGTGAGCACAGGGGGAGGCGGCACTTTTAGACTGCCTAGGGTGGTAAAGTCTTAAGTCCACCTCTTCCTCTTTGCAAATATGACAATAGCCCAAATTGCACTTCTGGTCTATCAATTACAAAATGAGGTTAGGGACAGTGACAACAGTGCAAATGATGTACCACACTACTTGCACAAATGAATTGTAGGAGAATATAACTGTAGTACAGTATATAACCGAGTACAGTAAAATATATTACATATAAAGGTAGCTGTGTTAATAATAAAAGAACTAAAGGTAAAAAAACAGAGCATCCTCTTGTTGACCAGGAAACTTGTCAAAGGACGGTGTCCCTTATGATGCCCAATCAGCATTTTGAAGCCATGCCTAGGAGCACTTAAGCTTATCGCGAACATACAGTTGATGAGAATGGTCTTAGTGCTGCTCTTATTATTGTCTGCAAAGCGACTGTTTGGTTGGCACAGCTTGGAAAACACGCAAATGCCTTACAGCTTCAGATCCACAGGAAGTAGTACTATTTCGATCAGTTCAAGCACCATGTTATGAAGAACTGCTGCTGCCACAATGCCGGAAAGTGTAGTGTCCAGTCGTCAGGCTGAAGTTGAAACCAGGAAAACTGCATTTCTGTACATCATACTGCCCCTCCATGGGGTGGATATGTCTATTTATGACTTTTATCATACACACAGAGCGACTCTTGAAGCAGGAATTTTTTTTTTTTTTGGGGGGGGGGGGTGCTTTTATTCATTTTTGCGTATAGCAGTCGATGCACTGTACAATTCACGGGTACAGGCACGGCCGTCCCCAACCTTCGGGCGTTAGCCCTTCAATATTCGTCTTGCTTTTCTTACAAAAAATGAAAAAGTAATGATTTCAGGGAGGGGGGGGGGGGGGCGGGTGCAGGTTTGACCTTCCAGACCATCCCCTTGCCTGCGCCACAGCACACAGCATTTTAAGCATACAAAATGGGAGCGCATAGTTGAAGGAATGTTGAACAAAACTTTAATGCATGTGGTAGTCACAGCATGCAGCTGTTCAAGGGGTCTTAACCACCAACATGAAGATGCAAACACGAGCCCTGTCTTTCCTCACTTTGGCAATCGTCTCTGGTGCCGCATTTAGTGTCATGATGTCGTGTGAGCAAGCGAAGCCTTCATCTCACAGGAAAAGACCAAACCTGATCTCTTTCAACATCTGCCTTAAAAGCCCATTTGTTAAAAACAATGCTCCTATCCAGTGATTTGGACACCGTACCAGAATGCTTTCGATGAACTGTGAACAGCTTGTGGACCAACTTTTCCTGCACACTGCACGTACCGCAACTGAGATCGACATGTTCTACCGTTGGTGACTGCATAGAAACGGGTGTGCAGTCAACCACAGAAATGACACCTTAAAATGGCTTGATTGTGTCAAACCCTTTGATAATGGAACTACGTTTGCTCTGTTTAAGTGACGGGGAAAGAAGGTATAACTACCAATACATCAAAGCGACACTACTGGTGAATCTCTTGGTGATCATACAAACTGTCAATTTCTGAACACGCAAAGATCGCCCAGAGCCGTTTTTGTTTTGTTTTATTCCTGCTGATAGAAAATTAGAAGCTCGTTCGCGAGTGATAATAGGCAGATCTGGAGTTCATACAAATAAACGGCGGCAGTCTTCAAAGTATGAAAACTCCCACTAGTACATCACATCGTGCCGATGAGAACGGTCGACTCTTCGCATCACCTGCCCCAGCCTGCCCCAATACAGCGCTGAACGAATCTCGCATTCTAGTCGTTACGATTTGTCGTCGCCACGAATGAAAGATATAAAGCAAAATATTCCTAAAAAACGCGATCACCAGAAAAGTTACGGTTATGGAACGATACGGTTTTCTGAATCTAAGATTCTTCTCGTGAGACAAAAGAAAATTCACTGGAGATTGTCTCGTCGAGACTCAGAAAACGAAAGAAATTGAATTTTCGCTCTTTTAATCTTTAAAAGCGCCGCAATCTGATGCAAACGGCAGAAGTGTCGACAATCAGCTGATCGCCGAGATCATGTACTGTGACTACTCAACGCGCTGATCGGACTGAAGGATATGCGTTGCAAGTAGAAATAAACAAGGTGGTAAATAACAATAAGTTACAGTTATGCGAAAATCAGTAAGTACATTCAAATAAGCTCGTTGACAGAATAACCTACGGGAAGACAGACGTGAGCCCCACAGCTCCGTACGTATCTCGGTTAGGGCTAACTTGCACTGAGAATGGAGAGCCAACTTGAAAACAGGGGTCGATAAGCACTTCACGCGGCAATATTTTGCATCGTTGTCACAATCAAAGGTCATTCTGTCAAGACTCTCACGCTGATGTAGCCTAAAACACTTTGTACAACCAATTTCGTCCTCCGCGTCCACCGCCACAAACCAGCCACCATGTTTTTAATCCAGGATTAAGAGACAACCAAAAGCAAAGCGCCCAATGTTGAGCGCTCACAATAAGCGTAGTATAGTGCTAGGTTTAGCGATAAGCGATTTTGGTGCAACCGAACGAAACCGAAATTTAGCTTAGGTTCCCGGCTAAGCACCGCTTGCGTTAAGCGGCGTTGGCGCAACCGGCCCTAAGTGATGTAAGCGACCATTTCCCCATTTTTTTTGTTATTAGAAAATCTCGTAATAAGACATCAATACCATTAGAGGAACCAATTTTCGCTCAACAAATGAGTGCCTAAAGATTATGAATGTTTCCTAATGCCATAGGTAATACTGAGGGAGCTCACTATATATAAAGGAAACAGCAGATGAAGCTTATAACATTTTCTTGTCTTCCTTAACTAGGACTTATAAGAATTGTTTTCCGTATAAACAAATAGGGAAAAGCAAAAAGTCTAGAAAGCAATGGGTCACACCTGAACTGGTTCATAAAATAAACATAAAAAATAAGCTTTTTAAAAATATTATTAAAAACAGGGATCCAAGTCAACTATGTGCATATAAAACATTCTGTAACAATCTAAACTCCGAACTGAAACATGATAAATTGAATTACTATAACAATCTGGTGAATTACGCCATGAGAGAAAAGAAAGATATTTTATGGAAACGCTTAATTTTTTTTTAACCAGCTGAAGAACGTTTTTGTTATGATGTTGAGCTAGATGGAAGCAAGTCGTGTGACTTACAGCTTGCTACAACTTTTAATAAATATTTCGTAAATTTGGTACAACCAGCAAATTATACCATAGATCCGTCAGTAACATCGCGGTACGTTCTTAATGAATCTATGTTCTTTTTTCCTACTACAGTAAGGGAAGTGATGAGCACGTTCCTAAATCTTAAAAATAGCCGATCCCAGGACATAAATGAATTGCAAATTAAACCCATCAAATATGTCACTGATATAATTGCTCCTCCTCTCAGGCACATTTTTAACCTCGTTTTAACGACCAGTGTTTATACAAAAGAAATTCAAAAGGCAAAAGTAACGGTGGTGCAAAAAGGTGGTGACAAAAACAACCTCACTAACTATAGGCCAAATTCCCGCTTGGTCCCGCCGTGTAGATTGGAGCCCAGGTAGTACAAACTTGAGCGTCCAAAACTGCCACGCATTAAAGGGTACCCAGCGATTTACCACACAGGTAGACGCGTACCTGCTCTGGGGCGGGAAACGAAATCACGAAGAAAATAATAATAAAATAACATTCGAACGCTGTCGAAAAACAGGTAAAGTTTAGATGCTAAGAGCGTGAAGGCCCCAACTCACAGTTGCGTTTGAGTGCGTTTCACTGCTTTCCTGCGTCGGGAAACGAAATCGAGTCACCAGCATATCTGTGCTTCGTGTGTAGCGTGGAATCCAATCCAAGGAATATCTTGGTACGCGACATAAGAAGCAGGGATGTCCTCGTTTCTCGCAGCCGCAACGCAGTTACACGCACTTAAACGCCCTCAAACGCAACTGTGCGCAGGGGCTTTGAGCCAAAAGACGTCGTTTCACGCGTTCCAGAAAAAAAAAAAAAGAATAGCGTCGGGACGCCAGATCTTCTGACGTAAACACGCACAGAAGGATACGCGCACCCTAATGGTGGTGGCATGAATCTGGCACTTTCGAAAGTCTTCCGGCGTTGAATCTAGCCGATTTCGGACGTTTGAAATGTGTTTTTTTTTTTCGTTCTTCAACACTACACATAAAGATAAAATCTCAGCGACGGTGCCATAAGTACTGCGAGGCCCAATCAGGTCAGCTTGTACTACCCAAAATAAGGGCGCCACACTTTGTTCAGGGCTTCACCACGGGAGGCCTAGGCGCCGAGGAAGTGAGAGAAAGGAGGAAACGACAGCACGCGGAAACGTTTCAGCGTTGGCCTTCTTGTTCTGTGTTCAGTCTTGGCCTTCTTTAATGACGCCATCTCATTTATCAGTACGGCTTTGTTATCTAGGGGTGTTGTTCGTAGCGTCCAGCGGTAGCCCCTGTGACATATTTGGTTGCCGTTTTCGGGTGCTGTTGTGTATGCAGCAGATCATCGTGCAGCTGTGAGCGATAGCAGCGCCATCCTCCCGTAGGCGGACGTGGAAGGACTCACTGTTTGCCATTCCGTTTCTACCTCTCGACTCTTGTACGCGGCCGAGGTCGGCCTTGTAAATAAACCCATATTATGTATACCTAACATTTGGCGACGAGGTCACGGACCAACGGTAAGCGACGGCGGCCGCATAAGAGGCAAAGGCAAGCGGGGGGGAGTGGCTGTGTAGCGGCGGCGGCAGCGGGAAGAACGGGATGGCTAAGGAAGGTAAGCCTAGCGTTCCGAACGTCTTCATGGGTCGACTGGACACATGGAAGAGTTTTCGCCGCACCACCCGGAAGCCTGGCCTACGTACAGAGAACGCCTGGAGTTCTACTTCGCGGGGAACGCCGTGGTCGAGGAGCAGCATCAGAGAGCAGTGCTGTGCAGTGTCAGCGGTCCGGCTACGTACGCTATCCTTAGCTCGCTGTGTTCGCCGGCGACGCCGGCAGAGACGCCGTACGCGGACATCGTTTCAAAGCTCACAAGCCACTTCACGCCAACGCCTTCGGTAATCGTACAACGTTTCTCATTCCACAAACGAAGTCAGCAGCCTGGTGAAGGCCTCGCAGAATTCGTCGCAGACTTGCGCCAAATCTCCGAGCACTGCGAGTTCGACAACTTCCTGGAAGACATGCTCCGCGATCGTCTCGTTTGCGGCGTTAGGGACGAAGGGCTGCAACGGCGTCTTCAAGACGTTGGACTTCAAGAAAACGTACGACAAGGCTGTCGCTCTCGAGTATGCCACGCGGCAAACGGAAAACATCAGAGGAGCGTTGCCTGCGGCGTCCGATTTACATCGGATGGATCAAGTGCCCAAAGGTGCCAAGCCGGGCGGAAAACAAGAACCCTCAGGAGAGCCAAAGGCGACAAGAACAGGGCGGTGTTTCCGCTGCAACGGCGACCACGACGCTACTAGCTGTGGGTTCCGCAACGCAGAGTGTTATTTCTGCAAGCGGAAGGGGCACATCGTTCGCGCCTGCCGTCAAAAGGAACCGACAAGAAGCATTTTTGAACCCATGCATTTTTGAACCCATTTCTCTTGGATGTGAGCGATCACAGGTAATATAGCTATGGGTCTATAATTTCTAACTTCTTTCTTATTACCATTTTTATAAAGCGGCCTTACTATTGATACTTTTAGCCCTTCTAAAATTTCACCCGTTGTCAGTCAGCCGTTGATGATTTTCAGTAGCATTAGTATTAACTTTGGATAGTTATACTTTAAATCCCGTACACGAATTTCATCTATCCCAGGTACCTTTGTAATTGACATTGAGTTGATAATATCGAACAATTCTTGTTCGTGTAGTTCCGCTAAGTGTGCCGAATTTAAGCAGTCGATCTGTTCAGCTGGATTTTTTTTTCACATGCGGCAATATCTTCTGCTTTAACGCTTTTACAGTACTAACAAAACTGCTATTGAAGGACTGGGCCAGTTCCGTGTAGTTGTCTATACCGGGAAATTATTTCTTATTGTATCGTCAATGTTATTTTTCCTTTTTCTACCAATTAACTCATTTACGAGATCCCATGTTTTCCTTGAATTTCCTGCTGAAGCGAATTCGTTTAAGTAATGCTTCTTCTTCGATAATCGAATTTTAGCTGTTACTTTATTTCGGAGTGCACGAAATTCATTTTTAAGATTTTTATCTCCGGGATTTTGATGCATCGTTGCCATAATTTATCTTTTTGATGAGATAGTTCTAAAATCTCGTCATCAATCCACATATTTTCCGGTTTTCTTTTTTTATCTTTGTAATCATAGTAGAGGTTTTATAAATCTCTTTAAATTTATTTACGAGCAAATTGTAAGTGGTGATATGATCATACATTTCCAATGAATTTCAATCATACGCGCTAATCAGACGGTCTATCTTTTTATCATCTAAGACTGTTTTAAGCACTGTACGGTTGGACGCGGAATTGGCTGGGTTTTCTCCTAATACTGCAAGAGCTATGCAGTAATGATCCGCGACTTTTTGTTTTATCACTGCAGGAACTAATGTCACATTTCCAAGTCTAGTTATTATATGATCAATACATGACTTTGTTATTTTACAACCGTAATATTCTTCTCTCGTGTAATCTAGTATTACGGTCTCTAGACCAAAGGAAGAAAGAACATCTAAGTAATTTAGAAACTCCGTATTTTGTTTCGTCCAAAATATCAATATTAAAATCACCGGCTATTAGAATATGCTGATTGTTATCAAATTGGCGAAGTAGGACAGAAAATTCCTCACAGAACATGTTTATGTTTAAATGAGGCGCTCGATAGACCGCGCACACAATGTACGAAGACGAAGATTTGTAAATCGAGAGTGCGCAAACTTCTGCGTGAACCATGGATACGTTTATCCTATCTGAAAAACTATCATTTTTTTACAAACACCAATAAACCACCTCCCCTTTTTTCTTCACGACACAGACAATATGAGTGGAAACCAGCTAGCGTAAAGTCCGAGCACGCTTTTTCGTTCACGCTAATTTCGCTCAATATTAATACATCCAGCGATGCCAGGCTTCCAGATAATATAACTAAAAGTTCGTTCCTATGCCTGCGCAAGCTTCGGACATTTACATGCAGAAGGCTAAGCTCTACATTACTGTAGCTACTTTCCGTCTGCACACACGCCCTATAAAGGTCCCATTCGCGTATCGAGTCGAAAGTGCTCTCCATTGCTACGTTAGTTTAGTTAAATCTCTTTCACTTTCGATAAGGATGGCACCAGCGCCTTCTTTCTGCCGTACAAAAATCTTACCGTTTTTCATCCACACAAACTTGTACGCCTTTGCTCTTGCACATTCCCTAGTTTGCCAAAGTAGACCTTTCAGTGTTTTAGTTAAATTCTCGTTAATGTAAATATTTTCATTTCTTAGTGTCACTCGCTTCGTCATCCACACGTCCCTCGTTTTTCTTTCCGCAAACCTGATAAGAACCGGGGCTATTTTCCCTTCCCTTGCCCGATCGCAGCATTAACACGGACTGACCCGGTTCTGTCGCGTGTGCACCGCTGTATTTTGCAAGGCTGGCCTTAAGGGAAGCTGCCAGAGGAATTCCGCCCCTTTGTGCCCAAGAAGAACGAACTGTCCAGCTACAAAAGCTGTGAGCTCTGGGCATCTCGTGTTGTGATTTCGGGTCCCGCACGGGCTCAAGTCCTTGACACCCTACACACCATGCACCCTGAAGTAGTGCGGATGAAAGGTCTTGCACACAGCACAGTGTGGTGGCCGGGCATCGACAGTCACGTCGAAAGCAAGGTAGAGCTGGCTGCCAAATGTGCTAAGAAACTCGACAAGCCCCCAGCAAGGCACCGGTGCACCCATGGGAGTTCACGAAGTACCCTTGGTCTCGTTTGCACATTGACTTTGCCGGTCCCTTCAAAGGGAAAGTTTTTCTGCTGGTCGTCGATTCGCATTCTAAGTGGTTGGAAGTTTCCTTGATGAAATCGATGTCGACCAGAGCATTACTCAAGGAACTTCGGGCGATGTTTGCTCGCTTTGGCATTCCCGAAGTTTTAGGATCGGACAATGAAACTGCGTTCACGTCAGAAGAGTTTGCTGAGTTTGCAACCAAGAACCAGATCCGGCAGATTACAGTCGCACCCTATCACCCGTGCTCCAATGGGCAGATTGAGAGGATGGTACAGGAAACAAAACAAGTGCTGCGCAAATAGTCTGCGGGAGACTGGGCAACAAAGCTGTCTCGTTTCTTGTTGGGCCAGCACATCTTACCCAGTACAACTACGGGGAAGAGTCCGGCTGAACTTTTGATGGGGAGACGACTGCGATCTGCTATAGACCGTCTGCATCCAGCTTTTCATCTGGATGGATCATCTCTGGAGCGTTACTTCCGAGACGGCTCTCAACGAGTTCGGGAGCTCTGCCCGGCGATGTGGTGTATGCACGGAACTATCAAGGTAGCACCAAGTGGGTTCCCGGTTTCATCGCTTCAGTCACAGGACCCCTGTCGTACCAAGTTAGTCTGTCCGACGGTCTCGTTTGGCGAAGGCACGTTGATCAACTCCGCAACCGTGCCAGTCCACTAGACCTTGGCGGAGCTTCCAGTGACAGTTGTGGTGACACGACCGATGATGATCACCCCTCTGTAGGTTGGCCAGGACCCACCCCTGCCGGGTGTGAATGAAGATTCTCCAAGTGCAAGTCTACAGGCCAGCCCCACCACCTCCCCGCCTAGACCCGACGCAGAGCCTTTTATACTGGGAGAGTTCGGCGGGTGGGAGTGGCTTACGGCCCGCTAGGTCTAGCGGACTCAGCGGGCGCCGCTTCCGCCATGATGTGCCTCCCGGCGAGTGGGTCCCCATTGACATGCGATGTATACGCGTGTAGGCTTTGCCGTTCGTGCTTTTGTTGGCGTAAGCAGAAAGTCTAAAAAACAAGCATTTTGTGACGTTAATCATACGTTAATTATAACTTACCTCGCACAATCGAGCACTCGAAGTCGGCTTCCAGTCAGCCCTTTTTGGTTTGGTCTCCCAGATCTTGTGCCTTGCGCGGTTTTCTTTTCCTTGCGGGAACCGGTACATCCTGAACCCCTTTTTCGCGTTGTTCGAGCACCCAACGGCACTGCAGCCCCCCATTTCGTTTTCTTCTAACGTCTGGCAGAGCGCAGAACGATCATTTTCATCGTCGTCTCTCGCTCCACGCTAGACGGCAAGGCACATCATGGCGGACAACGAAACTCGCGAGTGCGATGCGCACAGTTGCCAGACTGTTTGATCAGTGCTGCCAGACTGGCGGCTGGATCAAAGAACCGCCGAACTCTCCCAGTATAAAAGGCTCTGACCCGACGGTCCTAACCTGCCTGGAAGCCTTTCGCAAGAGCCGCACTCTCCCAGCCAACCTGCAACAACCGGAGCTTCTAGGTACCCTCAACGTGAGAGAAGACCCCCACGGTGTTACCAGGACTAAGTCCCGTAGGGGGGAAGGGATGTTGTGTATGCAGCAGATCGTCGGGCAACTGTGAGCGATAGCAGCGCCATCCTCCAGTAGGCGGACGTGGAAGGACTCACTGTTCGCCATTCCGTTTCTACCTCTCGACTCTTGTACGCGGCCGAGGTCGGCCTTGTAAATAAACCCTTATTATGTATACCTAACAGGTGCCACCAGGACGCTGCAACTCAACCATCGCGACGGGCAAGCGGCAAAGCGGCTGCCCGTCGGCACAGGCGTGCGACGCCGCGACTGGGGGAGGTCGATGGGCGGTCGAAGAGGCCCCGGGGTGTCGTGTGTCGCTAATCAGGCGAAGCGCACCCAAGGGCATTAATTGGGTCCAGGTCCCGCCACCTTCTGACTGGAGCAGGTCTCCATTCGAGGCTTCCAATAGATACGACCGGAGTACAGCCGTAATAGCGCGCCCTTCTTTTATTTCTTCCCTTTCATGTCTTTTTACGGTTCTTGTTCCTTCGCCTACAGTTTCTTGTTTACCTCGTCCGTCGATAAACAGATCAATGAGGCCAAGAAGTGGGAACGAAAATAGGTTTGTCGTAATGAGAACGCTCCAACGAAGCGCAAGTGTTACAAAGACAGCTGGATCAATAAACGTTCCTTTACGCAATCATTGTGCTCTTCGCTTCTACTCCCTCGCGCCATCATTTTCGTGGACAACGTACGGTAGGGCTCCGTGCAACAACAATAACGTGAGGCCTCACACATTAATCAAGAATAATCGTTTTCTGGCTTTATAAGAACACCAGAAAACGATAATCTAATTGTAACTTCGCTACTTCTTTTTCGGAAAGTAATTGTGACTGTAACGAATTACTTTTTCGGAAAGTAAATTACCCGAGTCTGGTTTTATTTTAAAACGCGTACGCTTATTCTCAGCCTGAGATGGACTAAACGTCGAAGTTACGGGACGCCAGTTCAGTCAGGAGCCAGTTATGAACCACGTGGTACTCTGCTCCGAAGTTCGTATCAGCGCGAGAGGACGCGTTGATACGAGAAGAGAACAGCGCCACTCCTTCGCCTCACCGTAACATTGGATGCGAAAGTATTGTAACTCACGATTCGCCACTGGGCCGCGAGATGGCGCTACTTTGCCAGAATCGGCGCGGCGCGGCGGGAAACCCAGCGGGAGAGGGGGACACTTTCGCTCGGGCAGAGGAGTAGGGCGGACGTCAGACATGCCGTTAGATCAACAATAAAGCACGTTTATTTTACCTAAACTGTCTACGGAGTAAACAGTACTATTCTAAGATCGCCGAACGTGTGCTAAGCATGTCGGATTATTGGCCGGGTTCTTGCGATACCGAAGACAAGTTCACGAGGGACTTGATAGCGTTGAAATTCTTTGAAGACAGTTCGAACCGCTGTGCGTAGTTTGTTCACAATTCATGGGTTGTGCGCCGCCGACAGCATCGCTGTGGCCGACCCTCCACGGTTGTGCAGATGGTCTCTACACAACCGTGGAGGGTCGGCCACAGCGATCGCACGGCAATCGGACGTCATAAATTAGTTCCACGCAATATTCGAGAACCGAGCGTATGTATTGCACGCAAACCGGACATATTCTCTCGTTAACAGCTACGATATGTTGACTCCTTTAGAGGTGGGCGCCAATTGTGGAGACGAAATTAACTATAGCGTCAACCACCGAAGCTCACAGACCAGTGAGTAGTTAATCTCAAAAGGAGCGTGGTACGACTAATTCTGTTTTCATCAATGGTAATAAACTTTGACTGCGTTTGTTTCCGGACGGCTCTCAACTTTCATCACCATGATTATACGGACCATCGAACATGTCATTCGTAACTTAAAGGCTCGAGGTACACCTAAGCACTTCTTATGAGTTGTGAATTCCAAAGTATGCATGCCGCTCTTCCGCTTTCTTCTTTCTTCTGCGGCGTACTTGCGTCGACGGTCGAGCGCGCGCGCTGTCCTCGGCGCGCTGACCTTGGGCGTGGAGCGGTGGAGCCGCTGCCTCGCGGACACGCAGTGCCATGGGGTGGCGGTCGTTGAAACTGACGCGCAGCGGCCAATGGGAGCCTCGTCAACGAGCGCCAGCCAATGGGACCTAAGCCGAAATCCATCAGTTTTACTCCGCTCCTTTGGGATCGGAGAAAGTAGGTGCCATTTGGCTAGGCTTTTGGCGTGGTTGCATAGCTGGGAGCTGGCTTCACTTGGAGAAAGGATTTAAGGTGCCGTTTGGCGAGGCCTCAAAGCTGATGACGTCGGCTCACTCCATGGGACAGTTATTGCTATCGCGTTAATGAGCAGCCCGTTCGCAGGAATAAATACGTTTGAACAACGACCGAAATAGTGAATCTTGGCATGGCCGCCGAAATCGAAGGAGCGTGCGCTCCAAGAACCTCAAAAGCCACAATCCTGGTCGTGAAATCACGAGTGCCGCAGTCCTACTCCTGATACAAAATCTGCCGACACCGTCAGAAGCGTCTCGCTTCCATGTATCCCACGGGTCGTACAAATAGTCTTTAAACACGTTCGAATCACGCATACGTATGAAGCGCTTCCAACGTGTGTGAGGCGCGTCCGCAGACACATCGTGTCCTCAGCGAGGATCTTTTGTATGTCACAGAGACCGTTGCCAACAATCCCAGCGTGACACAAACGCAATCCGCCCGAAGCGAGCGGAGAACCCGGGGAGCGCGCTTCCGAGGCCATGGGGTGGTACGGGGTGCTCTCGCGCAAGCGGCTCGCTGCGCGCGGGGGCGGGGTCGATGGAGTCGTTCCGACAACGACGCCGCGCGCCGCCCGTTGCCGGAGGCGCACTCGGCGCGATGCCCCGGCCACAAATGACGGCGCCTCGTTTGCCCGTCCCGCGACGTCGTCGAAAGCAAAAACAAAGGACCGAAACGCCGGCCAAAGTTTGTCCCCGCAGCGAATTCGGGCGGCCGCGCACGGGAGCCCGCGTCGAGCGCTTTTGTTGCCCGATTGATTCTCCGGCGCGGTTCGATGGCCCGCGCTGCGCAGTCCTGCCAGTCATTAAAAAGAAAAAGGGACGCTAACGATTTGCCCGATGTTTGTCGTCCGAGGGATCAGAGGGCGTTCTTTTGTCTCCCCGGGGACGACCGAGCTAACGAAACGCGATCCACATCCGCGCAAACAGATGAAGGAAGTAGGTAGAACATCGAGTCAGACTGTATTGTTAAATGATCGCGGAATATTCGATAAAACGCGCGTTCGATCGTGCCCCCGCCAACGCACAAAGCGCCGTCTCCTTTGGGAGTCTCGGCACTGCCTGCGTTCTTCTTCGGATTACGGCCAGGCTGCGGTTTAAGTCCACGAACAATCAGCGGCTAGAGACATACTCAAGAAGGAAGAGAGACATAGAGTGTCACTGTTTATACTGGGATTAGGAAAATGCTTGATTATGGCACCGTTTTGACAGCGGAGCTGTTAAGGGCTAGTTTCTCCAGGATCGTGTCCCCCGCAAAGAAATGAAGACACCGAACTCTGGACCCCTTACGCCATCTATGAGCGACGACGGCAAGCCACGTATCTGGTTGTTGCCGTCGCTCATAGATGGCGGCAGCCTTTCCGCTCTGGCTTGCCGACTTGCGGCCGCCGTTACTTTCCCTTGTACAGCTCCGCTGGTTCTCCTTCTTCACCAGAGTGGAAGCGCTAAAAGATTTTCTTTTCTTTTCTCTTTTTTTTTTTTTTGGGGGGGGGGGGGGAGGAGTTGGGGAAGTATGCTGTTCCGAGTTTAGAATACTAATGAAAAGATTAGTATATTAGCTCACCCGTGCCTATATTTAATCCCCCCTCCACACCCCCCCCCCCCCCCCACACACACACACACACTTTATCTTGATAGCAGTGGCTCTCATGTATCACTGCAAAAGCCGCATCTTCCCTTATAGGTAGGTTACTGGGTTCTTGACCTCTCACCGACTCTAACCGCTCATTCACACTGGAAGCGGATCCGCGTTCGCAAAGCAGTTGCGAACACGGTTGTATAAAGATCCAGTACAATTGCACGCGCACTCGATGACATCAAATGCACGTGCAATTGTACTGGATCTTTATACAACCGCGTTCGCAACCGCTTTGCGAAGGCGTATCCGGGTCCAGTGTGAATGAACTTTAAGACAGAACTCACAAAAGCAGCGGCCCCACAAATAAACCTTTCGCTAAATTATCCCAGCATCAAGAAGTATGTTGGCAATGTAGTTACACGCGCTGCAGGTGCTCGCCTTCCCTAAAGAAAATATCCGAAATAAATGACCAATTAAGCGTCCTTGAAACGCGCTTGCGAAGTGCCGTTTGTTCTAGATTTTTTTTTTTTTTTTTTTGCTTTTGAACAGTTAGGGCTGAAGACTCCAGCACGCACTGCGCGTGTACCTACGTTTCCGCCATTCTTTTTGATGCGTGGGTAATTCGGCAGAAGCTCTATTGAAGTGAGTTTACCAAAACTGACACACTTTAGAAAAAGCCCGTGCGTCTGCTTTCCCTCACAACACTTGGAAAGCCAATCACTGCAACTTACAGAGGCAGCTTAGCGAATGACAATGCCGAAACATATGTTTAGACGAAAAAACGCAGTCTGAGTTGTGACATTAAGCAATGCAAGCGTGACGTTTTGCATTGCTTAATGTCACAACTCAGACTGCCTTTTTTGGTCTAAACAGATGTTTCGGCATCGTCATTCGCTGAGCTGCCTCCGTAAGTTGCGGTGATTGGCTCCCCGAGTGTTGTGCGGGAAAGTAGACGCACGGGCTTTTTTTTAGAATGAGTGACGCGAAAAAAAAAAAAAAAAAAAAAAAGATCTTCCTCGAGGACAGGTAATTATAAATCACAAATCAATGTCTCCCACACGCCCAATAATTGTAATGTATTGTCGACAAGGTCGAAGGACCTTGAAGCAGGGCTGCCAACCCGAGGGAAATTTCCGAGAGTGAGATAATATTCAGGTCTTTGTGGGAATAAGGGAGATCTTGCTAGTTTGAGGGAAATTTCGGGCACCATATATATCAGAAAGTCTATAGGTCAATTATAATTTTTGTTTCAGGATAAAATCAAATTTCAGCGGCCTCGGCTATTTCCTCCAGCCCTTTGCCAGTTCGTGGTGCAACTATCCGGTAATACTGAGGAGTACTAAGCTAGGTGGCGCAAGATACCACAATGGCTACAGGCGTTAGCATTCATTCATCCATCCAACGTTTTTCGGCAAGATCAGTTTTGATCGCCCCTTGAAAACTATAGAGGAAGGTACCAGTCGAAGATTCTGAGAGCGCCGCTTTGCCTTCTCGAAAGAAAAAAGCTTAAGTGCAAAAGGAAATACTGCAATGTGTGGAGATATAGACTTACCATGACTAATAGTATTTCGTGAAGTGCCGTCGTGTTCCGTGTGTTCGAATTTGAGAACTCTCGCTTGTGTTACACCATTTGTTTTGGACTGACTGTTATAAAAAGCCTTAATGAAGTTGTTAAAGTAATATGATGTTCTGATGACGTGCATAACATCTGAGCTGAAGATAGGGTTTCCTTCGTCAGTTTGAATCTCCCGGTAACACTCCCTTCGAAAGATTTGCTTTGGCCTCGGTTTTGGCCCGATAAACTAATTTATTGCGAAACGTACGCAAGCCGTAAAGGCTATGCGTAAAGCAAGCCGTCTTTTTTTTGCGCAGGGGTTGCTGTGACGTCAGAACGACGCCGAGCTCTGATTGGTTTTGGTTGAAAAGAAAGTGGATAGGCCTCGGTGCTGGTGCTTTCAGGTCTACCCACTATTTCTTTTGTTGTTTTTTTGTTTTGTTTTTTAATCAGCCTATGAGAGCTCGGCATTTTGACAAAATCGAAACCCTTGTGCAAGAAACAGACGAACTTGCGCTCCGCAATTATATATTTCTTGCAGTAAAACTGGAAGTGATGCAGAAAATAACGAATATTTAATATTATATATTTCTTTGAACAAGCGAGGGGAATTTCGGCAGAAATTGGGAAATTTCAGGCGTCCGCCAGGGAAATTTTGACTTTCCGTGTTGGCAGCCCTGCCTTCAAGGGTCTAAGTTTACAACGTCTAGAAGCCCACGCTGACCAACAACTGCTGAAACGACCTTCAAGATCTTGCATGACTCCCGCACTGGACAGGTGTACTCTCCCGTATAAAAATATATAAAAAAAATAAAAAAGCATTATGATTTAGAAAATCTTGCCGAGCTTGCATTATAACGATGCAGCTCGAGTTTGCTATATTACGTCCTTTGCTCCTCCATTTTAACGAGTTTGCAGTATTAAATATTTCCGGAAAGTGAAGCGAACTTATTTCGATTGTATGACACAAAAAAAAAAAAATTTTTAATGGTTGGCAAAATTGGTAAGGGTCATTTTAAAATAAAATTACAAATGCTATCAAAATCAAGAGACATCTTGGGCAGAGTTATCTTTTAGGAAATCCTGACCTTTTTTTTATAAATCTCATACCGAAGGGAATGAATTCCACGCATCACTAATCTTGCCGGCCCTGCGCTCCTCGTCAACATAACTTGGCATGGGGTTCAAGCTGCGGCCCAACGCCATTACGGCGTCCGGGCGAAGCCCATGCCACTGGACTGCACGCCCGTGAAACGCTGTCCCTGACGGAGCACTACAATTTGATTGGTTCGTTAAAGTCGCAGTTTTGGCCAGTTTACACGGAGACGAAGCACCGGACCTGGTACGAAGGGGAACCATTAATCAGCCACACTCGACAAAGATGGTAAACGTCGGCTAGGATGCGCTCTTAAAGTTGCTAACGTCTTCTGCTTCCCGATGCCCCCGCCGAACTCGACGGACAAAAACATCCGTCCTCGACTCACATTTTTTGCTCCGTAGCTAGCGCCCACCGGACAGATTCAACGACGGTGGCGCCATCTCTCGATTATAAGCTTAACCCCACCTCGTCGCTACGCTACGAGCTGATGGAACCATTCAGACAGCGTCAAAAGTGCAGGGTCACTGTGTTCCTCGCGTTTCTGGACGTGTTCTGTTATCGCTGAATCAATCATAAACAGAAAAAGACTAATGATTTGCGCATTTGACGCTGCTTGATCGGTCCCATTACCTCGTAGCATCGGCTCACTCTAAAACAAATCACGTCAAAGTACTGGAAATTTACAGGTACTGTTTTATGTCGGTACAATTACCGTTGTCTTGCATCACAATCACAGCATTACCTAGGTATTACAAGCATGACAGTAACGAGGCCCTACGGTTTTTGCCCGTAACTTGACCCGTAGAAGCATGGCAGAAAACCGTAACTCTCAGTCACTGCACTGCCCCGTGATGCTCGAACGCGGGAATTGTTCCGCCATCAAAAACTAGCTGGCGTGTTGTCCGTAACTTGCGACGGCAGACAACCGTAACTCTCAGTCACTGAGCTGCAGGTAATGCGCGACGACGGGAATCGTTATGACATCAAACCTTAGCTGGCGTGCAGGGTTTCGAACCGAAATTCTTTTCGTTCCGGTTTTCGTTCCGGTTCAGGGCAAACGATTCAGCTCCGGTTCAACTCCGGAGTGAAACAATAAAGGTTCAAACCGGTTCGAACCGGTTCGTACTCATATGCTACAAAAACAATTGACGACAACAAAAGATAAACTATGCATATTTTATAAAAGTGTTACATATAAAAAAGCAAAGTCTCACATCACTGTGTAGAACGAACGAGCTAGTGCTGGGGCGCCTCGGGATGTGGGTCAAAGCGCAGTTCAATGTCAGGCAGCTGACCGAAGAAGCAGGACGTCGTCAAGCTTATCCGGGGAAAGACGGCACCTCTGAGTCGATTAAATGAACTTCAGTGCAGAAAAGGCTCGCTCCACGCTGACCTGGGTCGCAGGCACTCCCAGGGCAGGGCTACTTGCGAAAATGCGCAGAGTTCTGGATGCATATGGCGCTCCCGTCTTTCTTCCGAAAACTGCAACACGTTAGCGTCCCTTGAAAGCCGCGGCTCCTTGTCTAGCATTTCCAGGAGGCATGCTATATCAAGAGGGCTACTGGTACCTCGAACGTGCACGCCAGACTCAACCTCTTTTTTCTTGAGGAGCGCTTTTAGGGCGTCTTCCGGATCTTCTGGAGCCGCCGCAGTTTCAGGAAACAAGGTAGAATCTTGCTCGCATTGCAAAGCTGTGACCCGCCCCCAAGTGTTTGTCAAATGCAACGTGGCCCGGTACTTTTGCTCAGGAGTGAGAAAAAGGCGGAAGCGGAGATCCATGTACACTGCTGCACAGAAGACATCCGTGTCAAGAAGTTGTCGCTCCCTCTTCTTCATTGACTGGACCAAGGCCTTTGTATACCGGCGACGATATCTTGGAAGTGTCCATGGAATATCTCAGCCACGCGCAGTAGAAATCTCCTACAGTGAGCTGTTCATTCTGAAATGGCTGCGTCGCCCCTTCTGCCGAACGAAGCGATACTGCGAGCATTTCGACTTCCGCCCATACGTCTTCAGCCAACCTGGAGCTTGCTTCTTTTGAGAGCAACCATCCAGCGAAGCCTCTTAGTTCAAGTAGTCTGGTGAGCATATCATGTAGCGTTGACATACACCGCGTTGGACAATCAAGCATTGGTTTCTTCAATCCTAGCTTCCTGATCAGGGAAATAACACATTGGACACGTAGTCTCTTAAAAAGAGCAGGGCTTTCCCCGGTTCGCGCGAAAATAGTTTTTTCTTTTACATTGTTGGTTTATTTTTTAGGTTACTGTGTTTTTCGCCACGCACTTTTCACGCGACCTGACTTCACGCATGAACCGAAAACCGCATGTAAAACATATCAGTTCCGCTCCGGAGCGAAAAATATTAGAGTTTTAGTAGATCGTTCCGATACCTCCGATACCCCCGATAACGATACTATATATGTAAGCGCAAAGGCGGAGGCAGAGTATCGGGTATCGTTATCGGAGTCATCGGAACGATCTACTAAACCTCTCTATTATTTCGTTCCGGTTCAACTCCGGTTCGAGGGAAAATAACGTTTTTTTCCGGTTTTCGGTTCACGGTTCGGGTTCGGTTCAATACCCTGCTGGCGTGTTCTCCGCACCTTGCAGCGACGGCCAGAGCTTGTTGAACTTCTAGCTGTCAGAACTTAACAAAACGAACGTCTCAGTAAACAATAGATATTGCAGTAAAATTCTATATTTGTTGTTCACTGAGACGTTCGTTTTGTTAAGTTCCTGCAGCTAGCAGTTCAACAGATCAGGTTCTGAACAGAATGCGATGACAGAATAAACCTCCCGATTTGTACAAACTATGAGTTACATGTCAGGGTAATCCAGGAGCCTCAGCTTAACCCTGGCGGGCACAAGACAGTGAAACCAACTTGTGGCTTATGCTACGAAACCATTTGAACGGGGGAAGTCCGAAAAATGCCTTTGAAGGTGCAATTGCAGTGTTCAATGAGTTTCTTCAAACTTGCTGTCACAAGGTAATTTCAGAAGTTACCATTAACTGCACCTCCCAAAGAGAGGAAGTTGCTTAAACCAGGCACGTACACGGGGAAGAAAGGGAGGGGGGGGGGGGCGGCCCCCCCTCCTTCGAAATCTTTTATTTTGCTGGGGCCTCCTCTCCCCCTTTCCCTCATACAGATATTTGTCATGGGCGGGCCAGGACACAGAAATTCGTTAAGGGGGCCAGGACACAGAAATTAGATAACTAAGATTATTGGTTATATGACACCACCATAGGTATTGGATATACACAAAACATTTCAAAATGTCTAGGGCACTTATAATTAAAACAAAAATGTTTATTTTTTTATTTTTTACGGTTTTTATCTGGTGATCAGTATACCTTTACACAACTCAGACGTAGTTTACCTAATGTGGCGACGGCGGCTCGTCCATGAACGTGACTCTGATTAAGAAATTGAACGCTCTAGCTTTTGTTGTTCTCTACCCACGTTCGCCACGCCATGCTTGTTAATTACTCAGGCACTGTACCTGTTTCTTCCTCTGTCGTCTTCCCCCTAAACTGACGTTGAATTCAAAAGAGCAAGCTGTGCCAGACATTCCAACTGCCCAAAACTTGGGAGGGAAAAGTGAGATCAAAGAGATGTTGGGTCGAAGGACGCCTGGGTGCCTACTCACCCACGTCTGGAAGTGCATACAAGAGATCTACGAGTGACACCGCCTAGCCGTTTGGGACTGAGTAGGGACTCTAAAGGGACGAGGCAGATGTCGTCACCGACACTTGCAAACATGGCTGGCTTGCTCAATGGGCGGATCCGAGGGCCCCGCAACTAAAAAAGCACTTTTGTGCGAAACTAATGCGCTGCCAGAGAAACAAATTTTGCGGCTATATATAGTAACATGTAATGGGCTTCAGTGACATAGTTATCTTATATTTGATTGTTTCCATTCCTGAAAAGTCCAAAGCCAGTTGAATGCTAAACTAATTTCTACAGCTGAAGTAACTCCCTTGAAACGTAGTGTGGATTTTTATTGTGCTCCAAGAAACAAAATATAACCATAAGTGATCCTACTCGTCAATATAATTAGGACAAAAATCTATGGTGACTAAAATTGAAGTTTGGCTTGCTGATATGTCTCAAAGGAAACATAAAACTAAGCTCTAATCAGAAGTGACTCGATAAACAAAAGAATAACTCTCAGTGGATGTTTGCTACCGGGAATTGAAAATAAAATAAAAAAAAAACATAGTAAACAGTTTAAATCAAAAGGCACTACCTACCCCACATGCATGCCAGTTTGTGTATTGACTAGAGAAGGGAAGCGGGAAAAAAAGTATTGAAAGAGGAGACACCTCCAGGTGCATTGTGTGGTGAAGACAATATATGATCCGCTTTTGCACAGCATATGCAGGTCAAGCAAAGCCCTATATCAAAGACAGCCCTCGGTGTCGTGTGAACATTTCGCAGTACATTTAACAGATGCAGTTGCATGCCAGAATTCAATAAGATCAGATAACTGCAGGCTATCATGATAGAATCACAATGATATGGGGAACAGGCTGAAATTTTGGCTCGTGACAACGACAACTGCTTCCCCATCCAGTCTATCTCTCTGTAAAAAACGATCTTGATTACCCTCAACCAATAAACAAAGGCGGGCATCCTCAGCATTCACATAATGTAGGTGGCACCTGGTGGTGACTTGTCGTGTAGTACGTACCATAGAAATAAACCAGATATACAAATGTTGAACTGTGAACCTACAAATAATGTGTCACTTCCGTCGTTTTTACTTTTTTTTGGCTTTCTAAAAAATCTAGTTATTTACAATCGTTCTTATATGAGTCACTGATCTAGGGTGTGTATTTTCCGGTTTTAACCGAAAAACACCGATAAACATCCATCGTTGACGAAAATACAAAATCGGTTAAAACCGAAAAGCACCGGTGGTTGGATATTTTCGCCCTGGTTAAAACCGAAAAACACCGGTCGAAAAAAACCGACCTAGCGAAACCCTTTCCTCGTAGAGGTCTAGTTAACGCAGTGGAAGCTAAGCTCTCACACGCCTTTCCCCCATTGTGTCTCCCATGGCCCCCTTTTGTAGAAAAATGAACGCAGTGGAGGGTACGCTCTCACGTGCCCTTTCCCCATAGTGTCTGGCCAAGTGATGTCGGCGCAAGCCATGTATTGAGAGGTTGCTCTGGTTCCTGGAAGACACTGCCAACATCCGTGTCGTACAGGGCTACTGACCTTTGAGAACTGAGATGCGTTCTTTGTTATTTGTTTAGTTTCTATGGGCTTTTGGGGAAGCGGAAAAAAGGGTTTTGTTGGCGTGGTGGTTTTTCGCTGTATAAAAAAGGACCGTTCTGTAAAAAAAAAATTGCAGACGTGTTTGAGAAGGCGCGTCCGTCCCGCGTCTGTGGGTTTCCTCAACGTGAGGCGTTAAAGCTTGTTGATTCCTTCTCTGCCTTCTATCAGATGATTCAAAGCAAGTGGTTTAGGACTGTTTCCCGAAACATCTCTGATGACTTAGATTTCATGGATGAATCGTAGTTCTGGTTCCGCGTGCAAATTGTTAATCCGTGCATAAAAGTGGAGCTGCCAGAGGGATTTGTGCCTTATGTAAGTATCTATCGGCTGGTCCTCCGAGATGAGCGCAAGCTGAGTGACCTAGAATCAGAGTTTCTTTCATTTACCTGACTGGCCACTACTGTCCCAAGCCTCGCTGGACATTTTGGGATTTCCTGTGTCCAGCGCAAATGAGGAGCGTGCGTTTTTAAAATTGCGGGTTGTGAACCGCAAGGAACGTGCTGCCATGACGGATGCAAGCCTCTCGAAATATGCTTGCATCTACTATAATAACCAAGCGTGAGAAATAGATGCTTCCTCGAGAATAAGTGTATGAAATATGGGAATAAAATTGGAACTCTCTGTCTGTGATCAATCGCATTTTTTTTCACCGATAATCACCGATTTTAGCCTCGTCGTGAGACGTTCCACCGAAATACACCGGTGTTTCGAAAATAAATAAGCACCGAAAAACATCCGCCGATTTTTCCCACAAATAAACACCGGAAAGTACACACCCTATATATAACTGAAAATGAAGGAAACCAGATTTCTGAACACATGGAGAAAAACTACTTTCATTTTAGCAAACCACACTCTAAGTAAAAATCCTAACTTATTGAGTAGCCTACAGTTGAAATAAAATAGTGCAGTATCCTCCATGCCAAAAGATGCACAAAAGTAGACACTCCGACTTACCCAGTGCGAAGATGATGGGCATGGCGGGAAGCTCTTCTGAGTTCAACATTGTAGATGAATGTTTCATTCGAAGAGTAAACAATTATGCAATTCAACTACAAATCATATCATTATCTGAGAATGTTTCAAAGGGAAGAAAGAACAAGAGGCTAATATTTTCATGCGTTAACAGGCAAAATGAAGTCATCAGTGGTCAAACTACAAAAAACTGCAGCTTGTAGCAGTTTTTGTAGCAAAAACACGACTTTTGTAGCATACATTTGAGCGTTTGGAGCAGGTGATTGCGGTTCATCACCTTGTTATCAGTGATGCAAATACTATAGAAAAACCCCCGCAGGTCCTCAAAGTGCAATACAAACTTTTTTTTTTAACTACGATTGTTACACAGACAATTATCTGCAGTAAAAATATTGTTGTTGGAGGTGTTGTAATAAAAGGTTCCAGAAAGTAAAATCACAAAACTTTGGCAAAGACCTCGATGCCTTTACTAAATTAGTCTTGTCTTCGACAACTGCAAAGCTACAAAACTATTTTTAAGAGTGAAAAATCCACACATGTCACGAGATGCATTTGTTTTTTAAATAAAAATAATGAGAGGAAGACTCAAGTAATCGCGGCCGCCAGAACACTGATTTACACTTCTCTTCTTCCCATGCAAGGCATCAATAATCGTTCCTGCCAATGTGAAGAAACTATAAAGGGAAACTAAGGGTTAATAACTCTTCTTGGAAGGTGGCCAATTTTCGCCTGAGCATATATTTTAATGATCGCTTTTACGGAGGGAAATATAAGCGAGCAACTCGGGGCTTCTCAATTTTATAAAAAGAACAAAGTTGTTTTCGACTATGGCAGAGTGCTTGCCCAGCTCACCGTGGGACGTATGTGGTTCGTGCACTTCAGTCCTATTTATTACCGAGCGGCAACACATCATATCTGCTTAAAGTATTCAATAAATCAGAGCGGTGAAACCAGGTCGCATGTCGTTGTCAGCACCCAGTGATGTCAATGGCGCCATCCCGCGGTACTTTACGCAAGCACGGCCGTCGTTCGCCCGGTCTGCCTCGAAACAAACGAACAAACTACCTTAGACGAGAAGTTTTTCTATAGACCTTTTTCGCATAACCTCAAACCAGCCAGTAACTGACGTACCCTCGACCTGGTGCATTTTTGGATTGCCCGCTGACACAGGGTATGCAACCGCCAAGGGTATGGGCGAAAAGGCTTAAAAACGGACGTCGTGCATGAGTTAGTTCCGAGTGCTCCTTTTTACCGTGCTGCAATTTCCGAAAATCAACGGTTGTCTGGCTACCACTGCGTGGTCGTCGGATGGATAAATAATTTTAAAAAGCATAAGAACAATAGCAGAAAGTGTGCCATGAGCACAAGAAGCTGCAGCGCGAGTGTGGCTGCAATGTTATCGAGCTTCGCATTTTCCCCAAGAATCCTTATTTATGAAGTCAGTCGATTGCGAGCTTGAATCGCGAGAGATTCGTATCAGACTCAACGTCACGTTTAAGCTCACGACCACTTCGTCCACGACAAGAGGACCGATTTTAATTCCCGGTGCAGGGGGTTCAATTAGGTTTTCACTGCAAGCCCCATGGTATGTGAAAGGTATGAGAAAGTCTACATGCCACCACTCAAGATGGAGCTATCAAATGCCGAGAGCTTACCTGCATAGCTACATTAAACTGCTCCTATATACTTCGCTGTGGAAACTCAATCAAAACACCCCACCGTCTTCGTCGTCGTTTTCTCGAGGAGGCAAGGTGATGGCCTGTGAGTAGCCAGTTGGATACAACCGGGGGGATCGGTGGCCGAGTGGACTAGCGCACACCAGCTCGGAGCACGTGGAGCGAAAGCTCGCGCTGCAGAACCCAGGGATCCTGGGTTCAATCCCCACCCCTGCCCGTTTCGATCTGGATGAGCATCGTACCGGCGTGCGGTCGTGTATCACTACTGCGTGGTGCACGTTAAAGACCCCAGGCTAGCGGTTGTACCGCACTGGCTAAATTGCTTATCTACAGTGGGTAACAATGTCGCCATGTTCTGGCAGACTAAACTCCTGCTGTATAAACAACTAACGACTAATTTGTTTTTGGATACAACCGGACAAGCTCCAACCAAGTTATTGCAGCTCACCATAGCCAAGTCTAGCCAAGTTCCCCCCCATACCCACACCGTTGCCTACCCAGATAGCTGTGCTGCCAGAACTAGCCGGTATTTCTTTTCTAAACCGCTAGACGGCGTCGTCGGCGCCGCAATTCTTAAGATGGCGCCGCCGTTAAAGAAAAGGTCTATATATTGCTAGGACGATGAAGACGACGACGGGGCAGTGGCGCGCACGACCATCTCGCGCGAAGCCCCACGGGCCGGCTCGGCCTCCATGAACAATTCGATCTCGTGTCATCACCTGTCCTGTCCTCTATGCTGCCGACAGCATCAACAATATAAACTAGAGAAAAAACGACATGCTCTCAAAAGTTTCAGTATGTGAGTGTGCTTATAAAACTTATTCGTCGAGCGCGGATCGGTGTTCTGTGTTCAAATTTGATTTCTCCGGTCCTTCTTGCAAGAGCAGATCCAGAACTCCGTTTTCTTTTTTTTTTTTTCTTTTTTTTTTTTTGGGGGGGGGGGGGATTTGTAAGGATACTACTCTCCCATTCTCTCTTGTGCACCGGGGGGTCCACCCATGTCAGCTGCCCTCCGAGAAGGAGGCAGGGGGAGGGGAGACGACTATATTTGGGGGGCAGGGGGGGGGGGGCGGCGCCCCCGTTGCCCCCTTCCTCCTTGGATCCGCGCCTGTCTCCTTACGGCACCCAAAAGCGAAAGGGAACAAACAGGAAGTGTTCGGAAGAGCCCAGAGCAAAGCAAACTCCCATTGCAATGAGCCCTCTGTCTGCACACGTTCATCGAGTCGAGTCCGGTGCGACGATAGTTTCCCTCGTGCAACTGAGTGGGGAAAGCTGAAGCAACAAGTTTAGCGCGTTTTCTGGCACAACATGGGCTATTGCGTTAAGTTACGCATCTTTCATTCCTTCTGCATTTGGATTATCTCGCAAGCCCCCTGCGAAAATTGGCTAGCATACCTTTACAGTGCGGTTAAATGGTGACATCCTGCGCGGCATACAAGATGATCGCGGCGACAGCGAAGATGACCGAGCTTCCCGCGGCCGCCCTCCAGCCTGTGTATGTGATTCCCGCGCGAGCAAGCGTGCGGAGAAGTAAACATCACTTGACGGACGGGTACTCCACTTCGATCGTCTTCGTCCGCGCGCTGAGTGCGCCGGCTTTCGGATGGGTCTGCCTCCGCCGCTTCGTTGAGGAGAGGAAATTCCCAAGAAAAGAGTTCTCCGAATTCGCACCAATTCCACGTAAAAGATGACATCTGTCAACATGAAGACCATCTCTAGAGAAAGCGTGGCGTGTGTTATGTGCTCTTACTTGAAAGAATAGGGAACACAGACCTGAACTAAGAAGTATGTGAAGTCATACATTTACTGACTCGTGTACCCTAGAGCCGTATATTGGGAGAGTCTGGCCAGTGGGTATGGCGACGAAGGCACTAGGGAGGAGAAAAGTGAAGGAAAAGCAGGAAAGCGCCGAAGAAGCGAGAGAGAAAGAAAGGAGCCAAGAGGAGACGTCCGCCATTTTGACGCAACTCTGTCGGCGCAACTAAATTCTGAGCTATTCTAACGCTTATAAAAAGCATTATAATCATTACGCTGTATTAACTTCCCTTCTGTCGAAATCTCGGAAATCTGGTGGTTGCGCGGTTTCTTAATCCTGGGGCGCGCCCACTCGCGCCAATCAAAACAATACCGCGAAGCTGCTTATCTGGTTTAGTTTTGCGTTGACGCGAGGCCGTACACCTGCGCGCAATGCAAAAAGAAAGCTTCGAAAGGAACGCGAATATCTTTTTAGCGGTAAGTACGTGGATTGTTGAAGTTCATGAAACTGCTCTGATGATATAATTATATTCGTGAAATCGAAGGTAGTTGGTAACCATGTGTGGGACGCCAAAGGTGTGCCTCCATGCTGCGCCGCTTGCGGCAGCCAGAATGCATGGGAAAATGGCGGACCTTTTCTTCGAGAGTTAGTATATATTATGTCTATGGGAGCAGCCGGGAGTTCACGAGCATGAGCTCACGACTCTCGCTCTGCGCCGTAGGCTGATTAGCTCATTCGGGAATGGGGGCGTTACTGCGGCGAGATCATCGACTGGCCAAACTCTCCGCTTATACGGCTTTGGTGTACCGTCACGCCGCCTCCAAAGCGTTTTGCCCGCTCGCGCCTCTCACAGCGGTTTCTAGTATTGAAAAAAAAAAAAGCTGCCATCTTATTTTTTTTTTTTACCGTGCTGAAGCGAAGTATAGCGTCACTTAGTGCATATTGAAGGCTGAGGATTTAATATATTAACCTTTATATTGGTATATTAACCCTTTAATCAAACTTTTTAACCAGTCAATCGACTGAGATTTTTGTTGGTAAATAAATTAAGAACAATGCTTTCTTTATTTCTACCTGTTTCTTTGTCCCTTTAGGAACGAAATGTTTTCGCGGTAAACCACTTTAGCACTTTATGTGATTATGATGAAAGGTGACTATAATGTTTGGTAACTGTTGTTCGAGGCGGGGCTTAGGCCGCACGTCCAGAGGCTTCCTGGCTCGTGACGACGACCATTCCCCGAAGTGAAGAACCCAGGGGTCCAGTGGAGGTGGGAGAATTGGTAACGTAACGAACGGTTTAATTACATGGTTGCGATACAGTCGTCAAATCCGAGAGAACAACAGAGCAGCCTCACGCCCCGCCTTATATAGGGGTCCGTTTTCTCCCTCACTCTCCGCCAGGGCAGCAGGTGCGACCGCCAAGTGCGTAGCAGAAAAGTCCGCCGCGTCGTAGCCAGAAGTGCGTCGTAGCCATGGTCCTCCGCAGTTAGGCCAGGCCTCTCTCCCCTTCCGGAGCGCACGAACCCACACGCACACACACACACGTCCCGTTGACGTCACGGACGCGTTGAGACTCGTTTCGGGCAGACCACGACAGGTGGGCGACGGTCCAGAACACGTCGGGACTCGTTTCGGGACTCGTTTCCGCAGCGTTGAAACTCGGAAAAGGTTGCCGAAGGTTCCATTCTTAACACTGTGCAAAATTGGTTAGCATAACGTAAAGCTATGTATAATTTTGACCAGATGGCTCAAGTTACCGCCTGAGTCAATTGGAACGTAGTACGTCATGCATCTATCTACTCTTTTATAAAAAAATAGCAAATATCGAAGGCAGGTCGACTAAATACACTAAAGATACAATGGACACAACTGTGCAAGATAAGGAGGGAAGTTAAGAGAAACTCGTAAAACGTTAAGGAGAGAAGGCCGCCTTCAAAAAAACGACCACGGAAGGGGAAAAGAAAAGTCAGTCTGCAGACAAGCAGGTGGATGATTACCACTAATAAAATTCATCTGCGAGTGGGACATAGAAAACACAACGTTCTAAAAGTGGAGGGTTTCTTTATTTTGAAAATGTTCGTTTTCCTTAAAGAGTCGATGCAATGATTTTTGCACTTTGCGCAAATACAGCTTAAAAGGAATCCCTGATGCTGATGACATATGAAACACTCGTTTGTCTTTCACCACACGCAATAGAAGTTGCAGAAACAGATGAAAGAAGAAAAGAATACGAGCAGCGTCCACTTTCTAAACTCGCCGCCAGAACAAGCCGCCACGTGATCTTGAGCCGATTATATGCCGCCAATGTTGAACAGAGCAACGCACTGGGGTTCGCAAAGCACAGGACACGCGCTGAGTTCTCGACATTGTTGTGGTTCGGCTATTTTCGTCATTGCAGCGATTGGATATGGGCCACTACCCGAATGCTCGTCCATTTATCGATTATAACAAGCCAAAATCGAGTGCCCACGCAATGATCGGGTCCAGTCTATGAGCCGCATTCAAATATAGTAAGTGGGGGATACTGCGACCCACCAGCAGCATGGGTAAATTACTTTCAAAATGTAATTTAATTACAATTACAATTACTTTGCTTCAAAAGTAGTTTAACTACAATTACAATTACTACTATGTGAAAAGTAATTATTACAATTACAAATTACTTTTAAAAAGTAATGCAATTACTTTACAATTACTTATTTCTGAGAGCGACCCGACTTTGGCCGTATAACTAAACGAGTTGCATAGAATGAAACGTATTTGTTCCTTCCCTGCCCCAATCTTTGAGGAGGCTTAAGCATTGCTGCATAAATGCCGCGTGTTGTATATTTTCCTTTTGTGCATTTTGTTAAATTCATGATAAAACTTGACAGTTTGGGGCAATGAAGTACTACGTTTTTTTATATTTTTATTAAATAATAATAAATTAGTTCAAACCCTGGAAGACGCTAGATTGCTAAAAAACAAATTGGTTGACATACTTTTGTTAGCCAGGCAAATACAAATGTGACAATTAGTTATATATGAATATTTTACAAGTGTTAATATAAAATTAAAGTCCACACGCACTAATACGACCGCATTCTCACACAAACATCATGGTATTTTAAATTATTTACCTTGAGTAGAAATTATAATGGCTCAGAAATGCATAAGAACCGAATCGGGACTCTCGAATCATTGATGACATTATCAACAGGTGCAAGGTCAGTCTCCAAAACGCTTATGCAATTAATATCCAAAGTAAAACAAACAGGAAATGAACTTGAAAATAATACAAAGACACAAATGTGCGACAGTACTGGAAGAGGGACGTAAAAAACTGGCAAAAAAATAAAGAAAAGTAATGTCATAGACAATAAAATTCCCAACCTCGGCTGAAAGCTGAAGCTCAATTTTTTTCTTTCAATATTTTGGCATGTTTACGCTATTGTTTTCTGCTCGCACAGCAGACGGCGCTACACGGCGCCGTTGAGCTCAGCCCGCAGTGTAAGCAACAAAACAGCACACATTGCGACACTATTTATGTTGTGCGTGTGTGTGAGTGTGTCTCTTTATTCTTGTTGTTCACCTAGAGCTAGGCCGCTTGTGCGAGCGCTGAGGCTTTCAGGGAGGTTGCGTTGGCGTTTCAAAGTTTTGCAAAAGTAATTGTAATTGCGCCTGATATTTTGCAATTACTGGCGCTAGAAAGTAATTAAATTACAATTACAATTCTTTTCAGTGGAAAGTAATTATTACAATTACAAATCACAAAGAAAAGTAATTAAATTACAGTAATTTCATTACTGTAATTGAATTACTACCCAAGTATGCCACCAGTCACGTCATCAAGGGGGATCGATGGCCCAGTGGGTTAGCCCACAGCAGTTCGAAGCACGTAGATCGAAAGCTCACGCTGCAGAACCCAGGATCCTGGGTTCAATCCACACCCCTACCCGTTTGGATCTGGATGAGCATCGTACCGGCGTGCGGTCGTGTATCACTACTGCGTGATGCACGTAGAAGACCCCAGGCTAGCGGTTGTACAGCACTGGCTAAATTTCTCATCCACAGCTGGGAGACAAGTTGCCAGTTGAGAGAGACTAACTTTAGGCTGCATAGACATACACATACCAATTACATTACGTCATCAAGTTTTCGAAGGAGAGACTGAAAGAAAACACTCGCTTTTGTCCTTGAACAACAAAGCAACGAAGGAGTATCTTGGTCAGCGGCGTTGCGTGTGAATATATATGAGTCCCACTAGTGCCAGTAAGCCAGTAGCAAACTGTGTATTCCAGCGTGCGCGGGAAGAGAATTTTGGAACTTTCTTCTATTATAGAACCCTCTCATTTTGGCTGCAGGCTCGCGGTTACACGTGCTTGCTCGCGAGAGCAGGCACTTGGAGGCGGCCGGATGCCGTGCTTGGCTAGCTCACCTCTTTGTTAGGTTGTACTAGAATAGAGTTCATGTATAGGCTCCCTACGGGAGCCAGAGTTGCGGGTTCATTCCCGTAGCGCCATCTTTCCTGCACGGCATGTTGATCGTGCTCCTCACGTGACTGAGTTCGGCGAATAGCTGCGCCGCGCGTTCGAGGGGCGCGGCGCGCTCATACACAAAGCAGGGAACGTGCGTCGGGGCGCGTGCAACGTCTACTTTCCTCCACGGCATTTGAGTCGGCTCCTCATGCGATTGATCTGGGCGAATAGTGGCGCGGCGGCACGTGGAAAACAGATGCGCAACTTTAGCTCCCGTAGGAAGCATATACAGGAACTCTATACTAGAATGGGGAGGTATGCCGTCCGGCGGCCTTGAGAGTGACGCGATGTTCAGGCACACCGGTGAGGGCGCTGTGGGGCGAAGCGCGGCCATGCGACAGCTCATAAAGGCCTGCTGGCCGCAGCAGAGATGCTTTGTTCGGCGTGAAAATGGTTGTATCCTTCGTTTGCTTTTGTCGGCAAGGTTGTGAGAACAACTAACTTCCAAGCTATCTCACACCCCTGTAAAAAAACGTGACTTGCCAATAAAAAAAAAAAAGAAGCGTGAGTTGCACGAGCGGCAGAAGCTTAATCATGAAAGCGCTAATAACGTTTGGGAACAATAGCGTTAAAAAACAGTAACCTTTTTTTCTTCTTCTTTTAGGGGGGGGGGGGGGGGGTGTTTATTTGTTTTTGCTGAAATAGACGCATACTCAGGTTAGAATTAAAATGACCCTGTTTAAACGGTGTCGTACACATTACTCCTCAAACGTAACAAAATATTGTTACACGTCACTTTGCCTAAAAAGTAACTAAGTACGTTACTCGTTCTTTTTCTGAGAAAAGTAACCAAATACGCTACTCGCTACCGAAAAAAAATTACCTAAGTGGAAGTAACTGGTTACAATAACGCTTTACTACATGTCTGCTTACTTGAAAAGTCTCGCTTCTTTAATTATTTTTTTAGCTGTTATATAAAAAAAATTTCACCTTACATACCAACATTAAGAAAGCGGAGTTTCAGTATGATATGATATGCGACGCTTTCCTCTTTAGTTTAGTGCCAAATCTCCTTTAAATATTTTTTCGGCAGCTGTACATTTTGCAGTCCTATAAATATCTCATTTTTGTTCTGGTGTTAATACATCTCTTTCTGTAGCATGTGTTAACAAAAGCGAGTTTTCTGGACTTTTGCATTCTCAGCGAAAGCTTATATACCAGGCAATGTCTCAATTAATTTCATCTAGTGAGCATGCATAATATGAAAATAAACACAAAGACTGGCAAGATAAATGTAGCAACTTCAGCTGCTGTTTTTATTGAAGAGCAATCCCGCTTGTACAAATTTGTCTCTGACATGTCCCATAGGTCGCACATTCTTAAACTTTTTTTGTTTCTCTGCATCAGTTTTGTGTTTTCAGTTTCAATCATACGATCCCATTCCGCGAACAAAGAGGCGTCGTTCGGCGTCCAAAACAATGAGTGTTTTTCTTTGCATGTGGTGTAATACACGTTGCACCCCGGCAAAAATGACCGCATCTCCACGTGGTGAATGATGTTGATTGGGGCGAAGCTCGGGTGGTGCTGATGATACTGATTTTGGTCATAGGTATTGCTGCTTGCTGTCGGCGTTGACGCTTTGCCGCCGCTTCCCGAGCTCTCAACTCCGGGTCCGCTTGGCGTTTTTGACGCTGTGCAGCAGCTTCTCGCGCCCTGGTCTCCGGAGCAGCTTGCGGTCTACGTTGACGCTGAGGCGCTGCATGCCGAGCTTTTCGGTCCTTTTCATTCATGGCAGTAGTAGAATGCGTGGTTTTCTTCTTTTTTTTTTTTTAAGCAGACAGATGGGATGGAATCTCAGAACCCCCTACTCTTTTTTTTCTTCTTTTTCTTCTTTCATAATTCGTTTTCATATTTTTTTTTCCAATTTTTTTTTGCCCTACACGAGCACGTGATCTCACGATCAGAAGCACGAGCACCGAC